>CAJJDN010000077.1:355960-384477 GCA_905182985.1 Paramecium sonneborni | reverse complement strand
TATATAAATCAATTTAAATTATAATTCAAAAATTTTGATTTTAATCAATTTATGATGAAATTGAAATACTTTATAATAAGAATAATTGATCAATCTTTTTTTATGATTAGTGGATTAGCTTATTAAATAAACTTATTTATTAGGTATTTTTGAATGAATAAAATTGTTTTTATATTACTTTATAAGTTCTTGAGAAATCATGATTTTTAAGCAATTTTGAGATTTTATTGATCAAATTTTTAGATAATAAATCCTAAATAAAAACATAAAATGAATTGTGTGAAAGGATATATAAATGTTACTAAAACCATAGCATCGTAATTGCAGACAATAAAAAAAGTGAATACAATTGCTAAGCTATAAAATAATGATTATTTGGTGTAAATGATTATATCAAAGAAAAATATTACAGAAAACTCTTCACTAGATTACTAAAATTTGTATTAATTAAAATTGGATGGGTTTCATCTACTTTAAAGAGGAAGTATAGTTTAACAAAATTTATTGACATCTTTTAGTAATGATAAAGAGAGATTTGTTAAATAATAGTAAATAACAGATGAATAAGAGAAACCAAGATAAGTGATAGAGATACATGAATAAGGCAAATTACTATTTAGCATAAACACATAAAAATACCATGAAGAAATATTGAATAATGAGATGGTGGGAGAACCATTCATTTGGAACAAAAAAAATAATAAAGTTTTGTATTTAGCGAAAGGGAAGAATAAAGAAACTAAGACTTTCTTTTAGGTGGAAAAAGAAGAGGAAATACAATAAGCATGGAATTATAGGAAATATGAATAAAGCTGGGGAGAGAGGATGGATAATGTAGAGATATTTTATTTATTTATGATAGATATCGAATAGCAAAGATTATACAAAGTATAAACACCTAATAATTTATTTTTAACATATCCCTAGTTTACAGAGAATGATGAAATAATATTAGGGGGATATAAAATTCATAAAGAATTTAAATATGGAATAGTTCATTGTTTTAATAGGGAGAGTGGAATATATTTAATAGAGAAACCAAAATTATTAGAGTTGCCTGAGAAAGGAGAGGTAATGGATGAATAACCATTACAATTATTATCAAAGCACGATATATCCGTAAAACCTCTTATAAGTCCAGATTATAAAAAAGTATTATATTTAGGATCAGATTACAAACACCAACATTTATGTTATTTGAGTTTGAATATGATAAATTTAGAAAGTAAGACAGTGGAAGAATTAATTGGTGTAAAAAATGAAAATGATTTAAGATAAGTGAGAGAGAAGACAGAAAAGAGAGATAATATAATTGGAGGAATATGTGGTTTTTATGATGATCTTTAATTAAATTTTTGGAGTAGAGATTCTAACAATTTCATCTATAGTTCAATTGTATTAGGTCAATAAAAAATACAATGCATAGATGTGAATACAAAATAAATAGTAAATATAAGTCATTCTGAAGAATAAGAAGTGACACATAATTGCGAAATAATAAATTATGATAAAGAAAATGATATTTTATATTACACTGATGAGAATATAAATTAATCTCCAATCCTAACAGCCGTAATTAATGCAATGGATAAATAAAGAAAACATATAAGAAATTTAGATCATTTTAATATTAAAGTCTCAAAAGAAAAGTTCGTTGAAGAGTTTGTTTAAAGTGGTGAGGCAGAAGGTTTTGTTTGGTATTTAAAAGATGAGGAAGAGAATTTAGAATTACGAAAATTCTTTAATGATAGACCATTAATAGTATTAGCTCATGGTGGGCCTCATGGTGTTATATAAAGTTAATATACATAATTAAGACATATTTTATTATAGTAAGGATTTATTTTATTGGCTCCAAATTTTAGTGGATCATGTAGTTATGGATAGAACTTTATAGAAGCTTTGAGTGGAAAGATAGGAGAATTAGATGCATAGGAAATCTTAGATATGATAAATTAAGTTTAGTAAAAATTTAAAACAGGAAAGACTTTTATAATGGGTGGTTCTTATGGTGGATATTTAAGTGCTTTAATGGGATCTAAATATCATGATAAATTTAATGCTGCAGTAATAATGAATCCTGTTGTTAATTTACCATTTATGATTAATATAACAGATATTCCTGAATGGGGATCATCCTGCGCTTTAAATAGAAAACATACATGGAATCTAAGTACAGAAGATTATAAAATTTTGATTGAAAAATCGCCTATGTTACAACCACTAAGAATTCCTTCGTTGTTATTAATAGGTTCAAAAGATAGAAGATGTCCTTATCAATAATCTTTAGCTCTAAGAGCATAAGCATTAGAAGTTGGAACTGAAGTTTAAACTTATGTTTATCCAAATGCGGATCATTCATTAGCTGATAGTTTAAATACTGGATTTGATACGTTTTTAAAGATCCTTTTATTTTTGAATGAGAAATTATGATAAAATATATTAAATTTAATTAATAAATTGATCATTCTTAATTTGTTTTCTATGCTAATTATATCATTTCATTCCAACAAAGCGAGTATTGCCATATTAGATGTACTTCTGGTATTATTTCAATTACTAATGTCAATTCTTATAATCATACTTACAATTGTACATACATAAATAATAACAAGTTTCAAATAATACTTTCTCATCCTGTCTATACAATTATTTCTTTTATTGTAAATTGGTTTCTTCTTATCATTTCCATTTTAAAAAATTAAACTTATATCATGAATCAATTTAATTATTTATTATATATTGAACATTATATATCTATTCTCCAATATCCTGTTCCAAAATATATCTCATTCTTAAAATTTGTTTTTAAACCATTTTGATTGCTAATATATTTTTTTTCTAAGAATTAAATTAAAACAATATATAAGGTGTCAAGGACCTATATAAAATATACATAAAGCTTTTTAATTCTTTCAATGCTTTTAATAATTAAATCAATAGTATGTTTATTTTGCTATTTTCATCAATATTTATTTTTTTTAAGTACTTTTGTTAATCTCCTCCCAAACCCGTCCTCTTTAATCTTAATTAATTCTCCTCATTCGATCAAATTCATATCCTGTATATGTTTTTGAAGGTTATTCAAAATCATAACTTTAAATTAGTTCTTATATATAAATTATTTAGTAAATATAGCAAGACCATCATCATCAGTATCAAATATAACTTTGGTAAATTTGTGAAATTACTTTACATCATTTTATGTCTTTAAGAGCATACCAAGAATTTTTTTAAATTAGTCATAATACATGTAAGATAAATTTAAAAGTAAAATCTTTATAAAATATGTAAATTAAAATCACTATTATCTAAAATTAAAATTGAAACTTGATGTTTTCTGTTTACCTGGAGATATTATAGGCAATAAGTTAGGAGATGAAATCTTCTTTGAACTATTAACTTTTGGAATTGTAAAATTGTCCTTAAATCTCTGAGCTAGATTTATATGATCTTATATATTAAAATTAATACTAAAAAATTTTTTAGATGTTTAAAGTTTATTTTTAAGTTAGGATAAGTCCTGATGTGATGATGTTTTAATTAATTTAATAGAAGGTTTTCTTTCTATTTTAGTAGTGTGTCGATGTAGACGATATTATCTGCCACTTGGAATCAATTATTCTGTATGAACTCTAGTTGATAATGGTTATTATTCTTCATTTTCATCAATTAATTCATTTATTTCATCAGATTCTTAAGTTTTCATATAATAGATTTCTTCAGAACACTACTCTTTAAAAATTTTGAGTATCCATAAAGCTTTAACAATCTAAATATTAAAAATTCCTTTTACATTATTGAAATATTCAGTAAATGAATATCTTAATTTAATTTCTCTATTAGTTATAGGATGAGATTTTGTTTATTCTCCTAAGATCCAAGGATGTTCTAAACACTATAAAGCAGACATCCTATTGATAGATTGGAATGTCACAGTATTTTATACAAAATCTTTAGCCATTCTAAATAATTTAATAGTTAGTTTATATACTCTGACATTTATGGAGGATATTATATATAAAACTCAGATGATATAGTTTTATAATAATCTTTTTTAGTTTATCCCTTCTGCCATAACGGATGTTAGGAATTGTTGATTAATTGATAAAATATAATTCCCAAAGAAAAGATATCAACTAACTAATTTAGATTAAAATAAATACTTATGATTACTCTTATTAATTAATAACTTCTGGAGCAATATAATAAGGAGTACCAACTTATTAACCAATAAAAGCTCTTGAAAACATTTAATATCCTAAACCCAGATCAATCAATTTAACATAATTATTTTCACATATAAATATATTTTCTAATTGATTATTAGATATAGATATACCTGGCTTAAGATCTCTATGAATTATACCTTTTCTATGAAGAAAGACAAGAGCATTCAAGATTTATAACATTATATTTCTAGTTAAGGCTTCAGTTAATACAGTACTTTTCATTAGAACATCTAATGTAGTACCTACCAACTTTTCCATAATCAAATAGACTCTATTATTAGCTATTAAGACCTAAAATAAATAAAATATATAGTTAGTCTACTTTATATAATTTAACAATATTTGGATGAGAGCACTCTTGTAATAAGGATGACTCATTTTCTTATTCAAAGTATTAAGTAATCTAATTAAATTATAAGTATACTTTAATGGCTACTACTTTATCTAATGATGAACTATAAGCAGAAACTACTATCCCAAAACTACCCTTGCCTAATGTATCTATATATGTAAAATAATCTCCAAGAAGAACTTCATTTAAGTTATCTATCAACGATTATGGCTCCATATTTTTGTATTTTAATATCAAAAATAATTTATAGTTTATTCATTTATATGTATTCAATTAACAAATGTAAACTACTCCTTCTCCAACTCCAAATGCAAATTTATTTGATTTATTCCCATAATCAACACAATACATACCTAATTATTTTTATATTATATAAACCTTCTTTAAAATCATGAATCCATCCACAAACTTCATAATTTTCATTTACATCAAAAAACTTTACTTCCTATTTCCCACTACTCCCTGCCAATATAGTATCACTATTTATTTTACTAAATTAGCTAGAGTATATATTACTATTTTCTGTCTAGA
This sequence comes from Paramecium sonneborni, assembly GCA_905182985.1. Lineage (NCBI taxonomy): Eukaryota > Ciliophora > Oligohymenophorea > Peniculida > Parameciidae > Paramecium > Paramecium sonneborni. The sequence continues at coordinate 379,362 of CAJJDN010000077.1, read as the reverse complement.
TATCATCCCATTTTATATTTTTTATCAAACATCTTATACCAAAATCCCAAAGTTGTAATTAATTATTTGTTCGATAAGAACCAGTAAGAAGTTAACCATTCCTTAATTTAATTATTCATCATATTTTACCTAAAATCAATACTATCTCCAGATACATGAGGTCCTTATATAGAACCAACACTTCTTTTATCTCTAAGATCCCAAATATCTAGATTACCATCCCAACCACATGAAAGAATAGTGTTTGGGAATTCCTCTAAAAATTTTAAAGAGAACACCCTATTCAAATGTCCAAATTAATTACTTAAATTATGTATACTTTCTTACTAATCAGCTGAATCAAATTTATGAATAATTTCTTTTTTTTCCTCATCATAAATTCGAATCTAATTAATTTAATAATTGAGTACTTTACAACCTTTTCCTGAGGTAGCAAAAACTTCCCCATCTAATTTTAGATCCATACATAAAATTTAGTTATTCTTTCTATTATTCTATGCAATTATTTCCCTGACTAAGCTTACCAAAACATTATTGATCCATCAAAATTTATATTTATTACTACATTTTTAACTTTATTTCCTTTCTCCATCTAATACTCATTGTAGGAGTTGATCCTTCAAATGATCCTTATAAATTAAATGCTAATTTATCTAATAAATATCAAATTTATGTATCACCTGTCACTATTTTAAATATATTTACTGTTCCATCAGAACAACCTAAATTATACGATTTTTATTAACAGCTGCTATTATTTAATCTTCATAATCAAATCGAATACAAAATATTTCAAATTCTGGATTACCAAAAAATGTTTTCAATGAAATTTATCTTATCTTATTTTGTATTATTATAATAATATATTTATAATATATATTCTGTATTTAATTCAGAATACATCACCAAACCTTAAAATACATCTAAGCAATTCCTTTAGTTAACCATAATATTGATCATTCTTTTATCCACATTTTTTTTTATTAAAATCCATGAATGAATGAATTTCTTACTATTTGTATTTATTATCAAACTAGAATATATCTGTAATTAAATAGGAATTTAAATTTGGTGAACATTTATATATCTGACATTTATTTTTTGGTTTATTTAATAACATTCTAATTGACATAATATATTAACATAAAAAACATTAAGAGAAGAAATTAATTAGATTATATAGTATTATTAAACATATAATATCAGATATTTGATGAGAGATTTCAAATAAGCAATTTATTATCTAATTAACTTATGATAATAGAGAATGCTTGTAATGGAGTGAATGGATAAGTAACATCAATATTTAAGAATTTGTCATCAAATTTTCCAAATTGAATTGCGACATCTTTGTTTAATTTACCATCTTCATTTAATTATTTTAATAAAAAGTTATGAACTGATGCACTATTAACTCTGGAATTAAATGGAAGTGTAAATGATTAATGTTTTGTACTCCATATAGGTTCTTAAGTTTGGAATTCAAAATATTCTTCGTTTCTTTTATTTAAAAATCTGGTTTTAATTTTTAAACCTGTATTTTCATCAATAGGTATAATTTAACGAGGACAACCTTCTACTAACGATGGAATGTAAGCTTTGAAGAGATTTCCTTCTAAATTATATATATTATCTAAATACTTCTAGTTTTTAAGAGTTAATATTCATAATGGATGTAAGCTAATTCTTTTCTTAATGCCTCCTTATCTTATGTATTCTTATAGGAAAGTCCATTTGAATACAAAATAAATTCAGTGCCAGTAAAATTAGACCTATATTAAATATTTGATAATACTCTAATGTTCCAACAATATCTAGCTCATTTTCTGATTTACTTAACTAAAACTTATGTTTACCTAAACATTATTACTTTTTCACAGAAAGTAACAAAGTTTGAGTCTTAGAGTGATAAAAATTATATTTTAAATGGCGACCAAACCATCCTTTAACTATTTTAACATCACATTCTAGTGTATTTCCTTAAGAAATAATAGTGTTTAAATATTCATCAGTATTTTTAGGTGTGATTTCACTTATAGAAAGTTGNTACATCACCAAACCTTAAAATACATCTAAGCAATTCCTTTAGTTAACCATAATATTGATCATTCTTTTATCCACATTTTTTTTTATTAAAATCCATGAATGAATGAATTTCTTACTATTTGTATTTATTATCAAACTAGAATATATCTGTAATTAAATAGGAATTTAAATTTGGTGAACATTTATATATCTGACATTTATTTTTTGGTTTATTTAATAACATTCTAATTGACATAATATATTAACATAAAAAACATTAAGAGAAGAAATTAATTAGATTATATAGTATTATTAAACATATAATATCAGATATTTGATGAGAGATTTCAAATAAGCAATTTATTATCTAATTAACTTATGATAATAGAGAATGCTTGTAATGGAGTGAATGGATAAGTAACATCAATATTTAAGAATTTGTCATCAAATTTTCCAAATTGAATTGCGACATCTTTGTTTAATTTACCATCTTCATTTAATTATTTTAATAAAAAGTTATGAACTGATGCACTATTAACTCTGGAATTAAATGGAAGTGTAAATGATTAATGTTTTGTACTCCATATAGGTTCTTAAGTTTGGAATTCAAAATATTCTTCGTTTCTTTTATTTAAAAATCTGGTTTTAATTTTTAAACCTGTATTTTCATCAATAGGTATAATTTAACGAGGACAACCTTCTACTAACGATGGAATGTAAGCTTTGAAGAGATTTCCTTCTAAATTATATATATTATCTAAATACTTCTAGTTTTTAAGAGTTAATATTCATAATGGATGTAAGCTAATTCTTTTCTTAATGCCTCCTTATCTTATGTATTCTTATAGGAAAGTCCATTTGAATACAAAATAAATTCAGTGCCAGTAAAATTAGACCTATATTAAATATTTGATAATACTCTAATGTTCCAACAATATCTAGCTCATTTTCTGATTTACTTAACTAAAACTTATGTTTACCTAAACATTATTACTTTTTCACAGAAAGTAACAAAGTTTGAGTCTTAGAGTGATAAAAATTATATTTTAAATGGCGACCAAACCATCCTTTAACTATTTTAACATCACATTCTAGTGTATTTCCTTAAGAAATAATAGTGTTTAAATATTCATCAGTATTTTTAGGTGTGATTTCACTTATAGAAAGTTGAGGAGGTTGAATACTTGGAGTTAGAATAGTTGGTATTCTTTATTCAGAAGAATTGTCAAATTCATGGGCATTTGATATAATGTTTTATTTGGCTACTTCTTCATGATTTTCTATTATTATATCTGACATTTTTAATCGCTAAAGATTTTAAATACAAAATTATTTAATATGATTATGTTAGATCTCATATTAAGCATTTAATACTCTTATGACCTAACAATCTCTAAAATTAAATAAATTTAGAATATCCCTATTTTTATGATATTAGTTTAAGAGAAAGATATTTATCTTAATATTTGAAATAAGTATTAGATTATCTATGTAAAATAATATAAATTACATGCAAAATTACTATCATTTACCTTTATCTCCAAGATAATTTGTAAATCACAACAATTGTAACTTAAATCAATCTCCAAGACATTATACATAAGTTCCTATTACGTTAGTATAATAATAAGCTTAAGTTGTTGATTTAAAATAGTATGAACAAAAATGGATGAAAAAAATATAACAATTAGAAGAAGAATTATCTTATAGTTAACAAAAGGCTTCATATTTAGAAAAAGAATATGTATGCTAATACACACTATTGATAGGAAGATTTAGCATGTGAAGCTTAAGGTTACAAAGAAGAAATTAAAAAATTAAAATCAAACCAATATCAGTGTGATAAATTAGATTTTATAAATCAAATGAGTAGAACTTAAGAATAGAATACTATCAGTACAGCATTGAATTCTGATAGAAGACTTGATGATAAAGAAGACAATTTGAAAGATTAAATTATTGAATTACAAAAAGTCATTATCAAGCTTCAAAGAGAATCCTCATCAAATAAAATTGAAGCTATTAAATGGAAGAACAAATATATTGAAATTAATAAATTATACAACGATTTATCAACAGAAAAATAAAAACCATGATATTTAAGTATTTTTTTGTTATTTTATAAACAATTATTTCTTATCATGATTCTAATATTGTTTTAGACTAACTTTTTATATTTATCAAATCTGGATTCATCATCTATAACAAACTATGTTTTTAAGTTAATTATTTCACTTTATATTGAAAAGTATATTTTGATTAAACAAATTCTTATAATCTCCATTTTAAATAATAATTAAGTCTCTTTATTATATTTGGATAATTTCCTAAAGGAAAATAAATTTTATAAAGAAACATTGTCTCAAAATCTTCAGGTTTTAAATCATCTCTTTTGTACATACTCAAATCTACCATTCCTATATTTGTAGGAAAATTTCCAAATGATCTTGTAAAAGGATTGCTGGTTTTATTATAAGTTCTTGTCCCAGTTATTAAATTTATAGATGATATTTTTGATGATATTCTTTTCATAGATGGTCTCAATTATGTATTTCTAGATGGCAATGAATTATGACTTTATCTATAAAAATATCTCATATTTTAAGAACTTTGTTGTTCATCTGAGTTATAACGATTAGATAAATTTAAAGTATCAGAATCTTCTTCTCTTATTCTTGATAAATTCTTTTTCATCTTATTTTCAACACTAATATAACTTGATATTTTCTTTTATGATCCAAATTTTAATTTATCATTAGATTCACCTTTAGATGCTATTTAAGAATTATTTTTTGATCCTTTCACTGTTGGAATTTATCCTTCTGTTGCTATATTTTAAGATGATAATTATTCTAATTATGAAGAAGATTGTTTTCTTAACTTAGGATCTATTGGCATCAATGAAAATCTATATTATTATTGATTTTATTGTTATTATTGTTATTATTACTATTATTATTATTATTATGACTAAAACTATTATTATTATTCATATTAAAATTAAGCAGTACTTACTGTTGTTTTTTAATTATTTGGTCTAATAATAAACATTTCCTCAATATTATCATCAACTTCTAATAATATTTTAGAGTTATCCCTCAATTAATCTTATTATTTAATTATACTAACAATTGTACTAAGTTTTATTTAAATAAATACCCATCTTATTTATCAATAAATCTATTATCAGATAGAATTTGATCAGATTGATATTATTCATAAGATTCTCCTGAATCTGAATCTGAATCAGATTCAATATCTTCAGTCTCAATTATTTCATTACTTTTTGGATACATATCATCTTAATCAATAAGATCATATTTTAATCGAAACATTTTTAAAGCATCAAAATTAATCTATTATTTAATATATTTTTATACAAAAATTCTTTTAAAAGTTCTGTTAAAAGCTCTTTAATCAATATCTTTATCTCTTACAAATTAATCTCTATTTTGAGAATGAAAATTAGCATGTTTAAATATCTTTTCAATATCTGGTTTATAATTTAAAAGTGGACAACTATTAATTAAATGTGACTGTGAATTGCAAGAAAAACATTTTAAATTAATTATATTAAAATATCCATATAAAATGGAATGTTTTATGTACATAAATCTTTCGTGATCAACTTTGTTTTATTAAATGATACGTAAGAAATCGCATTAATTAATTCTATAAAGTTAGGTAAACTCTTAGGTTTTATAAACAGTTTTATTTTAAATTCCTGAGAAAAAAGCAACTTCTCCAAAAGAATCTCCGAATTTTAAAGTATGCAATCTCTAATCATATTCTTAAACTTCAATTTCCCCAGTATCAATCAAATATAAAGATTAATCTTATAAAGAAACTATTTCATTTGGATTATAATGAATATGTTCCATATGTTTAGTTAATTATTAAAGAGAATCTTTTGAAAACCTTTATAATATTTTGCAATAAGACAAAGCTTACAATCTCATTTATTATATTAAATCTTCTTTTAGATCAGGTCTTAATGATTAAACTATATTTTAAATCTTATCTAAGTTTACCATTTTAAAAATACCTCAAAATCACTCTTTTTATTTGAAAACATGTATTTGATATAATTTCTAATTTAAGCTTTCATTAATAGAGGTACATTTTTTTTATTTAGAAAGCCATTTATGGCTTCAATCTCCTTACTAAAAATAATTAAAATAATTACAATAATAAATGTTATTATTAGTAGAAGGGCTTTAAATTTTAATTCAATTATAAAAGAATTAAACTACATATCCAAACAGATAGAAATATTTAAACACTTGAAAAAATGAATTCTGTATTAGTAGTTAAGGTTATATTATTAGATCCTGCATTAAATAATTATGATATTGAATAATAGAATGAATGACAATATCTTGTCATATTATCTGATTCTTCTAAATGATTTTGATAGATCCATGAATTTTCATCATGCATCCCTATAATATGCCAAATACATGAACTTAGATGAATTAAATATAATAATTAAGTTATGTTTATGATGAGTTACAAATTTAAAGAGGTATAATCTGATAACTTATGAATTGTTGAACTTAATTTAGGTAATGATGAAATAAATTAAAAAGCGTATAAAATGAGTAAAATTTCACTATTATTATTTAATAAGAGTAAAAGAATAGTTGTGACTGAATATATTAAATTGACTATTAAATTGCAGGTGATTTGATTGCGAATGATATCGAACTTGTTGAGTATAATGTATCCTTTTGAAATATATGGTGATATTAAACAAATAAATACATCAAGTATAATAAATAAAATGAATAGGATTTATGTTAATTATTGGTTTGTAGTATGAAATGTAATTTTATAAATAATCCAAAAGAGTAAAATAGTTGTTAGAATTAATGTGAGTACATCCCATATAAAATAAAATAAAAAGTCAAGTATAATTAGATTTTTATGATTATCAGTTAAATTATATGGTGATATGACATATTTTTCAGTTAAAATCTGTTTTTATAATGAATTAAAAAAGTAGTCATTATAAATATATGCTTTTTGTTTGAGAAGTGTGATAAATTTATGTATAATTTTTTTATCCAAAATGTCTTTATTTATAAAAGGTGATGAAAATACAAACTTTTTAAACTTATTAAAATTGCTTTTTTTCATTCTTTTAGTTTCAGTTTCATCAATAAGTCTATGTTCAGGAGTTTCTGCATTTAAGATTTGATTTGGTCTTAAAGGATCAATTTATCTATGAATGCTCTAATAATAAAATTAGATTATACAGGATCAGAGTAAGGATTTACATTACTAAAAAGAGATGAATTAATAGTAGGGGGTTTAAGATCTGATGGAGACTATAAAGATTTAGGCATTTATGAACATGATATTCTTTGGCATCCAATTTTATGATCGCTTTCATATGATAAATTTATCATAATTATATAATTATAATCATTTTATAAATTCTTTATTTGTTAATAAAAGAATAACATATATATATATTGTTTAATTTGTCTATAATTGTAATAATAGAAGCTAATTTTATATATATCAACTTATTTCAATTTATTTTATCAATTAAACATTAATTTATAATTCATTTATTATCTTTTTTTAAAGAATGATAAAGAACAAATTAGATTTATTGTTGTAATATTAGTATGTAAAATGTATCAAGAATATTGAAGTTAATTGAATATATAAATTTAATTTTAATGAGTTCTAAATATTATAATTGTGTATAATAGTAATATGATAATATAATGAAAATTTTAAGTTTAAATAAATTTTCTGAGACCTCAAGGTCTTTAATAGTTTCAAAATTTATTCTAGTAGTGTTAGAATTAATCATAACTTGTTAATGTTTAGGTGCTACACATCAAAATATAACAGCTGGATTAAGAGCAATTCCAACAGCTGATGAATATTCAGATGCATAATTTTAGTAATAAAATACAACTAAAAAAGCATAATAATATTTTTGATATTGTGTATACTATTTTAGGCAACATAGATTGGTTTAAACATGTTGGCAATGAACATTCATTTTGATAAAATAAATTCAATTTTATGCATTTATCATTTCATTGGGATTTGGACATTTGCTTGTTTTCTATTTGATAGATGGAAGTATAAAACAATAATGTATCTTTGGGTGATATTTTGGTAAATAAAGATAATTAACTGTTTAAGCATTATTCCATTTTTGTTTGAATTTCTAACATCTTTGAATGGATATTATTATTATGGAATTCATGAACATAGACTTATTGAAGCAAAGAGATAAGCATTATTGGCTGAATAACTAAAGAAAAAGAAATAAGAAGAAGATGAAGCAAAGAAATTAGAAGAAGATAGTTAACCACTTAATCCTTAAGATGGAATTCAAAATGCAATGTCATAATGATTATATTTAATTTATTATTATATAATTATGGACATTCCTTAAAAATGTATTTCATTCAGTCCTAATTGGTTTTATCCTCAGATTGCATAAATGAATGATCATTTATTATGTTATGGAGTTAATGATTAAGTGTTTGTATATAATAGTGAAAATAAACACTTCAAATATACATTATAAGGATAATAAAAAGTAACAATGTTGTATTTAAAAGATCAATACATATTTATTGGTTAAGAGAGTGGTATTATTACAATCTTTGAACAATAAAAGTATTTAGGTAAGCTTGAATTTAACATTGAAATTCCTATGATTTTAAAAGAAATTAATAATCATTATTTATTATTAGATAATAAAGGAATAGCTATTGAATTTAAATTAAATGATAAATATGAGTTAATACATTTTTCATTAAAATTAATAACATAACCTCAATGTATACCTAAATGGGCAGATTAAAATGTTGTTATTTATTAAAGTGGTAGAATGTATAGATTTTTATAAAAATCAGAATATGATTATCCTTATCATATATTATGTGTTGATACATTCTAAAATTAATATGCAGTCTTAAATAAATTACATAAAACTATTAGTTTACATGTATTTCAATTAGATTAAATAGATTAATGGAAATTAACTAATACTATTAATGATACTGATATCTTCATTGAATTAAAATTCATAGTCAATGACAAATTGCCAACTGACAATCTCAAAAAAGCTTCATTAAGTCTTAAATTTTTAGATGATAAATAAATCTTTGTTACTTCTAAACAAGGAGAAATATTCTTAATTTAATTAACTAATCAAATTAAATCATTAAAATTAGATGCAAATATCATCTCTGATAAACATTTCTATAAATTACCATAAGAAATTCATCTTAAAGGAATTTATTTAATGAATAATTACCATAATCAATATTATACTGTAGGTTTAGATAGAAGAATATTTTCATTTCGTATTGAAGATGGTTAAATTGTTGATTATCATAAATTTGTTTGTTTATCAGGTAAAGTTAATAAATTATAAATTGGTAAAGAGAAGAATCTCATATATTATCATGATTCAACACTTAAATCACTTGATTTAACTAAAAATAAATATCCTGTATATATTAATGAATTTTGGAAAATTACTGATTTCTCTAATTTTTATGTTAGTCCATTCTAAGAAGGAATTGTTCTTATTTAAAAAGAACAAAAAATTGAATTAGTTGATATATATAAAGAATAATTACTTGATAAATATGTTTTTGAAGATCCCATCACTAAAGTAGAATGGTTAAATAAAAAATAAGTATTAATATTATTAGATTTATTTGATATTTAATTATAAAATGATTAAGACAATGATTAAATTGCAAAACCACATCAAATTAAAGACTCAATCTTAGTTTTTATGCTTACTGGCAGAATTTAATTAATTGAATTAGCAACAGGATAAGTATTATTCAATTTCTTAATACAATAAAAGATTTAAATATAATAGCTTTTCAAAAATAAAAAATTCGATATTATTACAATTAATATAAATAGCATCTAATTTCTATTTCATTATGAAAAATGTTACTTATTTTTTATATTTAATGGATTTCATATTTTCTATTATCAGAAATAACATTGTGATACTAAGTAAATTCATAATACAGAAATAAATTGTATTGATGTTAGTTTATATAATAACAATATTTATTTACTCACTGGTTGTAATAATCAAACTATATCAATCAATGTAATCCAGGATGAAATTGTTTTATTGGGTTATTTAAAACATCGTTTTCCAATTTAAAAAGTTTAATAACGTAATGGATTAATCACAGCTCTAGCCAAATGTCATTAATCATTACAAATTTGGAATGTCAATGAAATCTTATAAAGAATGATACCTAATAGATAAACATTGGAAGGATTAGAGAAAGCAAATATTAGAGGTCATAGTGGTTTTTTGTTAGATTTTGTATATTTTACAAATAATTTAATAATTACAAGTACAAGTATCAATTTAATTTTAGGTTCTGAAGATTAAACAATTAAAGTTTTTGATATTGAGTAGATTCAAAATAAATTACCACCAAATAAAAAGAAGAACAAGAAAAAAGTAAAATTAGACAATCAATAATAAGATTGAATATATATATATATAAATATATAAAATATGAAACATTCATAGTTAGTTCACTTATTGTCTAAATAACCATAATCTATAGATTATTTAGGAGCTACTTAAATGAGTACTCCTCGAGCCAATTAATAATCATAATAAACTTTGACTTTACCAAATAAATTAACTACATTGAGTACAGCTTACAGTAAAGAGTAAAGACTATTAACAGAAGGAAATGAAGATCTTGAAGTCTAAGTAAACTAATTCAATGTAATAAGAAAATTAAAGATTTACAAAATAGATTGATATCTAGATGTACAACGTTAGAATTCCTTATTTAAGTTATTACAGCAAACAAAAATTAATTGAATAGTTTACCAACCATTTAAAAAATTGAGCAACTCTTACTCTCTATTGTCAAAACTATTTAGAATACAACCAAAAATGAAATTTAGTTAGGCTTTTTAAATAGAGAACAAAAGAAAACTTCAAGTATTCATAATTTACTAATTTATAGTATTAAATAAGTAAGTATTAAAGAAAGAAGCTGAATTATTTGATAGAAATAAATCATTGCAATAAGAAGTTGAAATCAATTCAAACAGAAGTCATAAATTGATAGAGGAAAATTTTAAATTATAAAAGTAATTAAAATAAGAAAAAAATTTAAATGAAATTAATGTCAAGAAAATAAATGCATTAGAAAAAAGAATAGAATTTATTGTGTCAAATGATATCAACATTTTTGAAATGAGATCAAATTTGACTATTTTAATGAAGGAGAATGAATAATTAAAAAGAGATTTAGAAAGAAAAAATTAAGAAGTAGAGAGAATTTAAGGAAAATTAAATTAATACTAATTGGTAGTAAGTAGATTATAAAAAACTATTGATAATTTAAGAAAAAAGAATGATGACGATGAAATTAGAGGATTCATAAAAAAAGATGATATTGAATTATTAATGAATTTTAAAATACCTTAGAATTTAGATTTTCGAATAGTATGTTAGAAATTAGATCATTAAAATTTATTGAATGATTTATGTGAGAAAGGAGTTTTAAATACATTATAATAAATATCTTAATAATCATAGGAAGTTTAGAAATAGTAAATAACTTACTATTGTAATTAATTATTGTCTTTTAAGGAGTTTTCTGAGAGATTGAATTAATTGTTATTATAAATGGAAGAGTTTAGCAATAGTTAAACAATAGAAGATTTAATCTATAATGTAAATAGATAATTACCTTAAGTATTTAAATGTGAGACAGTGAAATTATGGTTATTAGATACAAAGAATGGATTATTGTATTCATATTTGGAAACTAGATAATAAATAAAGGCGTTATAAGATAAAGGATTGGTAGCAGATACATTTAAAATGTATTAAGCATAGAATATAGGTTAGAAACCAAAGAAAGCAATAATATATAGAATAAATGAAAATGAGTAGGCTGAATATTGTAAGAGTGCTTTAATATTACCAATATTTTGTATAGGTTAGAATATAATAAGAGGCAGTTTGATAATATTGAATTCAGAATGTGATTAATTTTCTTTTGATGAAGAATATTTTGGTATAATAATAAGTAGTTTTTTGGGAATAATATTATAAAGATTAGTAGATAAGGAGAGTTGGTTAATAACATAGAAGTATAGAAGTTTAATGAATAATTAATTAACAGAGATTTTAAGATCAAAAGATAAGTAGATGGCTAGTGAAAGAATAAGATAAAGTTTTAAGAAGATATTTGGATTTTAGATGATTTAATTTTATTTTGTAGAGGATGAGAACTTGATAAGTTATATTGAAGGAAAAGAATAATAATATTCATTAGATTATGGATTAGCTGGGATGGCAGTGAGAAATAAATAGAGATATATAGTAAATGATATAAAGCGATCAGTTAATTTTAATCCAAAGGTTGATTTAATATCTATATTACCTATTTTTATTTAGCCTTTATTAAATAAATAAGATATGGTAATTGGAGTAATTGAAGTAAATAATAAATTAATATAAATTATGAATAGACTTGTTTAAAGAATAAATTATCAATAGAGATGGAAAGAGAACATTTATTAGAGGTGAGTGAGAATCTATTTGGAATTGAAGAGCCATTGACAAGTTAATTATAAAGTTATGTGGAATTGTTAGCAGCAACTTTATCTAATATAAAATTTTGATATAAAATTTGATTAAATTTATTACAATAATAAAATAAAAGATGTCTGAGAAATTATTGGATAGTCAATATAAATTATAAGAGTAAGAGACACAATCAGGGAATAATATAGAATTAAGTAGTCCTTAAGGAAGTAGTAAGAAGAAAGCAAGAGCAAGAACAGCATCTGAAAGGACTTTTAGTGCTGCAGAAACATTATATGGAAGGCCAAGAAATACAGGATCGATGATACTATTAAGAACAGCTGATTAATTTAATAAAAAGGTTATTCATGATGTGATTAATCATTCTCCATCAAAATAACAATATTCATTTGCTAAAGCTACAAGATTCTCGAAACCTCGTTCTAGTTATTGTCAATAATAATTTTATGATTCTTAGTATTATAATTTAATTTATATTATTAGAATAAGAACATCATTAGGTAAAAGAACATGCAGTTTTGGATTTGGTATAAAATTCGACTTTGCCAAATTAACTGATAAGTATATTCCTCCTCCTACTGCTTATACAATTAAATCTAAACCTAAACCAGTTACTAAATTTGGATATGGTAGAGAAGAAACTAAAGCTGTTGGTATTTATGGAAATCCAAATAAGAATCCTGCACCAAATACATATAGTTTGAAAGATACTTTCTCTAATATTAAATTTTCATTTGGAGAAAGAACTAAAGCTAAACGTATTAGTTTATTTATTTTTTAGATATTTATTTGGAATCTACAACTCCTTCTCCTTTTGCATATAATGTTGGAGGTATTAGTAAAACTGGAAACTATTTTAATTCTAAGTATTCCAGCAATAAAGCACCATTATTCTCTCCATCTTCTAATAAATCTATTAGGATTATTAAAACTCCAGGACCAGGAACTTATGATCCTCCAGGAGATATTGCTGATTTTAGATTAAAAAGCAGTTCAGGTTTTAGTTTTGGAGCTTCAGAAAGAAAAACTATTTAAATTCGAAATAAAGTTTGTAAATTAATTATATTTCATCATTTTAGATCCTGGACCTGGTACTTATTAATTACCATCTGAATTTGGTGATATTGAATATCCAGATTGATAATCATTATATTTTCATCATTACAATCAAATATATTATTAATATAATTATGTTAAAATTATCATAAATGGATATAGTTATTAAATTAACACAATAACATATGTTTCATTGCTAAATCAATCATGATTTTCAATAAGCTAATGATGTTAAATCTAAATTATTATAAATGAAAACTATTAGAGATCTCATCCAAAGAGAAGAAATTATTGAATCATTTTAATAAGCAGAATAAAAGATTCTATATTAAACTAAATTATAAATTCATGAAATCAATCAATACTTTGCTCAATTATTTTTAAAATTTAACTTTTAAAAAACTCAAGCACTTTAATAATTATAACATCAATTAAAAATACAACTTTAAAAATCTCTCTTCTTTAAAAGATAATAAAATGCTGAATATCAAAACTTATAAAAAATTATGACATATTTATCAAATTAAAAAGAATTTTTAAAAGCAGAGTTGTATCAAGTTTATCTAAAAGAAGCTAATTAAGATCATATTTAAAGAACACAATCTGAATAAAAATAAAGTTAAGAAACTTAATTAAAAGTACTTAAATAAAAATATGCTTAATAAGAAGAAATACTCATCAATAAATTTAATGATTAAGAATAACTAATTAAATTAGAAATGAATAAAAGACTTTAAGAAATTGAATAAAAAAGGATAAATCTAATTTCTTAATTGTAATTAGAAAGAAATCAAAAAATCACTTAACTTGAAAAAAGTAGAACAAAATCTATTAAAGTTTAAATCTAATCAAAATTAGATGAAATAGAAAAATGTGCCTTTATTTTCAAATGAATTTTTATTAATTATTTTTATTTAAGATTATTAAGATCGAATTGATATCAAATATATATTAGGGGCATATCTATTTTAATTCTATTATATTAAGTCTTACAAGAACTTATATTTATAATTCAATTACCTTTTTATATTTTTTAATTAAATTTAATATTTACATTCAACTTTTAATAACTCTTAACTATTGTTTCAAGATTCTCACGTTTATTTACGCATTATGATATATAAAATGATATTTATTAATTTTTATCAAATAAAATTTTCTATTCTAATCTGATAAAGTAATTAAGGAAGTAGAATATTTTTATTAAACAAAACTTTAAATTATATTAATATTTATTCTTCATAATAACTGATTCATAATAAGTTTTTCTTAATGCCAAATATATTAATGTTTAGGAATCAAGTATAATTAATGTTAGATCAATAATTAACTCTAAAATTTTAGGCACAGAAGAAAGAAATTTAAGATTATAATGAAACTTTTAAGTAAATTAAGAGTAGTAAATATAATTGAAATAATTGATTTAAAGATTAGAAAACTTTAGCTTCAATTTCTAATACTAATTATTACAACATATTTATTTATAATTAATTTATATTAGGATTACTTTAATTTTATTAATAAGTTCATCATCTGTTTGAAATAAATAGTCGTATTATTTTTTATAGAATTTTAGTTTAATAAAAATAATTTTGGTTGAAAAAGAAGTACTAAAATAATTATTGGATCTGTATCATATGAGAAGCAACTTAAGCAACTAAAATATTAACAAAATAGTTTAATAAAGAATGAACTTAATAAAGTAGCCAATTCTTAAATATAAGATTCATAAGATTAATCAATAACTTTCAGTTTATTATATAATGGAAAAAACTAAGATGAACTAATTGATAAAATAGAATAAATTGTTAAGCATAGTAATATATTAAAAATAAAATTGATTTGAATGTAATCTTTTCTTTTTAGAGAATAACAATAACTAATTAAATTTTCAATCAGATAAAAGAAAAATAGATTTGAAATGGAATTTCTATTTAACCAAAAATTGAATTATTTAAAGAATTACTTTTTAATTCTATATTAGTAATGAAATAAAGAAAAAATATATTTTAAATAATTTGGCCATTTATAATACTATTTGTATTACTAAGCTATTATTATTTTTATTTTGTTTAAAGAAATAAACAACAACATACATAAAGAAAAATTCAATATTTTTACAATTCGATTAGATCTATTAACTGGTGAATAATTTTAATGATAATGTAATAATAATTCAATGCTATTAAGGAATTTAAAATTATCAACTAATATAAATAGCTGTTTCATTATCCTACTATAATTTTAAAGTATTTAGTCATAATTTTGCAAAAAGTATTTTCTACTCGATATGCAATTAAATTATTTATAATTTAGTTATCTTTTAATGGAAATTCAATCTAAGTATGAAGGATCTATTTTTTCTGGGTATCATTCACTATAATTTATTTATAATATTTTTTGACTCGTAAAGATAATTTTAGGAAATGGATTATTAAAGTTTAAACAAAAATTCTAAAAACTTAATGAAGTAGTAGGATAATTATTCTAACATTAAAAATTTAGATTGGATTGTGGTAATTTAAAATTAACAAATATCGATTCGATTTAAACAGGCTCCTTAATTTTAAATTGATTATAAATGATTAATTTTTATAAATAATTATTATTGATATAACATTAGATAAACATCCAGAGTATTTATATAGTAGATATATTTTTTATAAATTTAGTTAATATATTTAAAAAATGAGGAGTTAAGAGTTTATTCCAGAATAAAAGAATCGTGCTTCCAAATAGCTTAATTTGTACTTTAATCCAAATTACCCATGTGTATATCATATTATTTATTTAGGGTTTTGAATTATGTGAAAAATTAAAATCATCTGAAGCAAATATATTTTATAGGCCCATTAATAAAGATGATGGATTAATTTATAAAAATATAAGCAAATAAGGATAGAATTACTTATAATAGCATATTTATCTTTATAATATCGTAATTACTAAACTCAAAGAAGACTAGAATTTAACTTAAAATGATATATCTTGTTTATAAAATAACTAATAAGATTAATAAACTAATTATACTCAATTTGAAGAGTAAATCATAAATAAACCAATAATATCTAGTTCACTTTATTAAATTTCTGAATATCCATCAGAAACTGAAATTATTTTAAGATAATAAATTGATAAATAGATATTTGAATTTGAAAAAGTTAATGATAATAGTGTCACATTTTGTTTAATTTATGAAGATCAAGATTTTAATGAAATTGATAATCAAATCTCAATATTCAAAAATATTTTTAATAATCAAGATAGATAAACAAATCAAGATAGATAAACAAATATTGTTATTATTGTTAATGGTAAAGAAAAGATGAATAAGCTTAATATAAGAAATCATTTTTAATTCATGGAAGATGTAAATGAAAATAAATGTATTTAATTGTAACTATTAATTAGGCAATATTTGTTATTCATTTGAATATTAAGACTGCATATTTTTAATAATCTATGAGGAATAAAGCTAACTTAAACTATTAAGTTGGATTTATTTAGGAGTATTTAAACATTTTTAATCTGAATATTTTTATGTTGGATTATTAAGCATTGTTGTAGATTCAATTAAATTTTAATCTATGGATAATACTTTAAGATCATCAGAATAATTTTGTGGAGCTACAGGATATATTGATTTAACTTATAAAAATAATATTTTCGAATATTGCAATCTTAATAACTCTTTTGTTGGATACATGAATTTTATGAATTATTAATTCTAAATAGATTCTTTAGCATCACTTAAAAGATTTCACAATCCTTTTTTCTCTTACTATAAATGGAATTAATGTCATTAACATCTTGGTCAGTATATGTAAAATTTAGAAAAAGAGAACTCATAAGGAAATCTTAATTTATAATTAAATTCAATAATGCCTTCACTTATGCACCAAAATGAAAAATTGCTATTTCTTTCTTTAAGTAGCCCCTTAGGCTATAAATAAATATAAACAACCAATAATATATAATAATTCTTAGAATTATCAAACAAATTAAATTGCTTCATTTAATGTAATAATTAAGCAATAAGTGTAAAAGGTCTTATATATAAAATAATAGTAATTTTAAGAGACTTTGAAAATAAAATTAAATTAGCTCAAGTTCTATTTTTATATACATTTTCTCCTTATCAACTATTTTACTAAAATACATCTAATGAATACTTATAAATTTTATTAGCTATAGTTTGGCCATTATTACTATTTATCCTAATATTATTTTTTGTATTGCTAGCATAATAATATGCTATTGGAGTAACTATAGTGAAAAAAAAAAAAGGTGAAATTTATTTGAAGTTAAGTAATTTGAAAAATCTAATGATTCAATGTAAATCAAGCATTTTAAAAATCAATAATGTTTTATAAAATTACGATGATTAATAACCTATAGTCTTTCCATAAAAAAAAAAAGTATATAAAATTCATCATTTATATAAAAAATTAAAAGAAAAAATTTAGGGAGAAATACAATAAAACTAACACCATCAATAATTAGATACTGAATTAGTATTAAGTTAATAAGAATAAATTTAAAACATTTAAAGTGATGATTTAGAAGAAGAATCTGATGATCAAAACGAAAAAATATTTGTATTTTCTACTTAAATTATTTCCGAAAAAAAAGCTGATTTAATTTATGAAAAACTATTTAAAATTACTTAAGTAGTTGAAATCTTTTGTTCAATAACAATTGTTATCAATCTAATTTTCACATATGGAAGAAACTTAATATCAAAAAATGAAAATTAATAGTAATATGTTACAATTATAGCAACTTTTATTTTTGTATGTGCATTTATATTAAGAAATCTTTCTACTCAACTCATGTATATATAATTATGATAAATAATAGGAAATCTATGATTATGACATTTTAAATTTTTTTCAATTTGTTAATTACGATTGTATATTCTTAAATGTATCCTTTATTGAGAATTCAAATAAAACCTAAAGAATATAGAAGATAAATAAAATAATTATCTCAATATTTATGCTTAAATATTTTGTTTTTATTAATGTAAATAATATTATTTAAATCAAGTTTTTATATTGTTGAAACATAGATAAATTTTGAAGGATATATTTATTCCATAATAATATTTTATAATTTGGCCATTTATTTTATTGATTCATTAGTTATAATTACTGCAAAACTGAAGGAATTATTTATTAGAAATGGCAATAATAATAATAAAAATAATAATTAAGATATTTAATAAATAAATAATCATGTTATGTTTTGTCAAAATTATCAGGAAATAATTTGTAAATATTTCAATGATTTAAGTTCGAAATAAAAAGAAATCTTAGCTCGTAAAAATGATAAAAGAGTAATTATATTATTTATTTTAATAAAGATTAATAAATCTGAAAAATCATTAAGTAATGAGAACAATGAATAAACTGCATAAGATTTAATTGAACCTAGTGAATTAAGTTTCTAAATAGATAATGAAATACAATTAAACTTTGAATCTTTTAGCGAATAATTATAAATTGGATAAAAATGATCCATATATATATACATTTTCATTTAATTCATTATTTAACAGTATTAATTCCACTTTCATAAGTATCATGAATTGCAGAAACTATTTTAAGAGGTGCTGAAATTATTTATCTTTAACTATTATAAATTCCTGTCATTAGATTTGAATACAATTCTTCAAAAAAAGATGTGTTTCCCCAATCTTCATAATTTTAAGATAATCAAATTTATTTCGTAATATTCATCTATTATTAAATGAATTACTTAAAAAAATCCTTTATGACCTATTTCCATAACTTAAAAAGGTGCACTCAATCCCAATTATCCAATTATTATTGATTAATTTTCACTTGACCTATCCCTTCATAAAGAATATTGATTAAATTTATGAGTAAAAATCCTGCTCATGCTATAAAGGTTTTACAATATGTTTTTTTAAATGTATTCTAAGTACACAACAACTAGTTATATCAAATTAATATCGAATTTCCTCACCAAATACAAAAATCTAAATCTTATTTATTAATATTTTTAATAGAAATTATTTATAGTTTATTGAGAAATTGATATTTACTATGATCTAATTCTTTTATTCTAAGTGCTGATTTAATAATTAGAAGATTTATTAAGATATATCTACGTTGAAATTATAATAATAGTGTCTTGAAGTTATTATCATCTATATAAATGGTATTAATATTTCTTATGTACTATATAATATTATTTATATATGGTATCTTTAAATATTTCATCAACAATACTAAGGTGATGAAAATAATTTGAAAATCAGATGCAACCATTGATCTATAAATTTCATATATTTCAATAGGTCTGGCAACAATTTTGTTAAATATGTATATTCATTATCATATTAAGTATAAAATAAATTATTAAATTCCATTTTTTATTGTTTTCATTATAATTTTTTTAAAAGTGGTTCATCTTATTAATTTCTACCTTTAATAAAATCATTAAGTGACTAAGATTCTTTTTAATATAGATTTTTTAAATTCTTGATCACTAAAAATTTTTTAAAAATTAAATCATATCCTGATCCAATTAAATCCCCTCAGAGCTCAGAATCGTTTATTCATCAGCTTTTAAATGTTTAAATTCAACTACCACATCTATTTGATGATCTTACATTTTAACTTTATTATATTTATTAATAGACAGATTATAATCCTGTTACTCCTGTGTCAATAATTAATAGATTTATATTCTTTATATATAGATTATAATATTAAAGAATAATGAATCCATATAAAACATGGAAATTTATACATCGTTATTTTCATTACTTTTTATATAATAATAATCACTATTATTTTATTTTAACTGAACTTATATTTCCATCTCCCCAAGCAATAGCAAATCCATAATCATCTAAAGAGCAATACTAAATATCATGTTTTTTAACCCAATCATAGTTATGTATGCCATGAAAAGATGAAGGGTCTTTTCCTTTACTTCTTTAAAGATATCCTTAAACTAAAGTTGGGAAATGAAATTTATAAACAGCAAATTAACCATTTGGATCTATCAATAAACTCACATTCTTAAGCAAAATCAATGATTCAAGAAGTTTTGAAGCATCATTACTAATGTTTAATATAATCTTATTACAATGAAGATCCAGTTTTCCCGCCAGGATTAGAACCAATATTAGGATTAGAACCAAAATTAGAATTAGGATTATTTTGAATTTATAATGTTGTCAAATTTATGTTTACAAGTTACTATCCATTTGCATAATCGTATAAATTAGACTATTGATTAGCATTTTACATTAATAATTGACCATTTCCATCATAAAAATCAATATTATAATTTGTTCCTAAATTCAGACCTTATAACAACTATTTGATATTCAATAATATATATACCTCACTTATGGGCATATTTTGTAATTATTATGATAATACTTGTTATCCATCAACCCAGACCTAAAATGTTGGTTGTGCTTGTTGTTGTTGTTGTTTAGGTAATATATACAACGTTGTATCTTGGTTAAAATATTATGAAATGAAATTCTAATCTGAAATGTCAAAAATGTATTATCCATCAATTGTCAAATCAATCTATGAAGGATCAATACCACATTGCTATATGTATGAGAACATTTGGAATATTTAAATACCTGGGTTATAATTAATAGCAGGTATTTATACACCAATATTGTAATTTGATGTATCAAAGTTAATCATTTTTTTATTTTTATTAATAGAATTACAGAAATTATATTAATCTTTAAAAATGCAAAATTTTAATATATTTGTTTTAATTCTGTTTAACTCAATTGATTAAATTATATTTCTAGAATATTGATGTTATTAATAGATTTAAATTAAGTTTAAAATTTCTCATGAAGAAATAATCAATTATTTGCTTTATTTTATTATAAATTTTCTCAAAATATTTTTTTGTTCAATAAATATATTAATGAAAAAATGATAAATAAAGTATTTTTACTTTCTTAAGAAGTAATTTGAATTTCAAATATGGTAAATAAATTAAGTTTAATGGTATAATTTTACTAGATGAGTTATTTGATATAAAATAAATTACAAATAAATTTTGTAAAATGAAATTGAGTAAATATAGGAAAATTGTATTGAAAAAAAAAAAATGAATTTGAATCTAAAAAAATAATGAAATAGTTAATAGTATCAATATTTAGTATATTTATTTATAGTTTAATATATATTTATTAATAATTATCATATAATAAGATAATAAGAATCGGAAAAATGAGATAATTTATATCAAAAAATCCAGCTACAAAATAAGTATTAGGGGAATTCAAATTTTTAAATGATTAGGAATTAAATTAGGTGATATAATAATCAAAGGAAGGATATTAAGTAAACAAGAATAGTAATTATTAAACGAGATCAGATAAATTATTGAAGTAAAAATAGTAATATAAATAGACTGGCTGATTTATTAGGTTAGAATTAAGAAAAGTATGCTAAATTAATATCTTATGAGATAGGGAAACCAATAACATAATCAATAGGAGAAGTAAAGAAATCATAGAACTATTGTAAATATTATGCTGAAAATATAAATAAATATTTACAACCTTAGAGAGTAAAAACAGAGGCTAAGAATAGTTATGTTTAATATAGTCCTATAGGTACAATATATTCAATATCACCTTTTAATTTTCCTTTTTGGTTATGTATGATAATTGATAGATTGATTAGGTTTTAAGCCAATAATACCAATGTTAGTATTAGGTAATGCAGTAATTCATAGACCTTCTGATTCAACAGGACTTTGTGGATTAGCATTATAAGAGTTATTTACATCAGCTGGATTTGATGGGAATATCTTTTAGAATGCATTTACAACAGGATAATAATTAGAATAAGTGATGGGACATCCTTAGATTTAAGGTGTATCATTTACAGGATCTAGTAGTGCAGGTTCAATAATAGGAGCAACAGCTGGTAAATATTTAAAAAGAAGTGTATTGGAATTAGGAGGATCAGATCCATTTTGTGTATTATAAAATGCAAATGTTGAATTAGCAGTACAATTAGCTTTAAAATCAAGAGTAGCAAATTGTGGATAGGTATGTTTTTCAGCAAAGAGATTCATAGTTCATTTTTAATATTATGATATTTTTAAAGAGAAATTAATTCAAGGCTTATAGAAATTGAAAATAGGTGATCCATTATAAGAGAATACAGATTTAGGACCTATGGCAAGAGAAGATTTAATAATTAATATATTAAACTAAATAAATAGAGGCGTAGATGAAGGAGCAAAAGTACTTTATGGAGGAAAAAGATTAAAGGAAAATGAAAATTATATCATCCCAACAGTAGTAGAAGTTGAAGAAGGCAATGTATTGGCTAAAGAAGAAACATTTGGACCATTGTTCACTTTAATTAAAGCTAATAGTAATGATGAAATATTGAACATTGCAAATAACACATCTTTTGGATTAGGTGCAGTTGTAGTCAGCAATGATAAAAAAGAAATTGAATTATTTGTTAATAATTTAGATGCAGGAATGGTCTTTGTAAATGAAGTAGTTAAATCAGATTAAAGATTACCATCTGGAGGAGTTAAAGGATCTGGTTATGGAAGAGAATGTGGAGAATGGGGAGTATAAAACTTTGCAAATATTAAGACAGTATGGATTGAATGAATAATATATATAATATTTATACAATATATTTATATAATATTTAGATATATTATGTTATATATA
>CAJJDN010000077.1:215568-354781 GCA_905182985.1 Paramecium sonneborni | reverse complement strand
TATATAATATACATATATATATAATATTCAAACAATATTAATAAGTAATTTATATGAAAAATAAAAGATCATTAATATAAGAATAATAGCCAGATCATGATATGATAAGGAGATAGAATGAAATAATATTGTAACCTGCAATTTAAGTGTATAAGATGTATACATAATTGCATACTGCTTCTTAAGCTGAATAAGTTGCTGATTCTTTGACAACAATAGAATTTATTTAGAAACAAAGTGATAAGAATATGAAGGTCAGAGATTTTGCAATGTATGCTGCTTAGTTTTTTAAATATGAACACTACAATTTTGGTCAAGCAATAATGAATTAAGGTGACTATGGAGATAGATTCTATATACTTTTAGGTGGTGAAGTTGGAGTTTATATAAAAAGATCAAGTGAGGATATTGATAAAGAATTGGATTTTTTAACTCAATAAAGTAGTGAAACAAATATTGGTGGTAGTTTATTAAAGAAGAAAAAAACAGTTCAATATCCTTAATTGAATAGATACGATTTGGCTTTAAAAATGTTAATAGATAATTGTATGTATTTTAATAATGGGGTTCCATTGTTTAAGAAAGTGTGGTAATATTATTCTGGATAATGTTTTGGAGATTAGGCATTAATTCATGATTAACCAAGATCTGCCAGTATTATTGTTGTATCTGATGAAGCACATTTGATATCTATGAATAAATAAGATTATAAATTGGTATGTGATAAATAGATTCAAGAATAAAATGTTAAGATAGAATATTTTATGAAATTATTTAATGGTGCATCTAAATTTACTGTTTCAAAATTCATTCAAAATCTAAGAAGTATACATTTTCCATCTTAAACTATATTATGGAAAGAGGGAGATGAACCTAAGTTTTATTTTCTTATATAAAAAGGAAGAGTAGAACTTTATAGAGTTATAACAGATGATTCTAATACAGAATAGTCTACAAAAAAGAAAAAAAAAATAGTATTAAGTTAATTATCAGATAATTCATTTGTTGGTTAAGAAGAGATAATTGAATCACTTCCTTAAAGATTGTATTCATGTTAAGTTCTAGATAATACTCTTGCCTATTATATAGAAGCAGCTGAATTCAACAATCTTAAAAAAAACTTTCCAGATATTGTTAAATTATTAAAAGACAAAAGTAATTTACTTTAAGAATATATGGTGAATAGACAAAGTAAAATAATTTCAATATTAAAATAACATGATAAAGCCTAAAACACATAACCTTAAATGTAAATCACAGAAAGAAAAACTATTCAAGAAATATTCAAAAATACAGAAGAAATACCTGATAAAAATGATATCAGATCATAAAAACCAAGAGTCTTATTATAATCTGAAATTGCAAATTAAAATATGATCTATCATTTAAAAAAAGTATCACATGATGCAAAATCTTAATTCCTTATGCTAGATAAAGAAATGATAGAATCAATTAGAGATAGAGTTTCTAGAAAAATATAAACTAATGCTGATAAGAAAACAAGAATTAAAACTACGTCACTTGATGATAATCAAATTTTAATTAACAGAGTTTAAAGTGCAGTAAGTACTAGATCTAAACGATTAAAAAGATTTGATAATCTTTAAACTGTTCTTCAAATTACTTCTTCAAAAAATAATCTTATTTCACCCAATTTTGCAACCTCTTCCACTACAACAATACCTTTTATTCAAAGAGTATGGAATCCTTAGACTAAATAATTAAAAGCAAGAATGCGTAAAACTATGAGTTGTTAGTTTAGTCGTAACACTCTTCCAACTAGATAAACTGAATCTGATGAAATATTTTCATAATTCACTTAACCTATTAGAATTCATACTGATAAATCTCATAGTCGAAAAATGTAATTATTTATTTATTATATAGAACTTCCTCTATCGGCTCACGTTAGAAAAGTGCTTAATATTACAGTTTTATTTGATTATTATATTTTAATTAACATGATGCACTCAACATTCAATATCAAAAACAGAGTTAAGACTGACCCAAATCAGAATTACATAATCAATTCCCTCTATGATTCTCTTATTTCAAATGTAAATCTTTAAATCTTAATCCTAGAATATCAATACAGATATTGCGTAAACATTCAACACTCTTCATTAAATCTATCATAATTCTCAAATTAATGTTAAATATTCGCATATTAAAATTGCATTAGCCACTTAATCAATCTTTAACTTAACATTAAAGTTTACATCAACAAAAATACTTTACCATAAATTAATTTTATTTCAAAACCTATCAAATTACCAAAGAATACCTAGGGTCAATAAATATGAATTTATAAACAATAGGCAGTTATAATTATTTCAAGGACTTAATAAATTAAAATTATATACTGTTTTAATTTAAAAAAAATAATTACTTAATCTAAGTCATCATTTATTAATTAAAAAGAAAATCAATAATTTATTTAATAGAATTGCTAAACAAATTTATTAAAATAAACTTATCGCTATATTCCAACTCTTCTATTACTCTAAAAAAGAAAAAAGTCTCTTAGAAAACTTGAACTACTATTATAGCAATAAATCAATAAAAGATTAAGAAAGAATGTCTATCAAATTTGCAAGCACGACATTATTTATACAATCAATTAATAATAAAAAGTTATAATATCAATCTGTTTTTTTTATTAAATTATGTGAACCAGCAAAATTATAACAATCAATCATTTCAAGTTCTTTAGAAGATATCTCAATTAATTATGATAATTCAAGAACAGAAGAACTTGAAATTGCAGAAAAAAAATTAAATGCAATTTGTATTTTTAATTAAGTAATAAAGAAGGTGGTAAAAAAATCCTTTTTATCATTAAAATTACATAATTTAAACAATTTTAATAGAGGCTAAAGTAATAATTCATCGATTTTAAATTCTCAATCTGGAATATTAAGAAAACTAATAAGATCTGGTGAAAGCATATTAGAATTGTATTAATCAACAAATAATACTGAATAAAGTAAAAAAGATTAAGAACAAGATGAGATCATATTAAAAAGGAAATAAATGATGTGTTAAACTCATCATCCTGAGCCAATAATAAAATAAAGAATTTCAATATGTAAAAATTAAATATTTATTATATTAGTTGTTTAAACATCACAAAAAATTGAGAAAACAAAAAGAGAATCATAAAAATTCTAGACAGTAATAATATCAAAAAAGAAATCGAAATTTTTATTGTTTCTTCTAATTAGTATTATATTTGGAATTTTTTTGATTTTGAGAATTGTTTAATGAATATATTTATGATGATATTGAGTTTTACTTTTAATAGTCATAAAATAAAATATAAAAATTCTTAAATGTATTTGATATTTGTGTTGGTCTTAACAAAAATAATAGCACATTAAGGATGTTAACATGAATAGCATAATCATAAAGAAGAATATAAAATAAATAACCTTATATATGCAGTAGCAATTTTATAACCTGATAATGGAAGTGGAGTTAATGGGATTGTAAAAATGATATCAGATGGATATACTACAACAATATAGGCTAAGATAACAGGACTTTCAGATGGATTACATGGATTTCACATTCATGAATTTGGAAATTTAATAAAAGGATGTATATCTGCAGGACCACATTATAATCCTCATGAAAAATTACATGGAGGTCCAAATGATTAAGAAAGACATGTTGGTGATTTAGGAAATGTTTATTCAGAAAATGGAATAGCTAATTTTAAAATAACAGATAATTTAGTTAAATTAAATGGTTAATATAGTGTAATAGGAAGATCTATGGTAGTTCATGCAAATGAAGATGATCTTGGAAAAAGTGATCATCCTGATAGTAAAAGTACTGGAAATGCAGGTGCTCGATTAGCTTGTGGTGTAATTGGAATTAGTGGTCCATTTGAATTGGATTGATTATTAATTTATTCTAAATGAAATCATATAATTCATTTCTGAAATTACTTCACATCTAATGGGAATAAATATGTTGTGATGATATTTCAGATATAGTCAGAGACAAACTAAAATAATCACTCTAAAATCAAACTAGCATAGAAACTAAATTTCTTTCATTATCTAAATCAAAGACAGAAAATCCATAAGAATATCAAAGTTTTTTCAATTAAGATAGAGACTCTCCTTTCTTTTCAACTTATTTACTCATATGTACTGTACTTAAAGAATATTATTCATAAACTGATAACATGTTAAGTGAGCTGTCACCAAGTAATTAAAGTTCTTGTTCATCATAACAATAAATTACTATAGAATGTATTATAGATTGTATGGATAATCTACTTTAAGAGTATGATAAGTTACCAGAAATCACTACTATTACCAAATAAGTCATTTTTGAAGTATTTTATTAAGTTGGAGGAAATTTCACTATTTTTGTTAAAAATATGATGCTTAACAATGATCAGCAAACAAATACATTAAAATATGTTAGAGCATTTCTTAATTTATAAAAACTACTTAAATTAAATATCTCTTTAAATTTCAAGGACAAACAAAAGATACTTTCTTTTATTTATTAAATGTTATTAGGAAATACACTTTATTTTGCATATTTAAAAGAAATAGCTTTCCAAGATTTTATTGAAATTTTTTCATTATTTTAATAAAGTTTTCTATAAAACTCTAAGTAGCTTTAAGAATTATGTGATATTGAATAATTTTAAGAAAAAACATTTATTTATGTTTATTCCTAATGTTTAAAATAGACTTTTCTATAATCCTAATATAAAGATCATTTAGAATTAACTTTATCTAAATGGGCTGATCAAATTTAAGAATTTGGTGATATACATTATTACTTAATTTTCATTTATCTAATTTAAGTATTTGAATTTGCTGATCTCATTGATTTCAATACAGATATTATTCAAAAAAGAAATTAATAAATTATAACTCTTGTAAGATAAAAGAATTAAAGAGTTGTTGGTCATTTATTGTATTAGATGTTGATTAATCCAAAACTATAATCCTATCAATAATTATTTGAAAATATTATTAAAAATGAAAATAATGAAACAAAATTATTTTATTATAAATTAATTGGAGAATAACTATAATAAATTAATAACCCTTAAATATTAAATTAATATCTTTGTATTCATATCAATGAATTAAAAGAGTTTGTAAATGATAATAATCTAAATACTCAATAACTTATACAATTTATAACATACCTATGTAAATATTATACAGTGTTTAATGAAGAATAAAAAATACTATTTGATTCATCTATTATTCAGTTTTATTCATAAGAAATCAAAGATCAACAATATTATAAAAAATTTGATCAAAAAATCTTATAATTAATTGAGAATGAATAAATTTATCAATCAATAATCGAAATTGCAATCAAAAATTCATCCAAAAGCGATTAACATAAATATGGTTTCATGATTTTCATCTAAGATGTAATTCTATTTTATAATTATTTTAGTCTATCTAATACAATTAAGAAAGTTTGCAACATATTCTTAAATATATTTAGATCTTAATGGGATCTTGTAAAAAAAATAAATAAATGAAGAATAAAAAAAAAATAAATTATAAAAAAGGTAGAGGGACAAAAATTCTTGATTATCTATTATTAAATATGAGAAATTTCATAACAATAGTTAAAACTATTTATGAGCTTATGATAAAAGAAAGTTCTAATATGACAATTTAAAAATCTTAAATTTTTATTGAAATTTATCATAGAATCAATTATATTATTTACATGATATATTGGTTAATTGAAGATAAAGAAATTTTAAGTTCAGAAGGCATTTAATAAACTAGCTTAGAATTATGTTAGATTCACTATAAATTAACTATAAACTTTATTTATATTCTTCAAAAAGCTAATAATCTAAAATCAAGTGTTCTTTATGAAATAATTAATAATATAAACGCAATAGCTTATGGATTTGATTATATCAATTCTATAAAAGATAGTTATTTTGATAAGAACGAAAATTTAGTAAATTCTTAGAATGTATTCGAATTACTATAAGAAAATAAAATTTAATTAAAATTAGTTTTTAATAAATATTATGAAACAAGTTTAAGTATTTTATTTGAAATACCAAATATTTCAATTGATAGAGAATTTTATTTGCAAATATTGAAATATCAACTAATTACATAAATATCACTTGTGCTTTCATTTACAGATTTCTGTCATAAATTTATTTTCTATTTTAGATTAGAAAGAGATCCAGAAATAATAAAATTAATGCAATAATGTGTAATTATTGTTGTAACTTTAAACTAAGAACCTCAAATAATAAAATAACTTTTTGAAACTCTAAGTTATCATTAGTCTACAATATTAATGAATGATTTAGATAATCTGCAATTAGATGCTAATGATTAAGATGAAATTTAATAAGCTTATAGATTGGCAAATTTATCTCCTTATAGAATTCCTTTGTTATAACAAAGCAATATTTTATTAAGATTGGTAGATGATAAAAATTATTACATTAAAGTTGTTAAAATCATTTTAGAGATATTTTTACAAGCTTACTCATAATGGTAATAAATGTTATATTCTTTGTAAAAATAATCAAATCTATTGTATTTTTAAGGAGGATCATCATCAATTCAGATAAATTTTAATTCAATTCAAGTTTAATAAATTGGAGTAAAAATGAAATTAAGATTAATTATGTAAGAAAATGAAAGTTATAGTCTTTAATACTTAGATAGGATGAGCTTTGGATCATTTTTAGTTAATTCAGAATATGTAGGAAAATTGATAGTATTTACTTTGCTTTTTAATAACAATTAAGAAATTTAAATTGCTCTCAATAAATAGAAATTTTTGATTATTTATAAATAAGATGAATTTTTCTAAGAATAAGATTATTCACCTAATTTGGATTTATCATAATGGTTTATTTTGAATTTTTAAATGAAAAATAATCAATAAATAATCCTTGAAATTAATGAAAATAAATATATTTTTTAGAAGAAATAATTATAAAATCAGTAACTTTAATTTTATCAATTTGTTTTGGGAGTTAACTTAAATTTTGATGTCTAATAATCAAAATAGTTAAATAAAAAATAAAAATTTTAAACTTAGTTCATTGATTCATTTATTTTTTTGAATTAATCATTTGATGGTTAAATATCTGAATTAAATTTGATAATAAATGAATAATAAATAAAATTTGAACAATCAAATAATACAAATCTATAAAAATAAGCCATAAACTTTATTAATTCAGGAGTCATGATTGAAGAGGAAATAGAATTTGATGATATTTTTTTAATTACTCCTTGTACTTAAATTCAACCAAAAATGTGTAGTTAAAATGTCTATATTTTGGATATGAAAAAAGGATTGGATTACATTTAAAAATCTGGAGGTTATAATGTCTTTTATATGATACTAGATGTGTTGTATAATGTATATGAAAATACAAATCCTAGTGATTCTGAAGAAATTATTATTTTGATTTTTAAATTAATTGAAGAAGACATCTAAAGATCAGTATCTTAAGTGTCAAGATTTGTTGATTAAAAAAATCTATAAATACTTGAAGAACATTGCAAATAATGGATTCAAATTAATTAATAAAACTCAGATTAATTTATTAATTAATTGCTTTCAATTTATAAGAAAATAGAAGATGAGAATGATGCCATCTAATATCTTATTACTGTTATAAAAATATTAGATAATAAATTTACAACTGTTGATTAAATAAAAAAAATATTTAAAATCATAGATTTTAAGCGCTTAATTACACCAAATTCTTTAAAAAAAATAATTAATGTTTAATTATATTATGAAAGTAGATAAGTATTTACTTAAGTAACCTTAATCAAAGCTTCACCTTACATCGATGTCGAGCCAAAAAATTTATTTTCACACTCCTTTACTAAATGTATTTAATATAAAGGAATTGTCCGCTCTGCAGATTTTAATCGACTTTCAGAATTTTTTAATTTGCTATTAAGTTAAGAATAATTTAATTTATTAACTTTAGACATATTGTAAATAATAGAAATCATGTTAGGAGATCTATTGTAATAAAAAAATAAATTAAGATCAGATGAAGAAAGTCTTTTGAATAATTTTAAAAAGAATATAGTTTAAATATTAGATAAGTAAAATAAATTCAATACTATTAATTAATACTTTATGTATGAATCAGAAGTCTTTGATAAATTGTATGAATTGACTTTTTAAATATATTTTTCAATAGTATAAAAATTGAGACTTGATTCAAAGAAAGATTAAGAATTAAATTCATTATAAATTTATTTTGATTATTTTTCACCATAAACATAAACAGAAGTTGGATAATTGTTTATTTAAAAGATATTAAATTTAATAAGTTTACATGAAAAGGATACTCCATTAATTCATTTATTTTTTAAACTTTTGAATTAATTGTATTTAAATTAGCAAATAAAAGACACAATGAAGGAAACCTTAACAAGTTATTTTTTAGATGTTTTTAAGAGTGTAATTTTAAAAAAGTAATAATCAGACATTTTAGTTATAAATCTAATGAAATTTTAGGATTTTGCTTAATTAATGAAAAACTTGATGCCACATTCAATAAATAGAAAGTAAAATTCTTCAGAATTATTCACATATTTTATTATATATTTAATAGAAGTGTATCCAAAGTGTACAAGTGAGATTTTATATAGAGTTCATATAGAGAGTAACTTATTTAATAAGGATAGTTTTAATTCGTATTTATAAGCTATATATCCAATAATAATATAATTTTATGCTTTAAAATAAGTTCAATAATTTTAAAGTTAAGAAGATGAAAGAAAATTAATAAGTATTATTACTGCATTTCTTCATATTGAATAATGTTTTGGAGAGATTTCAGATTTGGAATTTGTAAATTGGAATCTTTATTCTTAGATAATAGACAAAGGGATTGATCTATTTAATTATTTAGGTATAGTGTTTTATGATCGTAATTTTTATATGCCAGGTGTTGATGATAATTTTATATGGGAAGAGGTAAAATAGAATTTTGAGAAATAAAGAAAATAGAGTAATAGAGTTTTACCTAATGGAGGAATTAAAAGATTAATGAGATAATTGATTGCTCCATATATAAAGATTCCTTAAATGAAAAAACCAATTAAAAATTATTTGTCTATTAATAAAATGCATTCAGAAGATGGTAAGATTGATTAATAGAGTATTTTAAGAATAAAAAAATTATTAGATTAAGAATTCTCAGCTCCTTTATTATAAACTCATTAATTTGTGAAAAAAAATTATCATTAATTATTTTAAGATACTGGAATATAAATATAGGTTAAAAAAGAAAAAAAATAAAAGAAATCAAAAATGATAAATCATTCAAAATTTTATTAAATGTTGATTTATTATGCTCTATCCAAAGATAATTCACTTGATGAAACATAAATTAATAAGTAAGAATATATTTAATAATTTAGTCTTCAAGAAATATTTGGATAATATCAACTTAATAAATTAATTGATTGGAAAAATATAAATAACAGTTTTGTAGAATGTCTTATATATTAATAAGATGAAACTTAAGAATAGATTATATCAGCTTTTAATTCATTAAATAAACATAAGAAGATTAATATATTGAGTTAGAAATCATTATAAAATACTTTTGATTTATCTTAAATAGATTAAATTAGAGAAGAAACAGCCAATTCAATTCAATTAAGTATATTTATGGATTTTCAAATCTATTATCAATTTGTTCATAAACTTTGGTTGATGTTTCCAAAAATTATTGATCCTCATGACATTCCAAAAACTTAAAGTAATTTATCAGCACATCGACAATCATCTTTTTCTGAAATGAGTATACCTTAATTTAGAGATTCTTCTTAAAAAAAATATTGGGAAAGAGAAAGTCTAGATCTTAAATAAAGATAAGGATTATGGTTTTTTGTAGATGATTATCTATAAGTACTTTATTAAGAGTTAAATAATTTTATTTCTAATCAAGAATTTAAATTTGAAGTTTTAGAAAATATGTAATTGAAAATGCAAGTTTGTCATTTAGAAGATATTACAAGAAAAAGACCTCATTTAACTTAAATCAAAATGAAAAATATTTATAAACCTTATTTAAAGACTGGTAATCAAGCTAGAAAGAAATTAATGACTCTAGAAGAATCAAGTAGTATTGATAAGAGTAAATCAAATATAAATACATCGTTTACCATATTGTTATAAAAATCTAATAATATTGAAGAATCATTGAGTTAAAGTCTAATTAAGAGAGCTAAAAGAAGATCATCTATAAGATCAGAATAGGTGATTTCTAATTAAGTTAATTTAACAATTAGTAGTTTTAGAAAAGGATCAACAGATAGCAATTAATTAGTAACAGCAAAATATTGTTGTGAATTTATAACCTAAGAAGCAGCTTATTAAGGAATTTTAAGATTTAATGAAAAAAATTAAACTCTTATATTTAAATCTGAGAAATCTGAATAAAAGGAAATATTTAGTAGTCCTGAAGTTAAACATACAACTGAAGATATCTCTCTTGAAATTTTACTTAGTTCTATTATAAATGTACATCCAAAAAGGTTTTTATTAAAAGAAATTGCTATAGAGATTTTTATTCATAGATAGAATTTCTTCTTTAATTTGTTTAGAATTGAAAAATAATAAGAATTCATTTAAGAATTAAAAAGAAAGAAAGTTTAAGTAATAGATCCAATTGAAGAATTTAAAAGAAGAAATTATTAATAGAATTGGGTTGGAGGATAATTATCAAACTTTTAATATTTGATGATAGTAAATACTTTTTCAGGAAGAACTTATAATGATTTAAGTTAATACTTTATATTTCCTTGGGTCATTTCTAATTATAAATCATAATAAATTGATTTTAATTGGAAGAGTGGATCAAATTTATTAAGAGATCTTAAAAAACCAATGGGTGCAATTGAGAGAAATATTGAACAGATATTAAAAGATTATTAGGAGAGAGATTAAGAGAATATTGAAGAGAATTTTATGTATGGATCACATTATTCAAATGCAGCAATTGTTTTTAATTATTTAATAAGATTAGAACCTTTTAATGAATTACATTTTTCTTTATAAAAAAGTAATAGATTTATTTATTATAAGATAAATTTGATGTAGCAGATAGATTGTTTTCTCGAATAGATATTTTGTGGGAAAATAGTAAAAAATAAGACAATAAAGAATTGATTCCAGAATTTTATTATATGCCTGAATTTTTAAAGAATATGTAATATAAATAAATATATAGAAATTACTTTGATTTTGGGACATTACAAACTTAATCAAAAGTATCTGATGTAGAATTACCAAAGTGGGTAAAGACATAAACAGCAGAAGAATTTGTTTATAGAATGAGATAAGCATTAGAAAGTGATTCAGTATCAGTATAATTAAACCATTGGATTGATTTGATATTTGGAATCAATAATAATGGATAAAAAGCAGTAGAAAAAGCTAATGTCTTTCATTATTTAACATATGAATAAAATTTATAGATGGTATTAAATAAATATATTGATGATTATTCAACGATTCAATCATATTTAACATAAGTTTATTATTTTGGTTAAACACCTAAATAATTATTTCAAAAAGCACATTAAAAAAAGAAATATAGTTTATAGATTTTTACAAATTAGATCCCATTTTTTGGTGATAATCCAGATAAAGTTAATAAAGGATTTGTACTTTAATCTAAAATAGAACATAATAAGATTGATAGATCAGAAATTTTAGGATTCTATCCATATTCTAAGAAATGTATTTATATTCTGAAAACAGATGATGATAAATATAATTAATTAAGATTAATTGATGCAAAGAATTCTTAAGATGATGGATATATTTATTATCATTGTTAAATTAGATAATAATTGAAGCTACCTGAAATAAAAGTAGAGGGATGTAATCCTTAGAATTTATTTACTTTTATATATGAATAGGAGTTCAATTTTGGAGATGGATATGATTAATAATTACATAGTATTTATGAAGAAAAATAGAATTACAATTTATATCTTTGTTTAGCAGGATTTATAGATAAAAGCATAAAGATCTATGATTTAAGAAATAAATTAACAGAATTAAGAATAGATATTGCTTTTTAAAATTAAAAGAGATAAAAAAGAGCATCATGTGTTAGATATCATGCTTTAACTAAGATTTTAGCAGTAGGATCATTAGATGGTTTACTTTAATTATTTTAGCTTCAATTTGGATAATAAATGTAAGCAAAGGGAGTTCTCACAAAATAATTAAGAAATGGAATAGTTTGCGTCGATTTAACAGATTTAAATATTCTAACAGTAGATTAAAAGAATTTAGCAAGTCTATTTACTTTAGAAGGAGAGTAAGATATTAATAGTAAATATTATAGTTTATTACAAACAATATCATTAGAAATAACTGATAAAATTTGGTAATGTTGTATATAGATTAATTTTTTGGTATTTAAGAGTTTAAATTCCTAAATTTGTGTATACACTTTGAATGGAAAGCAATATCTTTAGACAGTTCCATTATTAGATAGAGTCTCTAAAAATATAGTATTTACAACTCCATTTTCATCTAAATTTGTATATAAAGATATTTATACTATAGTTAATATTTGGTTTGAATTAATATGGAGAAGAAAATTAGCCTCATTTTGATCCTGTCATTTATTGTTATGATATATTTGATTTGAAATTGTAGTATCAGTAATTAGGGGCTCTTAATTGTGATAAAATATCTATAAAAAAGGGAAATTAGAAGGGAAGTGGAATTTCAGCTCTTCATATAAGTTTTGATCGATGCCCCTTAATGGAAAAGAATGATATGAAACACATTTACTTGGTAGCTATTGATACTTAAATTCTATTTTATATGGATGAAAAATATGGTAATTATTTCATTTATAAAATATTGTAGATTAAAGACTGATTCTAAAACAAAATTTTAAAGAAGGAGGACTCTCTCCTTATTGAATAACAAAATTAGATTATCATTACTAAATAAATCATTTAAATTTATATAGTTAACTTATGGTTCTATCTCTAGGATTCTTAGCTAATTGTGGTAGTGAATGTTACGAACTCATTACTTTTGGTAACTTAGGTTTACCTTATTTCAAAGCTTCATTAGTAAGAGTTAATAATTACGAGAGATCTTTTTATTTTAAGAGTAACTTGGGTAAAGGGTATTAAACATCAATTTTTATTGGAGTTGGTTCTTCTGTTATTAACAATTCTTCAATGCTGATATTTCCATCTATTCGAATTGAACCCTCCTTAACAGTTGAGGAATTTACTATTGATGTATTTAGATTCACTCGAGATGGTTCTAGATCATTGATAGAAGTATCATGGATTAATTTTTATTATTTTACTCCTCCTTATTAAATTCCCTATACATATTATTAGTATTCATTTTTGGTTAATTTTAATCCCTCTTCCCATAATTATATATTCTAATTATTCGAGAATGAAGGTCCTTATTTTTAATTATAACCTTCTGTCAATGTAACACCTTTAGCTACTTCAATTTGATCAAATACATTTTACTACTATTTCTATTAGAAATTGATTTGACTTCCTAAAAATGGTTTATCTCCTTCAATTTTGACATGAGCAAATGATTTACCAAATTCAATAACTTTATTCTTTTCTTAAAACTATACCATTGAACTTACTCTTGGTCTAATAGGTGCTAATTATTCAACCTAAGGAATATTCTAAGGCATAAATTTCCCTTCATAATCAAATGTATATTTCTTATCTCCTGTAAATGAACTTACTAATAATCTAAGCTATCTCATTTATTCTTTCTTCTCTGCTATTCTTTATTATTCTGCCTACAACTTCTATTATCTTAAAAATTAATCTCTCTCTAATTACTATCTCAATCCTTAATCTAAAGGATCTTCTTCCACTTTTTAATACATATTCACAAATTCTGGCTCAAATGGTTCAAATTAAGTTTTTAATATTTACGAAGCTTTTTTTATTATTACAGAACTTCTTTAATAACCTGGATTAAATGAGAAATGAGATTTTGTGACACTATGACTAGTATGTGTTGTCTAATGAAACTTTAAATCAATATTTGCTATATAACTTCTCCAACAATCACTTATTTTTATTTCTGGTTCTGTCTCCAGAACTAAACCTTAATTTATTTTCTCTGTCATCATTTCATCAGGTTCATGTATGCCTAATGAAACAACATCCTCAGAAAATTATAGTGTCCATTTAGGCATCATTTAAGGTATTGCTTACTCAAGATGATTCTCTACTAAAACAACACTAGAACGTCTTAAAATCTCTCTTATTATAGAACGAACTGCTATCAAACTTTACGATAATTCTACTGCCATCTCTCTATAATCCTCTAATTAAACAGATTTTTATGAACTATAAGACATTTTATGTGATTATATTTTTTATTATACTTTTTTTTATTAATACTTTTATATAATACTCATTCAATTCTATAATCTTTTATTCAATTCATTATTCATATATACATTATCTCCTTCACTTTTCTCTGTTATAAAAACTATTTATAAACATTAATATTCTAAATTATTCTAATTTTATAATAGAAAAGATTTTTAATTTATTTAAGGTAATAAATTATTTAACGTAACCATTTTCTAAAATAAACTATCACAATTTTCATAAACAAAAACATTTAAATATTAATCAAGAAAACTTTTAGTAACTTAATAAACCTAAAAACTAAATACTTCAGAATTATATAATAATTTCCTACCAATTTAATTAAGTTATCTGTTTCATTCTCTATTATTCAAATTTTTTTAGATTTGACATAGATGTACATTAACATAATTAATAAAATATTAAAATCATTAAAAAAAAGAATAAAATCATGCTCTTTAATTGAATCTCTATAATAATTGTATCTTTTATAATCGAATAATTAAATAAAAATAGCATAATAAGTTAAATCTGGTATTCTGAATTCCAAGAATATTATTAAGAATAATAATTGAATATATGATAGAAACAATTTAGCAAGAGATAGCTCCTCTAAATACTAATAAACCTGAACCGTCTACTTCTAAAACATTACGAAGTAGAAAAGTTGTTGATTTAGTTTTCTAAAATATCACCTATCAAATAAGTAATTATTAAAGAATATATTTAGAGAGTAGAGTAATACTTAACAATATAAGTGGAATATGTCCTGGAGGGCATGTAACAGCAATAATGGGAAGTTCTGGAGCAGGAAAGACAACATTATTGAATGTATTAGCTTGTCGGATTTCTAATTCTAAAACAAATAAACTAACTGGACAATTATTGGCAAATAGTAGTCCTTATGATTACGAGAAGTTCTCAAAGTTTGCCTCATATGTTATGTAAAATGATGTTTTAATGGAAACTATGACTCCAAAAGAAGCACTTGAATTTGCAGCTAATTTAAAATATAGCGATAATCAAGTTAAAGAGTCTCGAGTTATTGAAACACTTAAATGTATGAGACTTGAAAGATGCCAGAATACATATATAGGAGGAATTAATATGAAAGGTATTTCTGGAGGTGAACGAAAAAGGACTTCTATTGGCTACGAATTAGTCTCCAATCCTAGTTGCATCCTACTTGATGAACCAACCTCAGGATTAGACTCTTTTACAGCTTTTTAAATTATGTAATTATTTTATTCTCATTAATTTATAGCCATTAATTAAGAAAATTATCAGATGAGTAAGATAGAACTATTATTTTCACTATACATTAACCAAGTTCAGATATATTCTTACTTTTTGACAGAATTATGCTTTTAGTTTAAGGCAAAATAGTATATTAAGGATCAAGAGAAAATATTATTAATCATTTTAGTAGTTTTGGATTTAAGTGTCCTGAACATTCCAATCCTATGGATTATTTTTTATCTATCACTCATTCTGAAGACAAGTAAAATGTTGAGAATTACAGTTTATATTTTGAGAATTATCAATAGAAATTACAAAAATATATTGAATCTGAAATTTCGAATTGTTGTAATTCAGATGTACCATTAAAAACTAATGAAACTACATTTACCTATTAAATTGGTGAAATATCTTCAAGAGGAGTTAAAAATATAATGAGAGATCATATGCAATTTAAAGCTAAAGTTATGTAAGCTATCTTCTTAGGACTACTCAAAGGAGGTGTATTTTGGGGATCTGGTCGAAACAGTGGTAAATTAGAAGATTTATTATCAATATCAGGAGGTATCAATATTATTTTAAAATTTTTTAGCTTTATTTTTTATCTGTGTAGATTTTACAATGAATGCCATAATGTCATGTATTTTAAGTTTTTCAGTAGAAAGAGAAGTTTTTTTGAGAGAAGAAAATTCAAAATTATACACAACATAATCTTATTTTTTAGCAAAATAATTAATTGAAATACCATTTTGTGTTATTTCACCTTTGATCTAATAGATTATAGCTTATTGGATGATAGGATTAAATGATTATTCTGGAGAAATTGTGTTAACACATCTATTGATGTCAGTTTTAGTTTTTGTATGTTCCAATTCAATGGGTAAGAATATTTATTTATTATTTTAAGGATTAATGGCTGGAGCTGCATTTAAAGATATTTAATTAGCCTTAAATATTGTACCAGCAATAGTGACTCCATTGATTATCTTTTCTGGATTTTATTCAAATCAAAAATCATTTTATCCTTGGATTGGATGGTTGTAATATTTAAGTCCAATGAAATATGGATTTGAAGCAATGTCTTACAATGAATATGAAGGGAAATTATATGATACAAATCCAG
Source organism: Paramecium sonneborni (assembly GCA_905182985.1). NCBI lineage: Eukaryota > Ciliophora > Oligohymenophorea > Peniculida > Parameciidae > Paramecium > Paramecium sonneborni. Next base: position 337,999 of record CAJJDN010000077.1, on the reverse strand, counting down.
AAGAACTTTATGGTTTTGATATTGGATTGTGGTGGTGTGCTTTAATATTATTTGGTTATATAATAGTATATAGAGTGATGGCATTCCTATTCTTATATGGATTAAAATAAAAACTCTAATGATATTGAATGTATTAAGTGATTAGTGAATTAGATTAATGTATATAATATAAAATATAAAATGGAAATTCACGAATAACCAATAATAAATTTGTTGTCTTTTTTACATTTTCAAAATCCAATAGGAGATTATTGTAAGAATAAAAAGTGATTTAGTCTTATCTGCAAATGTTCCGGATACAATATTTTATGAGAATTCGATTCCAAAATAATGGTTTTTCAGTAAGAAAGCTTAGGTGAGAATGAAATCAAGAATGAAATTGGATGACAATTATATTCGCAGTTATTTTTAAGGATTAAATCAAGAGATAGTGGCAATTTGGAGAACTAAATAGGAATTATAAGTGTTTAATAAGGAGAGATTAACTAAGTTCTTTTAGGAAGAGGGTTAAAAAGATGGGATTTTATAAAGGTTTATATATCCAAAAGGTAATAAGAATTTTACTATAATAATTTAATGGAGTTAGAATTAAACATTATTTGAAAGGTTTGAGAGTAACTTTATGATTGATGATAAGTCAATAGATATTTATTAAAGAGCATTAACTCATGAAAGAGATGGAACTTTGGCTCAATAAATAAATAGTAAATTTTTAACAGAAAGACTTGAACATTTTAGTGCAACAATAGCATCTCATGGTAATGATTTAATGAAATGGAAATCTAAAATTATTAGAATGATATTAGAGGTTAAAATAGATAATACTGGTTAAATTTGGCTTACTAATTGTTTTCATATAAAATGGTCTACTTAAGAATAAGTTCATATGAAATCTTTAAGTCTTCCTTCTTTTATTGATTAAGAAAAGTTAATTCTTAAATAACACAAAAATATTCTTAAAGATACATAATGTGAAATGTGTGATACTCTATTTCATAAAAATGATTTAATGAAGACATATATTAAAAACATAATTGAAAGTTGGAATTTTGATCATATGGGTGATAATGATAAATTATTGGTAAAAAAGAAAAAACAAATTCTTCTTAGAAAGAAAACTATGGCTGAAAAATTAGATGTAAAATAAGATGTAGAATTAAGATAAGTGAATTAAAACTATTTAATACCTTCTTTAATTAGAAAGATATTTCCAAAATTAAAATATATTCAATATAAAGAATTATTAGGGAATCCAGGATTCTTAGAAATGGAATTTAATGTTTGTTATACATGTCATGTTTAAATTGATAAAGGAGTAAATGTTTCATAAGATCTTAGTAAATTAGCAAAATAAGAATTGTTATGTCCAGCTACATATAAAGGAATTCAAAAATTAAGACCTGAAATATTAAAGGAACGTTTAATTGTATTATTTTATTTAATAAAAGACTACAAGGAGAGAAATATTAAGAAAAATAGCTAATCATGGTCATCGAAATGAAAGAATAAATGAGTAAATTCCTCCAATTTCAACAAGAATGTTTAATTCAACAAATTCAAGTAGAATATTTGGTATATCACCTATAAAAAGTATGATTACTTAAATTTTGCCAAAATATTCTGTAATAAGTTTGGATACTAAGGTTAATAAGAATACTACAACAAGAACACATTCAAGAAGAGTTAGTGATTTAAAATGTTAGTGATTTGAAATGAAATTAAGTTGACAATCTCTTATATTAATTTAAATTAAAATATAATATTTTAATAATGGTGATTATTGTTCATATGAAAAGTTATTGAGAATGTGTATATTAATTTTATTGATCAATATTATGTAACAAATGTAACATCATTCTTATATTTCATTATTTTGATGTAATTTTTAAAACTCTTTCAAATCCTCTGCACTAAAGTAGACACCATTTGTAGATACTCCTGAAGTATTATTAGTGTCATATTTCCAGGTTCCTCTCTTACTACAATTTCTAATTTTTATTGGTTATGGAGTAAGAGGTCTGCCATTGTAATATTAGATACCAAAAAATTTGCCATTTCTTAATCCCTAATTTATTAATGTAATATCTTACTTTAAAATGTGCTTCAGTAATAATAATATACTTATTCTCTGGCCATGTTTTCCTCCATACTTTGAATCCTACACCATTATTTGGATATTAAGCAAGCATTTCAGGTAAACTTTTGTATGGGTGTCTACCTGTAACAATCAAATCATTAAATGTATAAGTTCGAATTGCTTTAGAAAGCATTTCTTCAGCTGCTGTCTTAAGAAGTCCCTACATTATATTTAATCAATTTATTTATTCTTATTTATAAACATAAATCTCATAATAATTTGATGAAATCAAACGATTTTTTCTGACTCCTATAAACTTTATATGAAAATCCTATTTTATTTCGTAAAAACATTCCCAAAAATTAGTTTATAATTGACTCCATATTTTGATTGTATTATCATGACTACAAGAATATAAAATCTTAGAATCATGATTAAATTATATTTAATACACCTTTCCTTAATGACCATACAAAACTTATATGCAATCATAAGTATCATCTGTCATTTAATCATACAATCTAATTGATTAATCCCAACTACATGAACCGNGACCTGAAATATTAAAGGAACGTTTAATTGTATTATTTTATTTAATAAAAGACTACAAGGAGAGAAATATTAAGAAAAATAGCTAATCATGGTCATCGAAATGAAAGAATAAATGAGTAAATTCCTCCAATTTCAACAAGAATGTTTAATTCAACAAATTCAAGTAGAATATTTGGTATATCACCTATAAAAAGTATGATTACTTAAATTTTGCCAAAATATTCTGTAATAAGTTTGGATACTAAGGTTAATAAGAATACTACAACAAGAACACATTCAAGAAGAGTTAGTGATTTAAAATGTTAGTGATTTGAAATGAAATTAAGTTGACAATCTCTTATATTAATTTAAATTAAAATATAATATTTTAATAATGGTGATTATTGTTCATATGAAAAGTTATTGAGAATGTGTATATTAATTTTATTGATCAATATTATGTAACAAATGTAACATCATTCTTATATTTCATTATTTTGATGTAATTTTTAAAACTCTTTCAAATCCTCTGCACTAAAGTAGACACCATTTGTAGATACTCCTGAAGTATTATTAGTGTCATATTTCCAGGTTCCTCTCTTACTACAATTTCTAATTTTTATTGGTTATGGAGTAAGAGGTCTGCCATTGTAATATTAGATACCAAAAAATTTGCCATTTCTTAATCCCTAATTTATTAATGTAATATCTTACTTTAAAATGTGCTTCAGTAATAATAATATACTTATTCTCTGGCCATGTTTTCCTCCATACTTTGAATCCTACACCATTATTTGGATATTAAGCAAGCATTTCAGGTAAACTTTTGTATGGGTGTCTACCTGTAACAATCAAATCATTAAATGTATAAGTTCGAATTGCTTTAGAAAGCATTTCTTCAGCTGCTGTCTTAAGAAGTCCCTACATTATATTTAATCAATTTATTTATTCTTATTTATAAACATAAATCTCATAATAATTTGATGAAATCAAACGATTTTTTCTGACTCCTATAAACTTTATATGAAAATCCTATTTTATTTCGTAAAAACATTCCCAAAAATTAGTTTATAATTGACTCCATATTTTGATTGTATTATCATGACTACAAGAATATAAAATCTTAGAATCATGATTAAATTATATTTAATACACCTTTCCTTAATGACCATACAAAACTTATATGCAATCATAAGTATCATCTGTCATTTAATCATACAATCTAATTGATTAATCCCAACTACATGAACCGAATACAGTATTATTAGAACATGCTATGGATTATACTTTATCTGAATGGTAATAAAATTACTACTTAAAATTCCATTATCCTTCCTTACTATCCCATAATCTTACAGTTTTATCATAACTCCCTGATATTAGATATTTCCAAGAACAAAGAAATCCTAATGAATAAATAGAATCACTATGTCCTTATAACTTCTAAACTTTTATATAATGATCTGACTTATATTGCCAAATCAATATTTCCTAATTACTTGCTGATGCAATTAATTAATCTTAATTCCCTATAGCTAATGCTGTTATCCAATCATCATGTCCTATTAAAATATCATGAATTATCCATTTCCCTTCACATTTCCAAACTTTTATTGTTCCCTCTCTTCCTCCTGTTATTAAACTATTGCTAAATCTACTGAATATTATTGCATTTATTATATCATCATGTCCTTTCAATACAGTTTTCTTCATTGTCTATAAATTCCAAATATCTACATCCTAATTCAAAGTCACTACTCCAACCATATCCTCATCCTTTGATAAATCTAATTGAGATATTTCCCTCTCATATTTTGGTAAACTTATATCCAATTTTACTAACTTCTCTTAATTTATATTTAACTCCTCTAACTCACCTAAAACTATTTACAATACTTCAACACATTCCTCTAAATCATTACTCTTAAAATCTATTTCCTTTATTGTTACTTAATCATCCTAAAATTCAACATCCTTTGATAACATCATTCCTAAATCTTCTACATCTTTTAAACTCAACATACCCCAGCCAAAATATTTCTCTTAAAAATCATTCAAAAATTCTTTCTCTGAAAACTCTTTTATCTTACTATCAAACATCTCCTTTATCTTTTCTAGTAGCCCCTAAATTTATTCATATTTTCTATTGAATTCAAACTATAATTTTTATATTAACTTTATAGCTTCCTTCCTTCTTTTCTCAAAATAATCCTAAACCACCTCATTAAGATAATTTCTATGTAATTATATATCATTGCATCTACACTATTTACATAGTGCTCTCTTATTTGTTCCATTCTAACCAATATTTACATATAATATCTCTAAACCATGTATACTGCAATTTAAATTAGCTAATTTTGCTTCAAAAGACTACATTTGTTTTCAATTAATTTTATAATCTCATTTCCTTTTATCACTGTACTAATTTTCATTTAGATTTAACTTATCTTTGCTATTTTGCTAGATCTTCTAGTAAATTCATTGTTTTATTACTCATTAAAATAAAAACCATACTACTAAATACTTTAAGAAATAATATCAAATATTTTATTTTCATTTATATATGGTCGATACAAAATCCAAAACAATATAGCATTCTCAATTCCAAGATGATTTACCACATTAAAATTACTTTTATATGCTAAATTATTTTAATGTAGCTGCATTTCTATTATCATTGTTAACTCAAACTTCTTAGACTATAAACTTTATCTTTATTTTATAATAATCGAACTTTTTAAATAAATATTCAATAGCCTCTCAATTTCATACCGAATTATATCAGAAATTACTCTATAAGACATGATTTACTTGATCAAATCCTCTACATAATATTTATTAATTTAACCNAATCTTAATTCCCTATAGCTAATGCTGTTATCCAATCATCATGTCCTATTAAAATATCATGAATTATCCATTTCCCTTCACATTTCCAAACTTTTATTGTTCCCTCTCTTCCTCCTGTTATTAAACTATTGCTAAATCTACTGAATATTATTGCATTTATTATATCATCATGTCCTTTCAATACAGTTTTCTTCATTGTCTATAAATTCCAAATATCTACATCCTAATTCAAAGTCACTACTCCAACCATATCCTCATCCTTTGATAAATCTAATTGAGATATTTCCCTCTCATATTTTGGTAAACTTATATCCAATTTTACTAACTTCTCTTAATTTATATTTAACTCCTCTAACTCACCTAAAACTATTTACAATACTTCAACACATTCCTCTAAATCATTACTCTTAAAATCTATTTCCTTTATTGTTACTTAATCATCCTAAAATTCAACATCCTTTGATAACATCATTCCTAAATCTTCTACATCTTTTAAACTCAACATACCCCAGCCAAAATATTTCTCTTAAAAATCATTCAAAAATTCTTTCTCTGAAAACTCTTTTATCTTACTATCAAACATCTCCTTTATCTTTTCTAGTAGCCCCTAAATTTATTCATATTTTCTATTGAATTCAAACTATAATTTTTATATTAACTTTATAGCTTCCTTCCTTCTTTTCTCAAAATAATCCTAAACCACCTCATTAAGATAATTTCTATGTAATTATATATCATTGCATCTACACTATTTACATAGTGCTCTCTTATTTGTTCCATTCTAACCAATATTTACATATAATATCTCTAAACCATGTATACTGCAATTTAAATTAGCTAATTTTGCTTCAAAAGACTACATTTGTTTTCAATTAATTTTATAATCTCATTTCCTTTTATCACTGTACTAATTTTCATTTAGATTTAACTTATCTTTGCTATTTTGCTAGATCTTCTAGTAAATTCATTGTTTTATTACTCATTAAAATAAAAACCATACTACTAAATACTTTAAGAAATAATATCAAATATTTTATTTTCATTTATATATGGTCGATACAAAATCCAAAACAATATAGCATTCTCAATTCCAAGATGATTTACCACATTAAAATTACTTTTATATGCTAAATTATTTTAATGTAGCTGCATTTCTATTATCATTGTTAACTCAAACTTCTTAGACTATAAACTTTATCTTTATTTTATAATAATCGAACTTTTTAAATAAATATTCAATAGCCTCTCAATTTCATACCGAATTATATCAGAAATTACTCTATAAGACATGATTTACTTGATCAAATCCTCTACATAATATTTATTAATTTAACCTATAACTTAAATTTTTTAATCTACACTTAATAGCTGACATAGTAAATAAACTTTCGAGAGTTCATTAACTTTATTAATAAAACCTATTTAAGTAATTGTTTCTTTTTCAATATTTTCGGATCAATCTTATAAAAAATAAATATCTAAAGATGAAATCTCATCATTTTAATAATACGTTATTATAAATTGATTTTTTATACATATACTTAATAATTTTGTTAAAATTAATTTATAAACTAGTAGTAGGAATATTTTTTTTATTTTTAATTGATTTTGGAATTAATCTATCTAAAAGAATCAACATAGTAAATTAATTAATCAGTTTTGAGCAAACATTTCTTTAGGCCAATTAATTCTAATTTATATAGCAATATTTATTTGCAAAATATTTTTCATTTTAAGGCTTAAACTGCTCATTATAAATTTTTTGCTATTAAAAAATTAAAGAAATTTATGAATATAAATAATTGTGATTTTTAATAATATTAATAGAGATTTTTATTTGATTTAAGATATTATTTCAATCACATTCTTGTACTAAATTAAAATTTCTAATCTAAAAAATAAAGATAATTAAATTTTTAGAACCTATAGCCATCTCCTTTATAAAATTTGCTCTAAAATTCTACCCAATGTAATCTTAAAGAATGTAAAAAACATTCTAAAGTGTCCATACACATCAAAACTCCAAAAGTTGCTAAGGCATAAATCATAAAAGTAAAACAAATCCCGAAAATTGATCCATTACACAATTATGGTTCTAGTGACATTTTGAAGAAGACCTAATATATTTATAGAATTAAAAAATACTTCAGATAGTTGAGAATGTGCCAAACTAAGTGCCCACAATCTCAAATATGAGGCTGTATTAGACACAGCTCCTAAAATAAATTCAATACATTAGATTAAACTTTCAATATAAATCTCTGAAAAATCGAAATGTTTATCCTCTATAATTTTTCTATTTTCTATTAATTAGCCAAATAGTTGATTTTTTTGTTGATTTTATTCTACTTAATGATTTTACTGTTCTATTAATTCATCATAAACAATTTATTAATTTCTTTAATTAAAATACGCCCTTTAGATACGAATAGCCTCAGGCTTAAGCAACATAATTATTGGAGAGCAGATGGCTACTTTAATTAAAATAGTTTAAACGTAAACTTAATGAGGATACATTTCAGGTCCATTAATACCGCCAAGTTTAAAGACCATATTTAGTAAAGTTGTAATAATTGATGGTGGTTCCATATTATTACTATAATCAGTAAGCCATTTAATAATTATTAAAAAAGACATATATCCAAAAGTTGAGAGCATAAATGCTAATTCAGGTAAGAAGCTAAAGAAAAAATCAACAAATCTTCTCTAATATAAGCAATTCTAACCTTTCAGTAAGATTCCAAAAACCATTTAAGTAACTCCAACGATTATTGCAGTTTTCATTTTGAAAGAATTCATTACTGTTAGATGGAATTCAGACATACTCCATTTTCCATCAAAACCTAATTAAAACTTTTCTAATTTGTATTCTAAAGATATCGAAAAAAAGTCATTATATATAAAACCACAATAAGTAGCAAAAAGACCCATTAATATTATCAAATATCTGCATTGATATAAACTCTAAAAGTCTGAATAAGCAAGATATTCACTGCTGTTTTATAATTTAATTCTTTTTATGATTCTTTAACCAAAGATCAATAAATAGAAACCAAAAAGTGTTAAGAGTATCTTTATATAGACAATATTTTACTCCATGTCCAATATCCCCAAACATCATACCAAATAAAAATGGAAATGAAATTATTGTGAAAAGTCCAGGGTTTATTTCATCATATCTTGGAATCCCATAAGTGTTTACTAATTCTTAAAAGATATAAGTAAATTAATTTGTTTTTAATAAACTAGGTGGTTCATACATATTTTCATTGATATCTCGCATAATTTCAATTTGAAACCCAAATTATTTTAATTCTTCTATATCACTTTACTAACACCATATTTAACCAATCAAAAATTGAGATTTTCCTTCAAAAAATGTTAGATGATAATAAGTGGTACTAATCATATCTAAAATAATTTTTAACTGGCAAATGTATGAACAGTAACCAAAATCATATACCTAATCCAACTCCAATGGGATTCTAGCTTAAATGTCAGAAAAATAATCCAACTGTTAATCTATTTCATACTTCGTTTTTTAGATAACAATCTCTAGATTAAGTAATTTATTCTGTAATTCAGAGATTTCATTTTCTAAATTAATTTCTTCAGGTAATTAATATACAGATACATTAAAAGCCTAAATCAATTAATTTATTAATACTTCACATATTTTTAGTAATTTGTTTTTCAAATTTTCATACTTACCTACAGCAAATACCAACGTAAAAATAGTCCTTGAATTATTATTTAAATTCTTAAATTTTATAATTCCATTTTCCTTTGTTACTCTAAAAACTATACGATTAAATTTCAAAGAATCAATAGAATTAATGCATCCAACAATATATCCTAATTAAATTCCTGAGAATTTGTATATGAAGTCTTTGCAATATTATATTACTGCACTTAAATTAAATATTATATTTACATCTTTTCTTCACATATATTTCTTTATTCAATAATCTATTGCAAATTTGTCTATTGACTTGAAATAAATTGCAATTTATGTGCTAGTTCTTATTCAATTTTGATCGCTTAATCTTCAGTAATTGTAATATATTATATGAATTGTTCATAATTAGGACAATAATTTATCTATTTATTATATAACTGCAAGAGATTTTTTATCTCACTAATTTTATTATAAATATCATCGCATATTTTTAATTGCTTGTAATAGTCATGCTCATGAAATGCACTATTTGAACAATTGACTAAATTAACACATTTCATATGCCCAATTTTAGTGAGAAGTTGAAAAGCTTATTCTCTTGAAACATATAATTTATAAAGATGTATTTCGGTTGCTCTAAACATTTTAATTAAAATAAACTTTATTAATTCATTTGTTGATTCTAGTTTAATATTACCAACTCAACTATTTAAATATAAATTATTATTTATTTTTAAGTTTTGTATTATATAAAGATAGAAATAGGTACTAATTATTAGTCTTAAATACTATAAAAGACAAATACATTATCATAGCAAAGCAAATCCCTTTTCACAAGCTATTTAATTGGTTCGATTAATTCAATTTCGGTTAAAATCAAATTTTATTAATTAAGTTAATTTTATCTAGCCAATTTACTGCTACAGCTTTTTCTCTTATTTCATTAGCTACATTATTCCAGCCTCTATACTTTTATATTCCAGAACAATACTAAAAGACTTTTTATTTTATTCATGCATTTCAATTTAATTTTACTAATTGTTTCTTCAAGTTTCTGAGCAAATTTAAGTTCAGACAATTTTTTGAAAGTTTCTTTGTTTATTGAAAGTTGATTATTTTTTTTTTCATTAATAGTTATCAATCTTTGAGATTTTATTAAATCTTAGCTTAATTACCAATAAAATTATTAAAAATTTATAATTGTCTTCTAAAGTTACAAATATTAATTAATTTTTATACTAAACCTACAAGGCTATTTAGCAGAGGCAAATTATTTTATAAGTTTAGGTTGGAATATTTTAAATTATAAATCTATTTATTTAATGATTTCAAGATTTAAAATTCAAGAAATGACTGACTATATTTTATTTTACTTCCTCTTTATTCCAAAAATAAAAGAATTGCATCAAAATCTCCTTAAAGTAGATATTAGCTTTAAAATCATAAGTAACAATGTTTGAAGCAGACATTTATTATGAATATTAGAAATTAATATACAAGAACTTTGTCTTATTGAAATAAAAAATTATCTTATTGAGATTTTTGAAGAATACACTGAATAAACAATTCCATTAAGAATAGTTCAGAATCTGAAACTTTTTAAAAGTATTTAGATTATCAGGTTGATGGGCATAAAATGAAAAATAAAATAAAAATTCAATATCAATTTAATATATAAAAATTTATCAACAAACAAGTTTTCTCCCAATTATTTTATCATTACTTATTGCTTTAATCAAATGATCTTTAAATTAATACATATTGAATACCAAAAGTTCTAAAATCTGATTCAGGCCTCATGAAATGTGTTATAATTAATCTTAGATTGGCACCATAAAAGTCTTCTTAAAACTCTCCATAAAGATAAACTTCAATAGTTAGAGGTGTATCTAAAAAATAAGGATTATATCCAATTGATAAAACCCCACCATATTTTACATTATCAAGATAAGTTATACCTGTATATACTCCTGGTAGTAAATTTTTAGTTAAGTTTAAAATTTCCTCATTTATTTATAAATTTGCTTATACTATTATCATAAATTATTACCTGTAGGTATTCCAAGCATTGTTCCTCCTCTATTTCTTCCATGAATTATTTAACTTGTGAATTCTATTGGGTTTAACTTTAAAAATGTATTCCAATATTAGGTTGCTGCATTTTCACATTCATTTACTTTATACTATTCTACTGAGAAAATCGGTTTAGTCTGAAATTTAAAATCTTACCAGGGAAAACTTTCCCAAGATTCAACAAAGGGAATTTTTTTATTTTATAATAATTAATTCCAATAATCTTTGTCTTTAAGTTTATGATTCTTGAACAAAACTACTTTCAGATCTTTTTGAAATAACTATTCACAATAATCTAATTTTGGATCTATAAATAGGGCACCTTAATCTTAATCTGTAGATTCTTGCCATTTCAGATATGGAAAGTATTATTACAGTTATTCTGAATATTCAGAATAAATTATGGGTTCAATATTTTAGGATTATAAAAACTATACTAAACAAATTCTATAAGATTCTTACATGTTTCTATAGCTCCTATCTGTGGCTTTATAATACTTAAATTTTAAACTAGCAATTCTTGAGTTTCTAAATATTTTTTTGGATTCTCTTAAACATCATTCTAACCTATGATTGCTATAATTAGATAACTTTACTTAAATTTAAATCAGGATTTTACTTTTTCAGTATCGAAAAAAGTAGACTATTGAAATCAAGAATGATTTCGCAATTTATATAGCATTTGCTGATCATATATATTAAAAAAAATATACCATAAATAAAATTATAAAATGAATTTTGGAAAACCAAGAAGTGCATCTTCCGGATCAACATGGGAAAAACTTAAAAAGTCAATTTACCCTACTAATAAAGCAGAAAGAGAGAAGAGGAAGAAGCAAATTCTAGATGTTGCAATTTTTGTTGCTTCAATTGCAATTGTTAGTGTCTTTGAAAAAAGAATTCAAGCTCTTCTTAAAGTTGATAAATCAGAATTAACTTAATTCAGCAACATGTAACAATCAATGCATGCAGCCTATTGATTAATAAAAATAAATAATATATATGGTTCATAAAATTATGACATCTCTAAAATAATTTCGAAGAGTTTTTGAGGCTCAAAAACTTGGTAGACAATTTTTTGGACTAATCAACATGGGAATCTATATTATAAATATTTGGATTAAAATGGAAATTCTAATTGTAGAATGAGTGAAAGAATTGATGAAATGGCATCATTTTTAGATCCATTATAGAATAAATGGATTTAAAATCGAAGTGATAAACCATAATTATGAAGAAGAAAAAGAAGAATTAGAAAAATAATAACAAGCATATTAAAACTAAAATCAATATGAAAAATAGGGTGTGGAAATGATGAATTAGTTTAAAAAATCAATCAAGCATAGAATGCAAATAAAAAATGAAATTTAACATTGAATAAGCATACATATCTATAATTCTTGATTCTCTTAATAAAAGACAACACCCATTCTTGATTTTTATATTCAATTATCATAATCTTCTCTAAATATTTTATTATATTTTATATTATTTAATATAAAGAATAAAGATAAATTAGCTTCTTAAATTATTAAGCTTGTTGATTACTGAGGATAAATTTTTGAGAGATTAAAATTCGAAATGAAATTTCATCAAAAATATAGTATATTGCAAAGAATACTTTATAATGATAATAGATTGCGTAATTAAAAAATATAAATATGAATTATTGTCATTATCTTTATATTTTCAATAAAATAAAACAACATTTGATTTATTATGACTTTGGTTTGAACTCAAGCTTTCTAAGGCTTTTTATAATTTAGTTTACAGTTCCTTTAGAATCTTGTGAAATAAGAGAAGCTTTTTTTGACAAAGTATGAACTATTGTTTGATATCCAAGATTATTTAAAAGAGCAATAATAAAGACATAAGAATTATAGAACACCAGCCTAAAATATCACAATAGAATAGCATATCTTTATGAGTATCATGCATAAGTATTATCAAAGTTATAAAAAGTGATAATAACAAAACACAAAACTCACTAATAAATTGTTTTCTATATTCTACTGTTGAAATGAGAGGCTTATAATTAAATAAATAAATGACTTAAATGAAACTTAAACATGAAATTGATAAACTTTAACAGTAAGGGAAGGACGAACAAAATGTTATCAAAAGCATAAAAAGTGTCTTTTTAATTGTTGTAAATAATTTATAAAAGTGAGTACAAGTAGTTGTACCTATTTTTAAACCATCATATAATGTGCCATATTTTCTAATATATTCTTTTTACTCTAACAAATATGTATGTTTAGCAAGCAGAGAGTAGTATACAAATAATAATGAGAAGTGAAGAATATTTAAAAAGATGGCTATGTATAAGTTAATTGCAATAAAGTTATTCTTTGTAGTAAGTAACAATTTTATGTCAAATAGATTTAAAAATGAAAAAAATAGAATGTCATAAGTTAAAATCATATGAGCTGAGATGAACCCTGAGAAGTATAATTTGTTCATTACATATTGACAGGATGTTTGAAGGTATAATTTTAGGTGTAATAAAATTAGTTTTATTTTTAATAGGGTTGTGTCATCATCATCTTCTTTAATTCCTATTTTAAATCTGTGTAATTATGAAAAACATAATTTAGCCAAAGGATACAAAAAAATTGCAAAAACAATCAAGATAATTAAAAAAGGATAATTCAACATGCAATAAGAGTAGTAACCATCCTTTTTAATTTTTACAGGTAAATAATTATATTGATCTAATTCTTTTTGTGATAAAAACTATAATGCTATTTATTCGTTAAGATTTGAGAAGTATTACAGTTATGCAAATTTAAAAAGGTCAAAATATTTTTATAAATTGAAAGGTAAATTTACGTTAATATATTTTAAGTATGAAAACATTTAAATTAGATCTACAGCATTATACACAATTTCAATAGTTCCAGTTAAAAATGTAACTATGCAAATAAAACCAAAAATATAGAATAAGGTTTAATTGAATGATATAACTATTTCATTAAAGACTACTTTCCATTATTCAATGAATAATATGTCAAATATTTAAAATGTGATTTAAGATAAAACGATATTTTTGTTACTTCTTTTGTTTTTAGATTTCTGAACTATACTAACTTCCATTTTATCTTTTACACAACTATTTTAGAATTCGATGTTAATATCAATGATTCTATGCTGTAAGTTGTCTACTTGAGTTATTTTCTATTTCACTACTATAAGAGATTAATTAACTTAACAATTTAAAAATGAAACTATAGGTACTATTTCTGAATCTTAATTTGAAATATGGTTTGTAAATTAAATAATAAACTATTTAGAAAGAGATTGAAGATTATTATTTAATTAAGAGGATTTAATTTCTCCTTAAATAATAGTATCACAATGACCATTTGTACAATAATACCCATCTTCGATTTAACAATTAGAAGAACATCCATCTCCATTAAAATCGTTTCCATCATCACATTATTCAAATGCTGTAGCGATATAATCACCACATTTTGAGAAGCATAAATTATTTTCAAAATCAGTATAATATCCAAGGTTACTTTCACATAGTTCGCATTATTAATAATTTTGATTATTGATTTTACATTACAAACAGTTATTAGGATAATAAAGGCAAGTTTGGCATTCAATATTACATTACTAACATTAATTTTTTGAATTTAAAAAATACCCATCTTTACACTTTTTACAAATGTTATCAATATCACATAAAATGCAATTTTCTATACATCTTGAACATTTAGATGGTTATCCATAAATGTTAATGCAAAAATATCCCATTTATAAAATGCAATTAATACAACCAAATGAATTACCATTATCACATTGCTCTCCATAAGTCCATATTCCATCTTGACAATCTGCATAATTACAAATATTAAGAAATTTATTTATAGGATTCAAACAATTAATACATTCTTTGATAAACAATTAGGATTATTATTCACATTCATAACATCTAAATTAATCACATTTTGAACAATTAATTGGACATTAATTACAAGTCTCATTTGATAAATAATATCCATTTGCACAACTGGTGCATTTTTATTCACTTAAGCAAGTTAAACAAGATAACTAACATAAAATACAATTTTAATCTTTAAGAAAGTATTGCTATTAACATTAAATGCATATATTATAACTTAGACAATTTTCACAAGAAGCTTAACATTCAACACAACTGTTAGTTTCAGTTAGATAGTAACCCTTTTCACATATAATGCAATGTAAATTATCAGAACAATCTATACAATTTTAAGGACAATATTTTCTGCATTTACCATTATTAAGTTAATAGTCTTCTGAAACACAACTAAAACAAAAGTCTTAATTTTAACATGTTAAACATGGGTCTTGGCATTTTAAACACTGAAATTAATCAATGTAATATGAATTATCCTCACAAGTTAAACATTGTAATTAATCCAAACATGTTAAACATGGAGTATTACATTATGTACAAATACCAGATATGAGATAAAATTATTATGACACACATGTTACACAATTTTGTTAAGAATTGCATTATAAACAAGGATATTAACATTTTAAGCAATCTCCATTATCTAAATAATAATAATTCGTAACACAACTCTCACAATTTGATTCTGATGTACAAGTTTAACAATGTTCTGGACAATCGACACAATTTTAAGATAAATCAACAAATTATTTCTATAAGATGCATCCTAAACATGATGAGTTGACATCACATCCAATGCATCCAGGGTTAGTAAAACAGGTTTAATTAGGTTCATATCCATCACAATAAGGAGCTTAATAGAAATAACAACGACATATATGAGAAGAACCTTGACAAATACAAATCTCTGTTTGGCATTCTTAACTTGTAAGAATTTTTTCTATATAGGATTTTATGTTTACAAGTTAAGTAATAAGCATGAAATACAACAATAAGAAGCATAATTGAATTGTTCAACAAAATATATAATATTAATTTTATATTATGAATGAAACTTTAATGATTGCACAATTAAAACAAAGATTCTCTCAACCTAATTAATTGCAAAGAGGTTATGATGAATTATTAGCATATATTAAAACTAATGATATTTCATTTGAATTAATGCTAATGAAAATGAAATTTGAGGAAAAACTTAAAAAAAATGAATAAGCCTTAAAAACATGGTAATTTTTCTTAATTATAATCAGCAATTTTTTATTATTCTTGTAGCCATATTCTTAGGAAATACATATTAGAAAATTGAACATTCTCAAATAACTACAATATTTCAAAGAAATTTCAGATGAATTATTGATCATTAAATAACTATTTCCTTAAGTAAATTTAATGCAGATATGATTGAATGATACAACTATGTATTTATTTAACTTTGATAAATGCTTTAAAAGTTAGTTGATAAAAGAATTAGTTATTATTTTGACTCTTCTAACTTTCAATAAGCATTTCATAAATTTTATAATTAATCGATATTTCTGAATCTTATTATGATATGATTAATTCAATAAAATAATTAATCATATTTGATAATATGTAAACATTTCGTCATGTGGACAAAAATGTCATATTTGTGCTTAAGGATAAGGAGTAAAATAAAGAAATGAAAAGACAAAGTATAGAATTAAAAAAAAATAGTCCGCAAAATAAATAAAGAGAAGCTTAAAATAATCTTATAAATAAGTGGATGTAAAGCATCTCATTCATATCATTTATGTGAGAAAATATTTGTTTAAATACTCAGTACATTTTCGGGTACAAAAAGTCAATACTTTTAGATAATATTGAGAAATAAAAGAATGCCCTACTCTTGGATGAAATTTCTAATGAGAAATATAAATAAATAACTATAAATGAGAGAGAGTTTAAAGAGCATGTATTCAGTTCACTGCTTGAAAAAAAATATATTTAAGTTAAAGGAGAACTGTATAAAGAGGATTTCGAAATAGCATGGAGTTTGACAGAAAAGAAATAGCCATTAATTATTTTGTTAGGTGGAACCTCAGGTACAGGTAAAAGCACAGCAAGCAGCATATTAGCATCAAGGTTTGGGATTTCTATAGTGTTGAGGTAAAAAATGGTTTATTAGAAAAATAGCACAGATTCTATAAGACATATAATGAGGAACTTTATATCAAAAGATGACAATCCTGTACTATTTGCGAGCACTTATGAAGCTGGTAAGACTTTACCAGACTTGAACATTAGTGATCAAAGGAGGACAATCAAAGGATATAAAGCATAATGTCAATTAGTATAATAAAGATTGGAATATGTTATTGAGAATTTTAATTAAAAAATGGAATCAATCATAATAGAAGGAGTACATTTGACACCAATTTTTATGATGAAAATTATGAAAAAATATTAATTGGTGTTACCATTTGCAATTTGTATAAAGAAGGAATCAAAACACAAAGAGAGATTTGCAGTTAGATCAAAATATATGACATTAGATTCAAGACATAATAAATATATCGAAAATTTCTAGAATATAAGATTGATTTAGAAGTGGTTTCTTGAAAAAGCAGATGAATTTCTAATTCCTAAGGTTGATAATGTAAATGTAGATAAAAGTATAGATACTATTCACAGAACAATAATCTAATATATTAAGCATTCTTCTACAGAAGTTTAAATAAATGATTTAAAGAATGCACTACCAATTTATGAAGAATTTAATAAAATTATCAATAGTGTAATCAGTGATGCTAAGAATTCAAAAGAAGTTAAGGATTATATTCATAGTAAAGTTAATAAATCAGAGATAGTTGAATAATTTATTCAACAAATGAACGAATATTAAGTGGACACAAATACTCCTATGATTCAAGAAAGTGATAAATCTAATCCAAAAGTGCTTATTTAATAGTCAGTATAGAAGTTCAATGAAATTAATTTGAAAAATGAAAAAGCAGATAATTAAAATAATCTTACAAACAAAACGGAAGTAAATTACATTGTTGATGATTAAAACGAGAAGAAAGATAATATTAATCATATCAGTGATTAAGAAGACGAAACATAAGAAAGAAGAAGAAGAAATTAAGATAAGAATACGATAGAAAAATTGAAGAAGACAAAATCATTAGAAAATATGGTAACGATGGCAAATGAAGAATAAACCCAAAAAGAACCAGCTAAAGAATTAACTATTAAAAAGAATCTTAGAGTTGTCTTCCAAGAACTAGAATATGAAAAAGAGGAATAAGAGTTAAATGAATAACGACCTCATAAGACAAATTACAAAGGAATTCTACAACATTTAACCAAACATAAACGAATATTTATTAGTAAGAAAATACAATCATCTAATCTTATCTTTATTAAGAAAATGATATCTAATTATAATAAAAACTATTAAAGTCATGATAGAATTAAGTTACTATAAAACAATGATGGAAGCTATTGCTTATTTAAAATTAATGTACAAAAAATTCAAAGAAAAACTGCATCTAGAGAAGAATCATCTAGTGAACCTGATGATAAGTAATATCTTTATAATTTATTCATTAGTGATTAATCTGTTGCTTAATAAGGTAAATCTTTTATGACTCCTTCTAATTTTCCATTTAGTGAGAGGAGAGATTAATCAGATGGAGACTCTGTTAGATTTAGGAATGATGGAAATAGTGATGAGGAAGAAATTGAAAATGATAATGATAATGAAAATTCTGTTGAGGGTATTATCTACTTCATTTCTAGAAGCATCTAGTTCCGAAGAAGAAGGAGCTTTAGAAAATTTGAAATCTAAAATTAATGATGATGAGGAAGACTTCTTTGAATTATAAAATATTATTGAAGAAGATGAGTTTTAGGAAGACATGGATCCTCTTATTTAAAACGATTTAATAGAATAATAAGTTGTCTGAATATTGATTTTATAAATATTTTCTCAATTTCATTTTTCATTAGAATTTATTTATATGTGAGCATATCAAATTTTACTTTGAAAACTTATTTATAAATCATAGTACAAGACTTTCCAAAATGATTATTAAATATTAGAGAGAGGACATTTTCGCAAAATAGAAATTATTACAAGAAATAATTTAGTTCAAAATTTTAAGATTGATAATTAAATCCATATTATAGCAATATATGAACTTTAGAATTTTGGTAGTACTTGGTGAATTTGATTGCCATCATTTTAATTTTATATTTATGGCTTCAATGTTTCTGTATTTATTTAATGGAAAGTAATAATAATATAAATACTCATATCTTTATTAAATTTTTTTCACTTTTTGTAATTGTTTCTACAAAACATCAATTTTATCATATACATCACATTTTGAAGCCTAAGTCAAATTAAATAAAAATTCTTTCTGGGTTATTAGGATGATTTATTATCATAATATCCAGGAAAACTTTATTATAGAAATAAAAAAGATGAAAAATAGAATAAAGCAGAATACAAATTAAAGAATTGTAAAATTGAAGAATTGATCAGCTCTATAAATTTTTCTTGAAAATGCCATTCTTAAAATCATTACAAAGTCTGATTCAGATCATAAAAAATTACCATAATCTTAATACTTATTTTTAAGAATATAATCTCTTAAATCATTTTAACAATTTTTGGTATAAGATTAATTTTGTAAATTTAAAACATCTTACTAAACAATTTAAAATCTTTATTTCTACTATAAAAGAAATAAAAAAAACAGCAAATTCCTTTTATATACTAAATTGTCTAAATTATTATTATTTTAATGTATATTAATTAAAGATTATTTTTATTCTTCTAAAAGTTATAGAACTTTTTATTGAAATCAATAAATTATTAATTATTAATTAATTTTTTTTTAAGTAATTTACAAATTACAAATATCAATAAAATCACTAAACTAAACCTTTTTTATTGATTAAAACTCTAATTTTTCCTTAGGATAGTTTTTAGCAAGATTTTATTGAAACTGATATAGGATTGGTAATAGAAAAATATTATCCATCAATTTAGAAGTAAGTTTTTAAAGGCTCGTTCTTTCTGAAAGTTAATTAAATAGGTCCTTTAGTCTAGCTTAATCTAGTTGCTTGACCAGGTAAAAGTCTTTCAGATCCAATACCTAAAATAGAATTAAAAGATAAAAATTCTAAGACACCATCAGAAAAAGAAGGAGGATGTAAATCATACTTTTTATAACCATCTTTGTATTGGGCATTCATCCAAATATTTTTTAATCCTCCTGCATAAGAATTGATATTTAAACATAATAAGTTAATAGGATTTCCTGGAATTGTGATAGAATCTCTTTATCCAGTATTTTCTGTAGTTTTGAATAATAATTTGTTCTACATATTATCTAGCTCTTCCAAATATTCAAGTGTCTCAATAGATTAATTGATTTTTGGTGTTTTTAAAAACATTTTCTTGAAGCCTTCCCAACAATAAACAACTTTATTGCAGCACTAATTATCTGTTCTATTTTTATCAAATCCATATCCAATTCTTGCATCGACTCCTATACTAAAATAGTTAATCATAGGTTTATAGAACTTAGAATCCTAGAGTAGTATTTTTAGTTCTCCTACACTATTAGAATGCCTTTTAATTTCACTAATAAATCCATCCTATATTTTAAGAAAAGAAAATACCTCCTTAAGAGTAATATCAACATCCCAAACATCAAAAAATGATTCAGCCCCACTAAGCCATTATTCCACATAACTTTGCAATACCTTATTATTTTTTCCAATTAGATCAGCTGGCACAGTGGTTCCCCAACCTAAAGTATTTGCAAAGTCATTTCCAGTTCCTAGAGGCAAAGGGATAATTATGCATCTATTTAGATCAATCTAGTGTTCTAATAAAAATCCAACAATCCACATTATGGAACCATCTCCCCCGCCTATAACAATATGAATGTCATTTTATGAATGCTGTTTGACTTATTCCATTCCTTTATTTCTGGAAGATGCTTCATTGATATTAAAAAATTTGACCTTAGTATGTTTTGGATTTGTCTCGAATAGCAACTCTTGTTACTAAATCATTAAAATTATTTACATCAAATTTCTAAAACTACAATCCTCTATTACCTCCACTAACTGAATTGTAGAAAAGATAGAATACTTGTTCAAAACCTTAATGTTACATTTAATTAAATTAAATTAAATCACATCATAAAGTATAAGCTTCTTATATTTTTCTGCTTTGCTAATTCTATAAACTTTCACTGTATTGAAGATAGGTATAATAATCTAGTTTTTTTCAAAATTATTCAAGAATTAGTTTTAATAAATCTTTTTAGAATATTAGCTTTAAAGAGGTGCAATATCTTTAGTAGATTTATAAATATGCGATCTCAATCTATATTTTTTTATTACATACATCACATGAAATAATTTACGATTGATTGAGTTACTTTACATTATATAGTATGTTTATTGNTTATCTAGCTCTTCCAAATATTCAAGTGTCTCAATAGATTAATTGATTTTTGGTGTTTTTAAAAACATTTTCTTGAAGCCTTCCCAACAATAAACAACTTTATTGCAGCACTAATTATCTGTTCTATTTTTATCAAATCCATATCCAATTCTTGCATCGACTCCTATACTAAAATAGTTAATCATAGGTTTATAGAACTTAGAATCCTAGAGTAGTATTTTTAGTTCTCCTACACTATTAGAATGCCTTTTAATTTCACTAATAAATCCATCCTATATTTTAAGAAAAGAAAATACCTCCTTAAGAGTAATATCAACATCCCAAACATCAAAAAATGATTCAGCCCCACTAAGCCATTATTCCACATAACTTTGCAATACCTTATTATTTTTTCCAATTAGATCAGCTGGCACAGTGGTTCCCCAACCTAAAGTATTTGCAAAGTCATTTCCAGTTCCTAGAGGCAAAGGGATAATTATGCATCTATTTAGATCAATCTAGTGTTCTAATAAAAATCCAACAATCCACATTATGGAACCATCTCCCCCGCCTATAACAATATGAATGTCATTTTATGAATGCTGTTTGACTTATTCCATTCCTTTATTTCTGGAAGATGCTTCATTGATATTAAAAAATTTGACCTTAGTATGTTTTGGATTTGTCTCGAATAGCAACTCTTGTTACTAAATCATTAAAATTATTTACATCAAATTTCTAAAACTACAATCCTCTATTACCTCCACTAACTGAATTGTAGAAAAGATAGAATACTTGTTCAAAACCTTAATGTTACATTTAATTAAATTAAATTAAATCACATCATAAAGTATAAGCTTCTTATATTTTTCTGCTTTGCTAATTCTATAAACTTTCACTGTATTGAAGATAGGTATAATAATCTAGTTTTTTTCAAAATTATTCAAGAATTAGTTTTAATAAATCTTTTTAGAATATTAGCTTTAAAGAGGTGCAATATCTTTAGTAGATTTATAAATATGCGATCTCAATCTATATTTTTTTATTACATACATCACATGAAATAATTTACGATTGATTGAGTTACTTTACATTATATAGTATGTTTATTGATACCAACCCAAACTTAATTATCAAGATAAAATAAAACTAAATTTTTTAAATAAAAAATTCTTAAATCGTAAAATTCTTGCAATTATAAATCATTATCAATAAAAAGATTACTTTGCAAAACTACTTTAAATTAAATTTGGATGAATTATTGGAAATACAAGTTCTCTATCTTTTATATAGCAGGCCTTAACATTATCAAAATTATATCTATAGTTGAAATATCTTATAAACTAAAAGATCTCATAAAAATAAGTATTTCTTTATTTCGCATATCTAATACTGTCCACAGAAAAAATAAATGGTTAAAATTTAATGTTATTTATTCATCATTCTTCTCTGCTGTTTTTTTTTTCATGTAAAAATTGTAGCTTGCTTTGCTGTGATTTATTCTAATAATAGATTAAATTACAAATAAAACAAGACCGTATATAGTTCATCATTTATAAAAAAAGCTAATCATCAAATAATTTAAAAAAAGCATAATGTTTAATGCAAATAACATAAACTAACTTTAGAATGTCATTACATGATCATGGCGAAATTAGAAATAAATGTACAAATTTTTAAATAAAAGGTTGGCATAAATATTATAATAGATCAAAACAAGATATATAAAATGATAAATTATTATGATCATAATGAGATGTTCTAGATTTCAATTTTATAATAAAAAATTTTAATACAAAAATATCAATCAAATCGATGTATGACAGAATATATAGAGCTTAAGATGATCCACTATATTAAGAAAAAGATGTAAATACCTATCGTTTACAAATACCTGAAAATGAGTTGAAATCTCAAAAATCAAGTAGATTGACTTCATAAAGTCAATTAATGAAGATCGTGACAAATACAACGAAGACTCAATAATATTAACAGATAACTAGTAATGCAGCATTAGCTTCAGAAAAATTACTTATTGATTTATAAATTGTACAAGAAGAAAACGTAAAATTGATTAGCTAACTCCAAGTGTTGTAAATGAATAATAAATAATACCAAAAAGATATATAGGAATTTGACGAGAAATAAAAATAGTTAGAAAGTAAATTTAAGGATTAAATTTTGCGTATTTAATTGGAAAAGGATATAATCTTTAAGAAAGTTGAATAAGAAAATGTAAAATTGTTAAGCTAAGTTGAAGTTTATCAAAAGAAATAATCACAACATGAAATTTTGATTGACGATTATTTAGCTTAAATAGATAAATTAAATGCTATAAATAATTCATTATAGTAGTAATTGATCTTAGTATAGAAGGATAGTTCTCTCTTTTATAAAGATCAAGATAAATAGATATAAAAATTGAGTGAAATGAACTAATAGCTCTTAACCTAAATAGCCTAGTTAAATAATTAAAAAAGTACAGACTCATTACAGATAAAAGATTTAAGTATAATAAGGTAAACACTGTAAGAGTAAGTGAACAAACATTAAGAAGAAATCCTTTTAATTAATGAAAGATCGAATGAACTTTAGGATTAGAATTCTTAATTGAGTTAAATGAATACAGAGTATTTGAATTAAATAACAATGCTTTAAACTTAATTATCAGAAGTATAAAGCAAATTATAGTTAAATGTTTATGAAAGAGAGACAAAAATAAAGTTGAGTGAATAGTAACCCAGATAATCAAGTTCCAATAACGGTAGATAGATTGAAGAGTTAAATGCCAAGATTTTAAACCTTAATAATTAATTAAATTAAACAAACCAACAAAAATCATAATTATAACAAGAATTGTATTAAATAAAAAGATAGTTATAATAAGAGTAAGAGGATAAGTTATCTATTTAGTCTAGATAAACAAATTCAAATCAACAATAAAAATTAATAGTAGAATTGGAAGAGAGAATTAGATAGCTTTAGAAACAATTAGAGAATGAATAGTTGAGTAAGTCAGTTAATAATGGTGATTTAGATATTAAGAATAAACAGATATTGGTGTTAGAATAAAAGAATTAGAAATTATAATAGTAATTGGACTAATTAAGTATTTAGATGGAGGAAGAGAAAAGTTTATTATATAAAGAAATAGATCAATTATCTGATTAAAATAGAAGAGTTTAGCAATTGAAAAACACTGAGTATGATTTGGAGTATAAGAATTCTGTAAAGTAAAAGGAAGCTTTACAATAAGAACTGAATAAAGCTAATTAGAGTATTCAAAAGTTTCAGAAATAAATTAAGACATTGGAAGATTAAATTATGCAATAGGCAAATGAAAACTCAAAAATAGAAAAATAGAATAGATTAATAGAAGATTTAGAAGAATAGCTAAAATAATGTAAAAGAAAATATGAATAAGAAATAAAGGATTATAGATTTGAAAATTAATAAATGAATTAATAATTGGAGAAGGTTCAATCTGAATTATAATAAATAAAATAAAAATATTCAAGGGAAATAGAAGATGTGGAATCAAGATTGTAAAGAGAAAATTAAAGAGTTTCTTTATAATTAAATGATAAAGTTTCTGATTTAAGTTAATTAGAATTAAAAAATAAATAATTGAAAGAAGAATTGACAAACTTAGAATAAAGATATGAAAAATAATTAAGAGAAGCGAATAAAAAAATAAAAGATGTTACAGATGATTTAGATATAATGATTGAAAATTATAAAAAGGAGAAATAAGTAAATTTTAATAATTATATTATTTAATAGTTAAGTTAGAAATGGGAAAACTAAAATGAAGATTTAAGAAGATAATTATAAATTTAAGTAGAAGATGTTAAAATAAAGACAGAAAGATTAAGTGTAGAGAAATATGAAAGATTATCAATAGAGTCACGTAAATAATATGAGTAGGTTTAACAGAAATTTAATAATGAAATTAATTAATTATAGGGAGAACTTAGATAGAAAAACGAATAAATAAATTAACAAAAGTAATTGAACTAATAGTAAGAATAAAAAATCAACAAGTTTGAAAAATATATACGTGATTTAGAAGATTAATTGTAATAATTATCTAGGAAAGAAGATTAACTTAATTAATCAAGAAATTAATCTTTGGCAGATTCTTTGAATGTGAAAATTATGCAATTAGAAAATAATTTAATCAAGGCTTAAAAGAAAGAAGATTAACTTATTTAACGTATTCGATAATTGGAGCAATAATAGAATTCATTTAGAAATGCATCAGAGCAAAGAGATTTAGAATAAAAAAATAATTAAATGTTCGAAGAAATACAAATACTAGTATAAACAATTAAAAGTTAAGACTTTGAAATTTAGAATCTAAAGAACGAATTAATTTCTTATTAAAGGGAAGTATCATTCATGAAAGAAGTTGTAAAGGAGGATACAAGTAGATTGGAAACATCTTTATTAGATGATAAAAATAGAAGAATTGTTGAATTAGAAAATAAATGCGCATTGCTGGCTAATGAAAATACTAGATTAAATTAATTAAAAGTATATTTATTAATTTTAAATAGGCTAAATTAGCTGATGATTGGAAGAAAAAATATGATTAATTATAATCCGAATTAGAAAGAAGTTTAAATCTTAGAGGATAAAATGAAAAGAACAAAAATATTATAATGTCTAGTAATTTTGGATAAATTTCAAATGCAAAATGAATTATTTAGTATCATAAAATTAATTAATTTTCTGATTATCTCTTTTTATATTTGACATAGCAACCAAATAACAACATTCCCAAAAGAAATACTAATACAATTCCAAAAACAAGCCAAATTATAAATTATAAACTTTTGTTATCATCAATGTCACTATTTTGATTAATTTCAATGGTATCATTTTTTTCATGAAAATTGTTTTTTAGAGTAATTTAAATTTATTCTGATCTCAAATGATCATAAATACAAAATTTTGTAGTGTTATGTATTTCGAAAAGTGCAAATAATTCCTTATTGATTGCATTTGTTAATAAATAAATTTAGGATTCTTGTGTAAAAAAAGCTTATTATGAGACTGAAACATTTTAATATTAGATAGCTCCTGAAAATAATGTAGAAGAATTAGTTGGATGTACATAACTTAATTATAAACTGTAAACAGCACTTATATATGTAGTAGTTTAATAGTAATTCATAAATAAATATTAGTCTTTATATATTCTAACCTAACTAGAAGGCCATGTACCATATCCTTAAAGTATTTACAAAATTTTATAATTATTAATAGCACATTAATAGAGGTTTTGTGTTATCTTGCAAATTGATTATATTTATAGGATATAGTGTGAATGTTTATATGATTAGCAGAATAATTCAGCAGTAAACAATTATTACTAAGCTTTGCTTTTTTTTATTAAAACTCTATAAAATAAAGTTTTGGGATCTATGTAAAAGCCTGTTTATTAGATGACAACTAATAAATCAATTTCAGCTTATTATATTAAAAGGAATTGGTTTTCTTTGAGTTGATACATAGAAATTGTGATTTTATTAGATTGTTTAGAGAAAATTTAAAAATAATTTTATTCAGGGGAAATTATTGCTTGAAAATATCCTTGTTGAGAATAATTAAAATTATGAATATAGGATATTCTATCATCTTTAAAGGAGTAAACATCTATTGATATATCTGAAATAATAAAGTATAAATTGTATAAAACTTAAATAGTTTTAGGATCAGCATTTTAATTAAGACAATCATATTTTTTAAGGCATTTGAAATCCTTGTCACATTAGATTATTTAAATCAAATAGGAAAATTTAGGAGTAATTGTATAGGAAGAAATGAAAATAAGTTCTTCATAAATTGATATGATTTTAATATATGTAATATTAGTATCTAAGAAATAGATTTACTAAAGTTTAGTAGTCATATTTAATTTGACAATTTTATCATCATGTAATATAAGTACAGAATCTGAAATATACTCTTTAATATCTAATCCTGAAGAACAAACTTCCTTTTCTAATAGATGCATGGATTTTCTTAATTTCAGTTATGCACTTTTCAAAGTGATATCCACAACTTATCCTGTGTACCAGGAATATTTACTTTGACAATAACCAATAGGTCTACCTTAAGTAAGTAATTCTTCAAGATTCAACTATGTTTTATTAACTGTAATAGTTGTATATGGATTAACAAGAGTTGAATTAACTAAATATTTATATTGATCTTTGTTATCATAACTTGAAACTGTTAAGAATGTATTAACTTTGATTAAATAATTTGGATTATCTATATCTTGATAATAAATGGAATATTTTATTAACTTTGGTACTTCAAAGTAATGATTGATATCAGCTATGATAAATAAATTTGAAACTGGATATAATAATTTATATTTGGTTTAGAAAGTTGTCAACAAAGCATTATGACTACTGCATTCCATACAATATACATAGATAGAGCCTAAACTATCTTGGCTATTTTGAAAATAGACATATGAGGCTTATTAATTATGATAAAACTTATTAGGAATGACGTTATATAAGGAAATAGTACTTTGATATTGGATATATGTTAAGGAAGTTATTTTGAATGATTCAATGATAGTAGTATCCTTATAATAGATCCAAATAATATCTTAAAAAGAAAAAATTGTTATAGATTTGTTATAATTAAGGGTAATTATATTGATTGGATATATATCTTTTTCTTACATTGAGATGAGCAACAACTAGATACCAGTTTAAACATATAATAGTTTATGATAATCATTCGTCTATATATAAGTGGGATTCCATGAGATATTAAAATTTGACATATATTCTGTAGTGAAGGTTTAAGACTTTTAACATTAATCAACAATTTTGTATATAACTACTAATTGATTAGAGTAGAGCACTGCTAGAAACTGATTGATATATTAAAATTGTATAATCTAATGATCTTAATCAGGATAGATTGTACATTAATAAATAAGAGATTCAGATACTTTCCAAACATCTAATTATTGATTATTTTTAACTACAATAAACACAATGTAGCCATAAATAAAAAACTCATGCTAAACTTATGACAAATTGAATTCAAGGAATATTTGACTTGCATATGTACAAATCATATCTGTAACACAATAGTAAAATTGTACATACAAATTTGAAGATTAAACAAAATACAAGTAAGTAGTTGCAACATTTATTATTTTAATATATTGGGGAGATGTTTCAGATATAATACCACTTATGGTCTTTTGTTACAATTATTCAAAATTAATACTGAATTAAACTTAATTCACATTAAATTTATTGATATTATAAAATGTAATGTTTGGACCATCTATAAATCTTTGAACTTCATATGATTCTATTTAGCTATTCAATATTGTATTAAATTGATTCATTACTGTAGGAATAGCTTCAGTAGAGTTCAATGCTATAGTCATATATCTGATTTTAAGAGTGCAAGATTCGGACGAATTTATTGACTATATTAAACTAGCTTATCTAACTTATTAATATAAGTAATTAGACTTGAAATATAATTATCTATTCATTCTAATTATAATTCTTCGACTCTCCTATTCATTAAATATTATTATTTCATCTTATGTTTAATCCATAATTAATTTAGAATTACTATCTATCTGAATTATTTCTAGATTTTTCAAATTAAATTACAATAAGTTTAATTCTTCTTTATTTTATAAAATTAGGCTTTTTTCTGTAAAATAAATCTTAGATTACTCTTCTTTATTTTTAATATTCTCTTAAGTTTCAAAATCTCCATTCACAATATAAATTTTTTATTATGTTAGAAAAGCAAAATACTAATATTAAATGTGATATGCTAAAAATACTACTGGTAATTCCAAATTTATTTTAAAATACTGTTCTATTAGAATTAATGGGAATTCTTAAGCATTTATCAATATCACCCATTGATTCTTATTCAATATTGTTATAATTTACTATTCTACTTACACTTATACTATTTATAATTCAATCATGACTTTAGTATCATTTAATCTTTCATTAATATATTTATCATCTATTTCAAAAATACTTTAAATTGTTTCACCTATCTATATAAATTAAATAGATGACTATTTATAATCTTCATCATAATAAAATACACGAATCAGTATTTTATCTTAAAAAGCAAATATCTTTCTTTTTATTTTAAAATCTTAAGTAGAATTTTAGGTAAAATATTAGATTTTACTTGTCTCGTTTTAAAGAATGAAAACATTACTACTTTCATTAAAACAATCTACTATTATCGTCTATCTATTCATTATTTCAATATCATAACATGTTTGATTACTTATCACAAAATTTAATTTGAATACTGGTAAACGCTAATTGTACTCAATTTAATAACTATTTGTGTGTATTTCATATTAATCATTAAATTTATTCAATAATACATATTGATTTACTGCACTGTAGTCTCTATAAGATCTCAAATACTTCACACTCACTATATTGTTAAAAGAATATTTCTGATTCGAATGAGTATACAAATATTATTAAATATTAATGTCGCTATCATTTCCTACTAACACTATTTAAAATTGCTCTTATTTAATGAATAATTATTAAACATCCATACTTTAAGTTTCATTAATTTTATTCACTAGGACTAATTCGTTGTTTGCTAATTAAGTACAACCTTTTGCAATTCTAATATAAAACAACAACAATATGGATTATAATAAGGCAACCATTGTTATTAATTAAATATATAAATTTTCATTCATTACAATTATATTCATATTGAAATCTAAATCTAAATAAACTCAAAAATAACTATCTGTTTACACTCTTTGCTAATTTAAACATAAATTAAATTTAATAAAAATATCATTTATTTCAGTCAACTTATAAATAAGGCCATTATTCTTGCTAATAATGACTTTTTCTGAATCCATTCTCATTAATAATAATTATTGGCAGATAGATTAATAATTCTTTCTCATCATCCTTTCATACTTGATTGTCATTTTCTCAAT
The DNA here is from genome assembly GCA_905182985.1 of Paramecium sonneborni. NCBI lineage: Eukaryota > Ciliophora > Oligohymenophorea > Peniculida > Parameciidae > Paramecium > Paramecium sonneborni. The sequence goes on along the minus strand of CAJJDN010000077.1, from coordinate 307,445 downwards.
TACAAATTCTTTCTTGAATTTAATTTCTAATAAAAACATAACTTTAATTTAAAAGCTATATTTAAAGTACATTATTTAAAATGAAAACTAATTTTAATGCATACCATGAATAAATCTAAATATTTTTACGCATCTTTGCATAATTATTAATATCTAATTGCTTTCAATACTATTAATACTATTTTTATTTTTGTAAACATATAGATTTAAACCATATTATCAAAATTTTATTGATTTATTTAGAGATTTTAAAATAATATCATTAATTAAACCTGTCTTATCATCTAATTTAATTGATTTGATGTCTATTCGTTACATATATTATAATTCTCAAATTTTATTAAATAAAATACCCACTTAGAAAATCTAAAATTAAAATATTGCTCTACTTTTAAACGTATTTTGAAAAATGACTTGCATATCTGAAATTTATGCTGTTAGAAAATAATCCACACATATATTTTTTAATTTTCTGTACCCAATAACATTTTCTTATTTATATATTCATGTCTTTATTGGTCTTCTATTTATTTTCTCAGGTTATTCATTTTATTTTGAATCGATTCAAATTCCTATTCATTATTTACTAAACTATTATTTACTTAATCACTTATTCAATTTTCTTACTTATATTCTCTTAAATATATCTAATTAATTAAAAACTCCCCTTTAATTTCTTATTTCGCAATTGATTTTATTTATATGTAAATGCTATATCAATGCTATTTAAGGTTTTTATGTAGAANGTTGTTTGCTAATTAAGTACAACCTTTTGCAATTCTAATATAAAACAACAACAATATGGATTATAATAAGGCAACCATTGTTATTAATTAAATATATAAATTTTCATTCATTACAATTATATTCATATTGAAATCTAAATCTAAATAAACTCAAAAATAACTATCTGTTTACACTCTTTGCTAATTTAAACATAAATTAAATTTAATAAAAATATCATTTATTTCAGTCAACTTATAAATAAGGCCATTATTCTTGCTAATAATGACTTTTTCTGAATCCATTCTCATTAATAATAATTATTGGCAGATAGATTAATAATTCTTTCTCATCATCCTTTCATACTTGATTGTCATTTTCTCAATTACAAATTCTTTCTTGAATTTAATTTCTAATAAAAACATAACTTTAATTTAAAAGCTATATTTAAAGTACATTATTTAAAATGAAAACTAATTTTAATGCATACCATGAATAAATCTAAATATTTTTACGCATCTTTGCATAATTATTAATATCTAATTGCTTTCAATACTATTAATACTATTTTTATTTTTGTAAACATATAGATTTAAACCATATTATCAAAATTTTATTGATTTATTTAGAGATTTTAAAATAATATCATTAATTAAACCTGTCTTATCATCTAATTTAATTGATTTGATGTCTATTCGTTACATATATTATAATTCTCAAATTTTATTAAATAAAATACCCACTTAGAAAATCTAAAATTAAAATATTGCTCTACTTTTAAACGTATTTTGAAAAATGACTTGCATATCTGAAATTTATGCTGTTAGAAAATAATCCACACATATATTTTTTAATTTTCTGTACCCAATAACATTTTCTTATTTATATATTCATGTCTTTATTGGTCTTCTATTTATTTTCTCAGGTTATTCATTTTATTTTGAATCGATTCAAATTCCTATTCATTATTTACTAAACTATTATTTACTTAATCACTTATTCAATTTTCTTACTTATATTCTCTTAAATATATCTAATTAATTAAAAACTCCCCTTTAATTTCTTATTTCGCAATTGATTTTATTTATATGTAAATGCTATATCAATGCTATTTAAGGTTTTTATGTAGAATACTTTGAAGTTCTTTATTTTATACTTCCTAAATATTTTAATAATTCTAATGAAACTTTAAATATCCTCTTGATAGAGGAGCATTTTTTTAATTAAGATTAGTATTATTTTTTAGAATGCAGTCTCGATGATTAAATTTCTTGAATATATTTGATGAATAATTATTAATTTCTTGTTATTTAGAGAGATTTTATTAAAGAAAAATTACAATTTTTTATCAAAGTAATCTCTATGATTTCATGGATTAAGACTGAAATCTTACCTCCTTATTCATTTTTCTCTTATAATGATTAAATTCTGTTTAAATATAGGTATGAACTATGTATTGCCATCAATAATTCTGATTTTTTATGATTAATGATTTAATTAAAAACTTTTCAAAATTAATTTATATGATGAAACTATGAAACCAAAAGATTAATAGCTTCATCATTTTATTGTTTTTAAGATTTTAACTATTTTTTAATCCTTTTCCTTCAATTTTTAGATGTTTGTATAATTTTATTAGGTATGCTTTTCTTGAAGATTTCGCTTGTTAAAATGAGTCTTACTTCTTTTTGATTTATGATTGTAATTTCAAGATAATTTTTTCTTATTTTTCTTATTGTTTAATAGTTTCAATTAATTTCAACTTGGACATTCTGTTAGAATTAATAAATTATAATTAAATGTAAGAAGAAAATCCAAATTTCGGTGATGTCTAAGATGATGAAGATGCTTCATTCAATAATAGTAGAATTCGTGATGAAGTTAATGAAGAGTTTCGAAAAGTCTCTGAAAATAAATTATAAGTAACAAAAGTGAATGAAGAAAATAATATTTGTACAATAAAATTATCAAGGACTAAAAGTGCTGAAAAATAATAGGATTATATGATTCTATTATTATCATTACAAGAAAAAGAATTATATATAAAATAAGTGAATTTTAAAGTTGATAGCTGGAAAGTCTATGCAGAAAGTGAGAAATTAACATAATTAGTTAAACAAAGTTAACATAATACTTTATTGGAATTAATAAAAAGCATTGTACCAGAGGTCTGCAATATTATATTATCTTTTGATATACCTAAAAATAGCGGAAAGAAATCAGATAAATAGGAATTTGGTAGAGCACATATTCATTCTCAACCTATTCCTTATTCAGGATTTTCTTTATGTTGTTGGTCTCCTTAAGGTCATCTCATAACAGTTCATAATACTGCTACTAATCATTAAAAATAAGCTAAAGATTAAAAGTCTTAGTATATTACTTAATAAGAATTAAATTCATTTGTATTTTCGCAACCTAAAACAAAACAATCGAATTAACAACAAAGACATGTTGTAGAAATCAGAGAAGATGAAGAAAATCTATAACCTTTCTTTTAAACTGGTATATAATTGATTTCAGAAAAAGAAGACGATGTCTACGATTATTTAAATTTCTAATTCTACTATCATTATTTTCCTCAATTTCATTAATAGGAAGTACCTAAAGAACAAAAAGTAGAAAAATTAGCATTTTATAAAGATTACGAAATTTATGATTTAAATAATAATCTTGATGTCCTTATTTTAGGAGAACAATTTAAAAATTTATCTAAAAAGGTTTATGAATAATAAGATAAAAAAACAGTAATCAATTAAAATGTTGAAATTAGTGTAAACATTATTCATTTAATTTAGATATATGATTTTGGTAGTTATTCTTTCCATGTTGATAATATATCACAATTGCATGAATATTTTATTAGTCATATGAAAAAGAAAAATAATAATGCTAATATTAATAATCCATTAAAAATCTTATATCAACCATTAGAAGAATATTTCAAATTATATGATTCAAGCATTTCCAGTTTTATTCTAACTAGTGGTGTAACATGTAATTAAATAATTAATTTAATTTAGTGGATCTGTAAGAATATAATATGAAAATTTTAAAAATATTATCTGATTGTATTTATCAACAATAATAAAAGAAAGTTTTATCTCAAGAAATGAATCTAATCAAAGACTTTTAAGAATATTTCAAAAAATTATGGAATTCCTAATATCAGATTTATAAATTGTATGATCAGATAGCTTATTCAATAAAAAAAAGTAATTTAAGAAATACAAAAAAATTATTAGAGTGTGTTTATTAATTGAAATTGGAATCAAATATTGAAATGAACGATTAAATAAAAGATCTTATAAAAGATGAAATCAATAAATACAATAATAATTAATCAAATCCAAAATTATTTGTTCAAGGAACATAAAGTGTTTCAACATATGATAATTTTTAGAAGATATTAAACGAATAACGTATTTATATAATATGGAATGAACTCAATAATTTTCCGCTAATAGTAAGTGATAAGGTAGAGTTTAGCAAATTGAATGTTCTTAAGACAGCATTAAGAGCTTAGAGTCCTATAAACTTTTGCATTTATAAGAAATTAAAATCATCTAGTTATTAGGTTGCTAATTTTCGAGATAAGCTAAATAATGAAATTTATAATTAGGGACCCTTATAATTAGGAAATGTTAAGTAAAATTAAAATAAGGCAATTTGTTCTATCTGTCAATAAGTTATTACAAGTCATGGATTATTTTGTAGTTCATGTTAACATGGTGGCCACTATGAACATATGTTATAATGGAAATAGACATGTCCAGTTTGTGATTGTGATTGTAGAAAATGATAATAATACATATTAATAAATTATTTCCTGCCTTTAATTTGATTCACTATTTTAAATAACATGAAATGTTCTAATCGAAAGAACAATAACAATTAAGGTACTCTTGAATATCTAATATTGTAGCTATCTATGAAGTATAATTTATTTATGGGAAAAAACTATTTAAAAACAATTATCATTATGCTGTTAAATGGTCAGGATGGCCAATCTCTTAAATGTCTTGGGAACCATTAACTAGTTTTACAGAAGATTCATGTTATTTAATAAGGTATTATATTCAATTTTTAAATAGACGCTTTGAAACTAGAATTTGTTATTTATTTTATAATAAAAAGATATCTCCATCTTAAAATGGCATCAGAATTCATGTAAAAAAAAGATTTTGTTAAGTTTATATTCCTTAAATCATTAATAAAAATAAGTCAATTATTGATCAAAAATGGAAATTATAAAATATTTCAAATTAACTTATTTAAACTCAATCTATTATAACTTAAAATATTAAGGATGTATCATTAGTTGCTTAAGATTCTAAATTAGAATCTAAAGGTATTATAGTCTAATTTAATCAATTACCACCTTTTTTAGGAGAACGATAAATCAAACAAAATATAGTTTCAATCTAATCAATGAATAATTTTAATTAAATTCTTAAAAAAGATAGAGAAATAGAAAAAGATATTAAATATTTAATTTCACTAGAAAAAGCTTAAAAAAACAAGATTAAGGAATAATAATAATAAGTTATACAATATTGTGATGTTTAAAATGAATAATAAGATTAAGGAGGTTAAAAAATTAATCAAAATCAATCTTTTAACTAAACATATAATAATAATAAACTTTCAAAAAAAAACACTAAATAATCAAATTCAAATGAAAAGAAAAATGAAAATACAAGATAACAAAGGCAAAAAATTAAAAAAAAATCAGAACCTTTCAATAATAGAATTACAAAAAAATTTTTAAGTCGTTCCTTTGATTAAGAAAAAAAGAGGAAGTAAGATTAATCATATGGTGAAATTATTACTATTGAAGATGACTGTGAGTCTTTTTAAGTTGATATTTAAAGTTAAGAGGAAGTAGATCTAAATGAAAAAAAAGAAGTTTTTCATATAAATGTCAAAAAATAAAAATAACTTTAAAAAAGTACTTCCTTAATTTTAGAATAATCTTTAATAATTGCTAAAGATCAATAACAAAAAAGAGAAAAAGGTAGGGCAGTGAAAACAGCAAATTTCAAAACATTTCAAAATTTAATTAATTAAGAATCCTAAATATAATAAGAAGAAAATAAGAATGATGACGATATAAATGATAATTAGATTAATATGATATAATTCGATGATTACTTAAATAATTCTAATGAAAATTCTCATAATACTATGAGTAATAATAATGAAAATAATAATAATAATGACAACAATAATATTAATAATAATAATAATAACAATATTAACAAACAAAAATTTATCATAAAAAGTGATAAGTCATAATATTTCTAAAGTAATGTAATAAAAGATTAAGTAAATTAAAATAAGATATAAAAAAATGTGGAGAAAGATGATTTATAAGATTAAATTTAAAATTAAAAAAAGAAAGAAAATGAAAATTTAGTAGATATTATATTCAAAGAACCAAAGTAATAAAGCCAAATAAAAACAAGTCAGTAAATTTAATAAGAAATATAAAAACTTCATTTAGATAGGATGGCTTAAAATAAACCAAGTAGATGCAGTGTACCAATTATTCCAAGAATAAAAGATGTTTAAATTTAAGTTTATATAATTGAAATTGATTAATAAGAGATGATACAATATGATTCAGAATTAAATAAAGTGATAATTCCAAAATTGATGATTTCCACAATTAACTCACATTAGTTAATGAATGAGTAGTTATTTTTTTAATGTCTGTATGAAAATGGTAAAGAATATTATTTATAATATGATGAATTGAAAGCCTAGAACCCTTAAGAACTGTTAGATTATATGATATTAAATTCTATGTTAATTTGAATTATTTATTTTTTATTAATTTAAATTTAAGTCTTTAACGCTTTTTGTTTAAAATATACTTTCTGTAGTATTCTATTTAGAATTATCATTGATTAAAATGAAATAAATAATAAAATCAAAATTAAATTAGAATAGCACTCATATTATCATAGCCATTTTCTTAATTAATATTTTTTGCTATTAATTAATTGAATAATTTTCCTAATGAATTATTTTCCATAAGATTTTTGCTGATTTCTAAAATAAGTATGATAAAATTACATTAATTATCTGCACATTCCCATATACCATCTGAAGCTAATAGGATATATTTATTTTATGGTCTATCAATCATAAAAATATCTGGTTTTGATGAAATTATAGAACATCTTGACGATTTCAAGAAAAAATCACCGAATGCTCTTGCGACAGTCAATGAACCTAGAAATTATGATAAATAGTTACCATTAATTCTATCATCCCTTATATAACCACCATTAGCTATTATTCTATCATATTCCATTTCAATGTTATGATCATATGAAAGTTATTAAAGAGATTCATTTGAAAATAAAATAGCTCGACTATCTCCTAAGTTAGCTATGTACACCTTCTCTTTGGTAACCAAAACAATAATAGCAGTACTTCCAACTTTTGAACTAGCAATTTGATGAGCAAGTATCGTATCCAAAGTTTCAAAAGTTGATTCTAATACTACGTAATAATTTTCTGGATTTTTGTTTAGTTCCATCTCAAATATTTCATAGAAATGTTCAGACAAAAATTCTGAAACTTCTTAGCCTCCATGTCCATCAAAAACTCCATAAAGTTAAAACTCTTCCTGCTCTTTAATTAAAATAAAGTCTTCCATATATTCTCTCCATCCTTACATTTAACAAGAGGAACAAGTAATCCCTTTTGAGTGAGTACGAGTAGTCTTCTGAGATAAATTTGGTTTAGACCCTTTTATACCCATAAATTTTAATAAATAATGCGTATTATCTAAGTAATTAAACCATTTATATGAATATTTCATCATTTCATTATGATAACCATTTAATCTAACACACTATAGTTTATAATAACTATATTATATAAAAAGATTTGTGATATTCTTATTGATGATCATATATAATACGTATTTATTATTTTTTGAATGAAAATGTATTTTTATTATTGGTTACCTAATAATCATGAAAGAATGATTAAATTATTGAAGGAAAACATGATTATTAAAAAATAATTAGCTTAATAAATAAGGATATTTATTAGCAAGAAATCAAGTAAATTTACATATGTATAATTGATAAAGTATTATATTTATTGAATTTTAAAATCTTGATGGTAACAAAGTTAATTTATAGAAGTTCATACTATAAAATATTGAATTTAATTAAAACTAAAATTAATATATAAAATCGGATTGATATTATATTTAACCAATATTATGAGAATTTATATATATTATAAATTTTTATTATAATTAAATTTTTAGGAATTGAAGAATTATTTTTGTTTCTAAGTTTATTTTTACTTGTATGCATAATCTTTAAAATAAGTAAAGGATTAAAAATGATTATTGAGATACTAAGAGTAATAAACTTTTAGTGAATTTTGGTTATTTTCTTGAATAGAATTTGGTAGTAGTCGAATAAATTTTAGGTGAAAGATTATGAAAAAGAGGATTATTAATCTTAATGGTTTTCATTTAATCTAATTTTTGAAATTATAATTTTTTAATATTGATAAATTCTAAATGCATATTGGAATCACAGAATTCCAAATTACTATTTTTATACAGCTTTAATTAAAATTCTTAGCAATAATTAATGTAAGAAACAGAAATATAACCATAAATAGAAGCTGGAAGACTTAATGACACAGTTTAGAGTGCTAAAAGTTTAAGATGTAGAAGAGTTGTAGATATTGCATTTTAGAATATTGAATATTAAGTGGTCGATTAAAAAGGATGTAAGATTTATATCTAAGATTCTTAGAAAGAAGAGAAATTTTACGTAATTTAGATGGATATTGTCCGGGAGGTGAAGTAACCGCTATTTTGGGAGCATCTGGTGCTGGTAAAACTTCATTACTGAACATTCTTGCTGCTCGTGTTTAAAGTTCTAAAAGTGTGAAACTAAAGGGAAAAGTATTAGCAAACTAAATGGAATATGATTGTGAGACTTTTTCAAATTTTGCAGCTTATGTAATGTAAAATGATGTTCTTTTTGAAACTTTAACTCCAAGAGAAGCATTACAATTTGTTGCAGATTTAAAATATACAGATCCTGAGTTAAAGTTATCAAGAGTAGAGGATACAATAAAAACAATGAAATTAGAAAGATGTTAAAATGCAATCATTGGAGGTCCAGCATTAAAAGGAATATCAGGAGGAGAAAGGAAAAGAACATCTATTGGATTTGAACTTGTTACTAATCCTTCGTGTATATTATTAGATGAACCAACTTCAGGATTAGATTCATTTACTGCTTTTTAAATTATGTATTATTTTTAGTTTAAAAAGATAGATATGAACTTTAATTATTAGCACATGATTAAGATAGAACTATTATATTTACTATTCATTAGCCATCATCAGATATCTATTTACTTTTCGATAGAATTATGCTACTTGTTTAAGGAAAATTTATATACTAAGGACCTAGAACTAAATTAGTTGGATATTTCAAAGGAATTGGGTTTCCTTGCCCAGATCATAGTAATCCTATGGATTATATGATGAGTATAATGCATCAAGAAAGTTAATTAAATATAGATAATTTTCCTATCTATTTTGATCAGTATGAAAAATAATTGCATTAACCAGTCTTAGATGAAATTAAAGACTCTTCAAAAACTGACTTAATTTATAAATAAGTAGAAACATCTACAGCATTTTAAATTAGCTTAATTTCAAAGAGAGCCATTAAAGGCTTTTTGAGAGACAAAATGATTATTAAGTAAAGAGTAGGTATGGCAATTTTCATGGGATTATTACTTGGATATTCATATTATGGTATAGGAGATGGTTCAGGGACATTTGCAGATTACACAAGTATGTCTGGATGTATGTTTTTCCTTTGTATAAATCTTACTATGAGTTCATTATTTCCTGTTGTATTGTAATTTGCTACAGAGAGAGATGTATTTTTGAGGGAAGAGAATTCTAAATTATATACTACCTTTTCATACTTTATGGGAAAATCATTTGTTGAAATACCTTTTTGTTTAATTACTCCAGTCATTTAAGAATTAATACTTTATTGGATGATTGGTCTTAATGCATAAGATGGAGGAGTTGTTATTGCACATCTTTTTATTACAGTTCTTACATGTTTAAATGGCAATAGTATGGGATTAATGGCTGGGTGTGCATTCAATGATATTAAAGTGGCAACAAGTATTGTTCCATTAATATTGTTGCCTTTAATAATCTTTTCTGGATTCTTTGCAAATTCAAAATAATTTTTTGTATGGATTGGTTGGATATAATATATAAGTCCAGTTAAATATTCATTTGAAGCACTGGCTACAAATGAATTTGAAGGAAGAAGTTATGAATTTGGAGATCCAATTGAAACTCTCGGATTTGAAGTTGGATTGTGGGAATCAGTAGCAATTCTTATCGCATTTGTTGTAGCAATTAGATTTGGAGCATATATGTTTCTTAAAATCTTAAGATAAAAATAATAATGATTGTTCTATAATATTTTATTTCTTAATAATAAATCATATTTCAAATATCAATTAATATTTATAAGATTATATGTATAGTTCCAACAATGTGTATGGATTTTATAATTCTAAAAGTAAAACCTCATTAATTAATTGATATTAAGATACAATAATTAATTCATGTGAATAATAAAGTTTTGAAATTGGAATTTATTTATATATATATATACATGTATAAAGTTATTAACATTTTTGCAAGTCATTTAAAATTTAAAGTAATGATAATAATAATCAAAAATTGATTAGAATATTCTATCATTTATTAAAGATATATTATGATTAGTTTATGAATAGTTTAATTTACGTATCACTTTTTAATAAAATTTGGTTTGGTTTATAAATTAGGAAAATGATTATAATGATATGAATTATAATTTATTATATATTAATGATTGATGATTCACAATAAATTATAAAGGAAATGATCTAAAGTAATTCGATACAACAATTAATGGATTTTATGAACAAAGTGAAACCAAACATTTTGAATTTAGATTGTGGAAAGAAACAAACAAGTATTAGTTTAAAAAATGAGATAAGTTCTACATATAGCTGTTTAGAGAAATGATTACCCATTTCTAAGATATCTTGAATAATATTCAAATGATAATTATAAAGGAAGTGAGATTAAAAAATTAGTTAATACATATAATATTGAAATCTTCACAGCTCTTCATATAGCATCTTACAATGGAAATTTGGTAAGTTTAATTGCATTTATATAAGGAAGCTGTGAAGATTCTATTAAATATGGGTGCTGATTGTATTTTGAAAAGTGGTTCTGGTTTATTGGCTATACATGCAGCAGCATAAGGTGATTAACCTTATATGGTGGTATAATGATCTTTATAATATAAAAGTGGTATTGGTTACAAAAAGGAATTCCAATCAATGTTTAAGATGATGCTGGAAATACTTGTTTACATTGGGCAGCATATTAAAAGTAATCTCTAATTTAGTATGCATTTAGTTGTGAATTAACTGTAAGCTATTTAATTTCATTTGGTTGCAATATCGATTTTAAAAATAATGCATAATAAACAGCATTACATATTGCAGCATCTTATGGACAATCAAGAATTGTAAAGAAATTACTAATAAAAGGTGCTCAAAGAAATATTTAAGTAATTTTATTTATTTATTTTCTATTAAGGATGAACATGGATAATTACCCATCAATTTGACAGAATCTATTTAAATAAAAAAGATGCTTAAAGACAAAACTGACTTGGCATTAATTTATAACTTAAAATAGCCATATCATCCAATTTAAAGAAATAGAAAATCTATTTTTATTTATTACTTTGTAATAATCACATCACAAAGTTGTATTGGTTATATCTTATGGGAAATGTAGGGAATATTGTTGTATATTTTTATGCTTTTTTTGGCTATCCTACTAATAGCATCAATATTAGCATAATGTTGTAATCCAGGAATCATTACATTACTTCTTTCTGTTGAAGAGGCTATAGCATAACAAATAGATCCAAATAATATCTGTCCAGATTGCTGGGTAATTAAACCTTAAAGATCAAAACATTGCGAATTTTGTTAAAAATGTGTTATTTTTTATGATCATCATTGTCCATGGATAAATAATTGTGTTGGAGCCAAGTAAATATTGTATAAATCTAACTAGAAATTTACTTTACTTCTATCTTTACCTTATTTCTTTATTGCTAATCTAAATTTATTCAGCAGTTATCATTGTTTATTGTAATTTATTTATTCATCATAGACTTTTTTATATCTGATAGTCTATCTTTATTTAAATATCTAATTATGCTATATCCTATTTTAAACATTTTGATTTTCATTACTCCGATTTTGTAAGACTTCAAACTAATTTTTATAGTCTTCTATGTATATACTAAACAAAGAATTTATATTATGGAATCACTACTTATGAAAGAATAACTGGATAAAAAGTTAGCATCAAATCCAGCTTATTAGCTCCATAAGTAAGAATCAATTATTTATATTCTTTAAGGAAAATATTCAAGATTCATAATCTGAGGAATCACAAATAGAACCATCAATCAATAATTGTTTTAATTAGTGCTTTAGAAATAAAAACCGATTTAAAAAGTATACATAAAGTTGATTAAATTACTAATTTTTATCATAATTTCACATTTCTTTTAATTTTAAAAGCCCTTTATACTTTTTATTATTACTATTATTAAATTTATTATTATTATTTTGTTTCAGATCTATTCCTTGTTTTGCTTTAACTTTAAGTTCTCAATTATCTAGAATCTAAATCGACTTCAGTAAATGGATATTATTTAACAGGAACTTATTCATATTAAGATTTTCTAAATTATTATTATTATTTTTATTATTATTATTATTTTTATTATTATTATTATTTTTATTATTATTATTATTATTAAGGTAATTTATTTTTTTCTTTTTTAATTTCTTAAGCTTTTTCATTTCTTGTTTATGTTTTTTATACTAGAATATCTTAATTGCCTTCTAAATTATCTTTTATTTATCCTTATGATATATATTAATAAAAAGCCTTTACTACCCTATTTAATTATTCTTTGTTATTTATAAACCTGAAAATGGATTAAATTAATACTTCAAAACCTTCCTTAAATATGGTTCAAATCTATAATGCATAGTTCTCATAATATTATATGCTAAGGATGTTCTCATATTAGCCAGTGTTTTAAATGGAGAAGCTGATAATCTACTCATAGGGTTTATAAGATTAAAATCTAGAAAGGCATTAACAATACCAACTCCTACTTATTCGTAATCTTAGATAGTAAAAAAATATGATTTTGGATTAGATGTTTAAAAAGATCCAAGGATGATATTTTCATCTAATTAATCATCAGTATAAGAATTATCTAGAATAAGATTCGAATTTTACTTGAACTCTCTTAATACATGATATTGGTAATTCTTCCTGTATTATAATTACATTCTAAAGTATAACTATGGATGATTCCACAAATTTTATAAAATGCAACTCTTCCAGAACCTTCTTTACTTAATCCATCTCCTTTATCAGCAGCATACATATTTTTTTCAGTAAAATTACATGCATCATAATCAAATATTTCTGAATACAAACTAATTAATCTAGGTATTATGCAATTTGATGTATGTTAACTTAATGATGGTAATTAATTACCATAAATGAAAACTCCTTTATGACCAGCATGTGCATGTAAATCAATATATCCATAAAATCTATCTGTATTTTAAAGTCTTAATATATATTCTTTAATAGCATATATCGTTGGATGATCATCCTTTTATGGTGATAAATAATATCGATTTAAATTTTAACATAAAGAATCAGTTCTATAATGTCCTCTATATACTCCATCAGGATTAATTATTGGAATAATACTCCAAACAAATTTCTCTCTTGCTACTTATGCTGCAGGATCATAAACATTCAACAAATATTTCATCAATCCATTATTTACAAATGATCCTGGCACTTCTCCTGGATGCACTCTAGCAGAAATAAAAATATGTGGTTTCTTAAAATATTAAGGTCTACTTTAAGGAAATAAGCCATTTATTGGTTCCTCCTTAATTAAAGATTATCCATGTGTTATTGTTATTAAATTTATTGGCCTACCTTCCTTTGAGTAAGCCAGTATTGAATTATCATAATATATATCTGGAACTTAAAGTGACATTCCCTAACATTATTAGAGAAAATTCTATAACTATTTCATTTCTATACATCATTATCTTCACAACTCCATGGATAAAAAAATGCAAAATAAACTGTTGAATCATTACTAAAATAATGTTTAAAAGTTATTTCAAAATGACCTTCTGGAACTAACCTATATTAACATGGCTACTTTAATCTTTCCCATTAAGATTAATGATAATTCCTGTAAACTGGTTACATACCATCTTTAAAAAGTCCCATCTAGACATTCTGTTATTATTTACTTGATTTTACAGATTGGCAATCACAAATGTAAGTTCACCATCATTTACTCCAGATACTGAAAAATAAAACCATGTTCTATAATTTGTTGTCTTACCATTTATTCCACAATCACTTTATATGTAAAGGATGTACTTAATTATATTAAAATTTATATACTCTTCCGTTGTTCTCTTTACGAACACTCTTTAGATTACCAGAATCAAATGCACTTGAAAAAGTTATTCCTTAAATTGTCTCAGTTATTTGAGATGGGTATTCGGTAGTATTATTCATCATTCAAATTAATATTTATAACAAGTGACAGTTTATAAAGTTTAATAATACATTATAATTTTCTTACAATCAAAACAAATTTAAACAATAATATCATCCTTATCTACATACTACTTATTAAATCAATTAATTTAATACTTAATCAAAAAAGAAACATTATAATAAATGTAATTTATTTATTCAGGGTTCTTATTCCTAAATTTAAATATACATTTCTATTTTATAATCATTAATAAAGAATTCTATTGAAATATTTTAGAAATCATTCTTTAATAAATAAACTTACTAAAATACTTTTAAGGTCATCAAATAAATTCTAAATTATAGATTTAAACAAATAAATGTATTTACAACATATTTTAAATTTATTATTAATAATTATAATTATTTTTAACTTACTTCTATAAGCATAAACATAATTTATTTTGTTTGTTACAAAAGTATCGATTTCAAATTTATTCACAAAAATTTTTAATAACAAGCTGATATAATTTGAAGTTTCCATTATTGAATATATAAATTTATATTATTTTAGCTTTAATGATAATAAAAATTTATTAAATTACTATTTAATGTTGGGAATTTATATGAATATTATTTTTAGAGATATTTTTATTTATAAAATGACTAAAAGAGTAGGTGGTAATGAACTTGGAGTTATTCTAGGTTAAGGTGAAAATGGAATGTAATATTCTTGTTTTATAATATTAATCAAGTGCGACTAATGTCAAAACTAAATAAGAATTTGCTATTAAGATTATTGATAAAGAAAAAATCAAGAGAGAAGAATTAATTGAAAGTCTTAAAAAAGAAATTCATATACTAATGATCATTAATCATCCTAACATCATAAAATTAATAGAAGTACATTTATATATCAAAATTAGGTACTTTCAAGCAAAACGAAGATTTATCTAGTATTGGAATGAATAAAAGGTGGAGAATTTATGATAAGAAATAATAAATATATTCTAGAACTATAAATGTGAAAATATTTTAGATAAATTATAAGAGCTATCCGATACTGTTAATCTAAATCTATAGAGATCTCAATCCAGAGAACATTTTCATTTGCAACCAAACAGATTAAATAAAAATCAACGATTTTGAACTTAGCTCTCTTTTTCAAGATCCAAGTAATCTTAATAATGAATTATACACTACATGTGGTACTATACATTATTTAGCTCCAGAAGAGATTTAATCTTCTGGGTATGATGGACATAAAGCAGATATTTGGTGACTTGGTGTAATTCTCTATTTTTCTTTTGCTGGATGTTATTTTATATTATTAAATTAGATTTGCCATTTGAAGATGATAATATTGCAATTCTTCTAGACAATATAATAACAGCATAATATTTTCCATTTCCAAAATACTTCTCTACAGAACTAAAAGATTTACTTTCAAAATTACTCACTACACATCTAAATAAAAGAATAACTATTGACAATATTATTTAGCATTCATGGTTTTAAACTGGTATCTCTACAGAAGAATAATAATGGTTTTTACAAGATGATTTTCCTATTTAACCATAACAATTTTCTCATCATTTATTGACCTGAATAAATTATTAAAAATGTTTTACAATATTTCTTACTTAAAAAACCAATTAGTATAAAATAATTAGAAATTAAAGATACATTTAATTTTTTAATTATATTTAGATTCAAATCTGATATCTAAATGTCTTTTGAAATCTTATGGATAATAAACAATAAATTTTTATTAAATTCGTAATTATTAGAGGTAATATTTTATTTTTCTGTTAGGGTCCCTCTGATATTTATAATATATAGTTTGAAATAAATTAATTTACATATGAATTTATCTACTTTAAAACGACAATATTTCTCAAATAAACTGTTTATTAATTAAGTAATCTTGGATGTTGAAATATAAAATATTCTTTTAAAATTAAAACATTATAAATTCAATAAATTATTTATTTACTAATAAATAATTTTATATAACCTCATTTCTTTTTTTTTTAATTATTTAGATTAATCTCAAAAATAATTTTGAAATTCTTTATTTAAATAAATTTGTTGGTTTTCTAAAATTCTTTTTAATCAAATTAAAATACATTTAGGAAAATAATTTAAACATATATATTCCAAAAAAACTATATATTTTTTCTTTGTTACTTTAAAATAAAGTAATTCATTTCATCAAATTTATTTCAAGTTAAAAGCAGTCAGATCAATATTTACATTCCTTTTCTTTTAAATTTATATAAAATTAGTCTTTCTTTAATTGCAATAAATTCTATATTAGATTATTTAAATTAAATAAGAATCTTTTAAACTTATCTTTACTTTACGTTTTAAGTTATAATTCTAATTAAACTATACCTTAAATTTGATAAAAATAAATTCAAATTAGAAAGTATAAAGTGGGTTTATTATTATTACTAATTGATATTAAATATAAAATAATCAAAAATATTATCATTCTCCTAGATTAATTGCTTTAATTTCATCCCACTCATAAAATTTTCGGTATTATTTGTTATACTAGAAATAAAATAAAATTCATACAGCTTTGTGATAGGATCTGAGACCAATTAATTTCTGCTAACAATTTTTCGTTTAATCTTATTCAATAACTTTTTTATTAGCCTGACTTTATGATAAGGCATTTTAATTTCCAGAATTATTTTATTAAACCTAATTGTTTCGAATAACTTATGATTATTTAACTTAACTCTAAGCTAAAGGTAATTATTCTATTCGAATATCATGATTCATAATGGGAGCAGCATTATTGATTCCTATAGGTATTTATAATTCTGCTTATAATTTGAGATATTTTTCCTCATAAACAGTAGGAGCTAGCATCATTTAAAATTAAGTAAATTTTAGATCATCAACTAATTATTCTCTTTTTAAAACTTATAAAATAGAGATAAAAAACTTACATTTTAAGAAAGGTCTTTATTCTTATTAATCCAATCCAACAGAAGTATTTTTTAAAATTTTATCATTGCAACAAGCGAAACATTTTGAAAACAATCCAACTATTGGTTTATAACAAAAGAAAAATAAAAATATTATAAATAAAAGTGAAGCAAGGATGCCAAGTAAAACTATATTTGGAATTTAACTCCAAGATCTATCCCACCATTCCACAACTACATTTTATGATCCATAAACATCTTATAATTATTCAATCACCAATTTTGCCTCAATAGTTTCATAAAATAAATTAGAACTTCCGTAAATATAAGTTGCAAAACCTAAATGAATAATAATAGCAATCCATAAATATTTTCTAACAGAATTACTAATTACTGAATCTATCACAACTGGTTTGCGATAAGTTTTGAATACTAATAATATTATTTAAAATATATTACTAGATATTTTATCTACAATATAAAGGAACCATATTGTTAACATTGTAATACAAAATAGGAATGGTAATGCAGGACTATACATAAAACAAATATAAAGAGCTGTTAAAATTTAAGCATATCTTAATTCAACTCTAAATTACTCTCCTTTATATAAATCTTTGAAATCTTAATAATTTTTTTGACGAGTTTTATTTTCATTTAAACAACAAGAACTTTAATCAAAAACTTATTTTAAATATCTAACGAATATTTCCAAAAAAAGCATTAAAGGTTATGTTAGAATATTAATTAATAAGGTTAATAACTATTTTATCAATTAAAATGTTATACCAAAACAATTCCTATATTTTGACACCATTTAGAATCAATATCTCCATATTTTCCTCCAAAAAGAAATCTAATAGCCTCAGGAGCATCATTTCTTGTAGAATTACCAAAATCAACATTAGTTATTAGGAGAATCAATCCAGTATTTAAAAATTAACCTAAAAATATTTTTAGAATTCTGCTTGAGTATTCTTCAGAAATCATCAAATGCTTCTCCCATTACGATAAAACTAAAAATTAGATATTTTTTACAAATAAATAAATATTAAATTAAAACATTTACTACTATTAATCCTACTACAATAATCCAAGGTAATGATTATTAAAATGTATACTATGTGCTCCAATCTTAACATATGTCATAATTTCCTTGTAGAATTTCACCAAATTTTGGTTTACAGTAACATTCAACATAACCTTTAATTGTGCTATTACCATTAATTTCTATCTACACTTATTCTAAAGTAATTGTGTTATATATTTTATTATTGCAATTTATAGATGGATATTTTTATTAAAAATCTGCCTTTTAAAGATTTACCCAACTTACTAATACCCATGAACCTCCCAAGAGAATTAATGTTAGAAATAAACTACAAAACTATCTCAATATTCTTTGCTTCATAGAATAATTAAGATTATTCCAATTTATATTTTCAGGAATAGGTGCATCCTTAATTTAAAGTTTAAATTTTTCAAGTAAACTAAATAATTTTTAATAAATACAATTTATCTTTCTTTTGATTTTTATCAAAACAACAAAAACAACAATAAAAATACAACCAATCTTTAGGTAAGCTTTATAATTTCTCTTAAACTTTTTATTTTTATTTAATTGTATCAAAAGTAATCCATATATATTTAGAATCCCCTTCTTATTATACTTAATCAATCTTTTTAGATAATTCATCTATATCATTCCAATACTTTTGAATATTTTGATCAATATCATTCAATTATTTTTCAGCATCTGGATTTTCACATAACTATTTCAAAATTTCATAAAATTTTTAATATGATTCTTTTGTCATTATTTAGTCTTCAAAATGTTTTTATGCTTCTAAATATTATTATATTCTATTTGCTTTCAATTCATCTAATTACTATTATATTTTTTATTTTTTATTTTTTAATTCTGCTTATAATTATAATATTTTTTCTTTTTCTGAAACTTGAATGTCATAAATTTTTAAATCTTAATTTTTTAAAACAGATCTCAATTAATAATCAATGAATTTTTTCACTTCCAAAAGCAATAATTATTTATATTACTAATTTTCTTAAACTTACAAAGTTTTAATTAATTATTAACTATTTGGTAGACTTGATATCTAAATTGAAAAATGTTATAATGTTGGAGTTTCTTTTTGTGAAATTCGATTGTATTTATTTTCACTGGCAGTTAAAGTAAGTAAAAAAAAAATGAATAACAAAACTATTGCTGCATCACAAGATGCAAATATAACAGGCACTATTTTTTATTAAATTTCTACTTATCCAAAATTTATCATAGCTTCTTTACATGAAGCTCCAGCATATATTCTTTTACCTTTTGGATCTTCATTATTAAAATCAGATTATGTTAAAGTAAATGAAAATTATTCTTATGAATCAATTTATTATCTTAATTAGTTCAATCTTTCTTAATTTGTTGTATTTAAATTTAATTCTGATTGACTCAAATAAATGCAATCTTATTCATTTGAATTAATAATGCCAAAAGAAAATGATGATCCAGCAAGATTACCTGAATCACATACCAAATTAAATTCTACTGAAAAATCAAATGTATCAAAATATTAAATTTAACAATCTTTATTATTTAAACTTGTTGAACCAATTGTAGTTGCCATTAAAAAATCAAAATAATTAGAAGAATCTCGAGATTTACTTCCTACATAAGCTATTATAAGATATTAAATTTACATAATATACTAAAAAGCAATTATGGAATTGATAAAAATGTAAAAATCATAAAGTAATACCCAATCTTTTTTAAAAACCTAAAATATAGATTTATGCCAACTCCAAACTGAATAAAGTCTTATTCTGTTTTTTCTGAACTACAACAAAAAGTATGAGAACCAATTAGAAGGCAACATATCTCACAACATTTTTTACTATGCTTTTCTTTTGAATGAATCTCATAAATAGTAGACTTTATTACTTTTTAGAAAAATGATTAAGCTGAGTCAACTTGTCTTTCAGCAGAAACAAAATAAATACTTTTTCTAAAATCTGCTTGACTTTTCTTACTTGCACTCTAATTAGAATTATTATTTGTTCTTTGATTAAGGTTTATTTAATTTTAAATTAGTGGACTTTCTTCCCTTATGTTATGAATAAAACTATTTACTACTATCCATTTTGTTCTATTTAAGTGTTATTAGGTTGAATTTCTTTTTTATCATCTTCTTATTCTTTATTCTAATTGACCAATTATACCTCAACCTAATTAGCTTCAGATTTCAATGGCGAATTTCTATTATTTTAATTTAACTATCCTTAGTTTTCACTCATTTTAATATCAGTATTGCAAAAATTATCAGATAGAAAATATTATTTATAATTTTATCGAACACAAGTGTTGAATTAATAGAATACTTTTTATTGATCTAATATACAAATCTATTCATTTGATATTAATACCATAATTTCTATTGATTTTATTTTCTTTTATTTGTAAAAATGGTCTTCCTGAAATATATTAAATTTATATAAAAGAAATTGAAATAGATTTCATTCTAAAAGTAAGAATGGATTTCTAATATTAAATTACCCAAAAAAAATATTATTATGCTTTCTTCAGAGGAAGTTATTGTTATTTTTAAGTTTTATCAAGAGTTTTTATTTATAAAAATATGAACTTATAAATTTTATTTATTTATTTTTGTTCAATTTATTTATATATATAAATCCCTATTTTAAAAAAATTTGTATCTATTTGAAAAATAAAAAATCCTTAAATTTATACACTAAAGGTTATAATTCTAAATTATTAAGGTTTTATCAATATATTTCAATTATTATAATTCTAATTATTTCAATCTTAACGAAAATATAAATGTAAGAAAAAAGTTATATATAATCTTGTCAAATTTTCAGAATATAAACTATAACAAATATAAATAGTCAAGCATATCTATCATAGACGATACTATAAGGAGAGCTGAAACTTTGAATATTTTTCTCATTTTCTATACTATCTAAACTTATTGCTTTAAGTTCTAATATATAGACTTTTTCTTTTGCTTCTCTAGATGTAATTTATCCTTCAAATAATTATTTAATAAGACTGCTTTTTTTAAAAGTACCTACCCACCATTTATAAAAAGAAAGTCTTACAAAATTTTATGATTTTTCTTTTAAAAAAATCTAATTATCCTTTTCAATAAATTTATATGTAGATTAATTTTTAGTTTATAATTAGACTTAACGAATCAATTTAGGTTTTGAGATATTATAATAAAATTAAAATTTTTGTAAATGTTTTCTTAAAACTAAAAGCTTTGAGTAAATTTTGCAAGAATTTCCATTCAAAATAAATAGTTAATGAACTTTATTTGGTCTGATTTAAAAAAAATGAAGCATTCCTTCATCAAATTCAAAGATTATTATGGAATTAAATAGATTCATATCTACAATACTAGGAAATAAAGTCAATTCTATTTAGTTAATTAGATCAAATGTCTAGGTATTTCTTATTTCAAAAGTATGTTAAGAGTACAAGAGAATGATAAAATTGGTTGTCTTTTAAGAGCACATCTCTTCTAAATAATCCATTTTAATCTAAAATATTTTCTCATTTTCTGTTTTTAATTCAATTCGTAAAATTTATCCAAGCTATTAACACAAAAAAAAGTAAAGAACTTTACCACAAAAACTATAAAGTAATTTCTATATGTGAACAGATGATCTTGATTAATTAGCTTACAAATTAGAATTGTTTTCGTTTTCAGAATCATTGTCATATTATATTTCATATTCTTTTTCATCTTCTGTTAAGTATTAAAAACTTGTATCAAATATAAATACATTATCTTCTAAATATGTTAAATAATAATATTCATTCCCTTCATGAACTATTCCAATTCTATTTTAAAATTTACTTAAATAATAACCAGTTTACCCACATTCCATCATGACATTTGTCAATTTGGATAGTTTAAAATATTAGCCATATTTAGAATTCATAAACAAAATTTATTATTTGATTATGAATTATCATAATGAAAAATAATAGTAGTATCTTGATTTATTTGCTAAATTATTTTATCTATAGAAATAGCATTTAAATATTGTCATATCAAATAGATTTAAATAAATAATAAGAATTAAAAATATAAATTTAGATTTTGGATATATCTTTATGGAAATCATATTGTGAAATATTAAAATAATTTTATTATTATTATATTTATTTATTTTAATCACACTAAACTTAAGTTACTAACAGATGCTGTATCCCAACTTGTGTGTTTGTCAGTTCTTTTAAGGCTAATTAATTTTCTCAAACAAGCCTTATAAACAAACCTTTCTTCTTCACATTCCCATAAATAATGCTTAATTTTTTTAGTTAATGGACGCATACTAATATTATAAATTAAATAAATACTATGTATAATGAGTAGAACTATCTTAATGCATAGGAGTGTGTCCAAAGTCCTAAAGATTATAAATATAGTATTTACAATAGACTTTCCATCAGTTAACATTCTAGGCCACATTGAAGGCCAGCTTGGGTGAATAATTTCCATTTATTTAGTATTTGATCTATTTGAATGATTAATATTTGTTTTACTCGAAAGCACAGTCTTCATAATCATGCATCTACTTTAAACATGGAGTTGTATCTACATTATAAATATCTTATACCAAACACAGGAGGTACTGAAGATGGCAATGTACCAAAATATAGATAGCTCATGAAATAAATATAAAATAATAATAATATCTAATTCTGTTTTTAATTTAATGGATTTATTTTTTGATTTCTTTTAAGAAATATGAATCTCCACACTACAATCATTATTAAAAGTGAATAGTTTATAAAAAATTAAACTCAAAATTATTAGTAATATAATTAGTTATAAATATAACTTATGTAAATTCCTAATTAACATGGTACAAATCCAGAAGATCTTAAAATTACAAGAGATGTATTTGATAAAATGAATTTAGGAATTCAAAAAAATAGAGAAGGCAATGAAAAGACCTGAATTCGCAGAGTTAATGGGTGATTACATGAAAGAGATTTCAGATCCAAAAAATAGGGAAGAATATGATTAATATCTAAAATAATTGGAAAAAGAATCAGAGTTACCAAAGGGAATGAAATTAATCAAACCTGAACCTCATTTTTGTGTAAAGACTACAATTTGGAATAAGTAAAATAGAAAGCATGAATAAAAAGTATGTATTCATTCTTATTTTAAGTTTTTTATAAATATATGTTCAACTGGTGTTTTAGATAAGCCATAATCAGAAACAATAACATAAAATGGATAAACTGGTTAAAATTGGAAAATCCCATATTCAATTGGTAAAATCAGATATGATCAAGATAAAAGTAATAAAAATAATTAATTTAGAACAAAATATATGTAATACAGTTGATGTAGCCTTTCATCCAAATACTATTGGATTATGTTACAAAATGCCTAATTTTTAAAATTTAGTTTGTTCTACAGCACTTGAAGCATCAGGTAAATAGCTTGGAGAAAGAAATGAAGAAATAAGCAAAGATTTTAAAGTACTTAAACATACAAAATGTAAAGGAGGTGAACCTGCACTTTTGCCTGTTAGAATAGATAAAAAGGGAAAACTTACTAATGAATTAGATAGTAGATAAGGAGGTTAAGCTAATGCATAAACTAAATTATAAAAAGATATAAACTAGATGAAAGAAGAAAATGAAAAGACTAAGGAAGAAGAAAAATTAAAATAATAATAATAAAAAGAAGAATTAGCCGAAGATGATGAGGATATTAAAAAAGAATCAAATGAAATAGAATCTACTGCAGTTTCTAGACCAAAATTTAGATTTATTTATTCTTATCCAGTTGAATATAGTGATTTTTTAGATTCTAGAGCTAATATGTCTATTAAATTACCAAATTAATTAGCATGTGAACTTAAAATGTTTAAAGTTGAGGCAATGAAAGAAATTTAACTTGATTTAAGCAATTAAGCACTTGTTTTAGATGTCCCGAATAAATATTTTTTAGATATCAAATTACCATATCCTATTGAATCTAATGAAGCATCTGCTAAATTTGATGCTAAAGCTAAGACATTGAAGATTAGAGCTCCTATATCAAAAGAATATTTAAAAATCAAATATTAAGAAGAACTTGATAGAATTAAACAAGAATAAATTTCAATCTAAAATGATGATGAAAATCAGGAATCTGAAATTAAATAAGAAATTTAAATTAAGTTTATCCCATAAGAACCTGAAGATTTAAAAATTGATGATTAAAAGGTTCTCGTAGAAGAGCTTGCTTCATCTGAAATTAAAGATCAATTAAATTAAGAAATCGAAGTATAAGAATAAAAATAGTAAATTATTATTTTATAATTATAAGAGAAAACTTTTTATCATTAACCTTCAATCAAAGATAAGATGGAAAATTGTTGTTTCTAATAATTCGTATTAAAGGTTATACAAAAGAAGAACTTTAAATAGAATATGATGAAAATGATCTTTGCATTTTGTAAAAACTAATTGTAAACTCAATCATCACAAATTAATTTCTACATTTGAAACTTCAAAATAATTCTGATTCCTTAGTAACTGTTGATTATGTTACAGACTTTGTTATAATTAAATTTGAAAGTAAAAATTAAGATAATTAAATAATAATTTAAGAACAAGGTATAATTTATATATATTAATGATTAGAGTATGCAAATATACCTTTTTCATAATTCCATGAGAAATTAGATGAGCTAAAAAACAGCAGGTTGAGAAAGTTAGAATAATAGCAACAAAAGATTAATAATGAAGAATTAGAGATTCCATATTCAAAGGAATAAACACAGTAACCTGAAAATTAAAAAAAAATTGAATACATTGAACAAAACAATGATGAAGATGATTAACCTGAGCTAAAAGTGGAAAGTTAATAAACTCTGCTAAATAATTTTTAATAGAGAAAAAACATTCAATTTCTAAGATTCCATGATATTATGCCAGAAATATTTGAGATAGATTGATTATATCTGTGAATATGTTTTATTTAATTTAATAATTAGACATATCAATAATGAATGGATGTATTGGAATTATTTAGATTAATTAGAAATCATAAAATCATCATTGATTTAGTTAAGAAAACAATAATTGGTTTTATTTAAATATCATAAATTAATTCATTTTTTTTTATTATGGGCAAACATCGCAAGAAAAAAGGTAGAAAAAACAAGCATCAGCAACCTTTACCACCTTTGGGGGAAGAGTTTAAGTAAGATTTATATTTGGAAGGTATCAAAATTTAATAATTAAAAAAGCTTTGGAAGGCATCAATAAATTAAAACTTTCAAAAGATCTTTTCCTTTAGAAATAAGTAAAGGAAGCTTATTTGTTATCAAAAACATGGTTGGATACTTGGAAAATGCATGTTGGGTTTGATGCTGTTTTGAAAGGTGAAAAACCAGGAGGAAAGAAATATGGAAGATAATCAATTGGAGAGATTAATAAAGATATAATAGCAAATGAAGATGAATTTCATGCGGCTCCAGAATTACATTTTTACTTTAATCCTCCTTTGAATGATGTCAAACCTGAAAAAGATTACATTCTTGTTACGTAAGATGTTTGGGAATTCTTTTATGAAAAATACAAAGGACAAGTTGTAAGAAGATTAGCAAATGAGGAAGGAGAGTTTAATTTAAAGATTATAAGTGTAATTTTTAGTTTATATTCAAGCCTCATGTAATATTTATGACTCAAGAGAAAATAAATGAAATTATTTCACTGAATTAAAATTAATTAATCAATTCTCTAGATTCATTAAGAATGAAGAAAGTTTAATTGTTTAGCGATTGGAAATTTGTAGACTTGGAAACCTATTGTTAATAAGTTATGAAAGTTATTGATATATAAATTTGGTTAATGAATCCTATTTATGAACACAATCAGATTAAATTACAACTAATAAAGGCAATCAATCAAAAGAAAAATACTTTATTAGGTGAATAATTATTAGAAGCAGAATTTTAATAGTTTTAATTATCACAGTTTTTAAAAAACCATTTTATGTTGGTTATTTTTTAAGATAATATTGAATTATCATAATTAGATGTTAAATTTGAATTAAATCAAAATGGTTGTTGTTTTACTTGTGGATAGAAAGCTTTGTTAAACTATTCCTGTTCTTGCAAGAAAGTATTTTATTGTAGTGATACTTGCAGATATAAGGATTAAGAATTTCATTCAAAAAACTGTTTAAAAGCTTATGATTCACAAGATGATGAAGATTTTGATGCAATAACTTATGAAACTATTATTGCTAAATAAGGAGTAGGTTTAGTAAATTTAGGCAATACTTGTTATATGAATTCATCTCTATAAAGTCTATTTAGTTCAACCCATTTTTAAGAATTTCTCTCAAATAAATTATATTGGACATAAAATACAATCAAACGAAATGTGCAACTTAATTATAAGTTAGAAAAGCTATTAAAAAATCTATTGACTTAAAATAAAGCATTTTCTCCTTATAGTTTTAGATTATAATTGGCTAGAAAATATCCTTTTGTAAACAATTTCATCTATCAATTAGTTTGGAAATAACTTTTAACAAGATGCTGCAGAATTTATTCTATATCTATTGGATGCTTTGAATGAAGAATTGATCTATAAAGAGGATCAATAGAAATCTCAATTAGAATTATAATTATAAAATTTAGAAGATGTTGAATAGACAGAACCTGAATAATTAAATAGTGATAGTGAAGATGAAAGTAGTGAAGAATAGGAAAATCCAGAAACTTAACAAATATAATAGCAATAAATATAATTCCATAAAAAAGTTTAATAAAATGTATTTTAATTATTATAAATATTAGTAAATCAATAATGATAACTATGAATAAGCTTTGGAATAAATACATAAATTAAATAGTTCAATTATCATTAAAAATTATTTAGGAATTACTAGATCAGAAATTGAATGTCCAATTTGTGAGTAAAAAACATAAAGTTATGAACAATTTTTGATTTTGCCACTATCTTTAAATGCTATATCCTAATCTAAAAATTTAGTTGATGTATTTGTTATATCAAATGATTGGTATTCACCTTACTAAAAAATTGTTTATGAATTTCAATCCAATCAAACATTGTTATAAGATGTAAAAAGAGATATTGGAGAAAAATTGGGAATTGATGCAACATATTTATTAGGAGCCATGTGTTCAAATAGCATAATAGATATGTATCTATTTCATGATGAGGATCAGCTATCAAAAATACTTAATGATAATTAAAATAGCTATTTCTGTTTATTTTAATTAGATCAAAGCATTTATTCAATAACTGATGAGGATCAATATTTTGATGTGATGATATACTCATTTGAAAAAAGGAATGCATTCTCCTATTAATGTGAAAATATTTGTGCAGCCATTCCTAAAATTTTAATAGTGAAGAAACAATTTACTGCAATTCAGATTTATCAATAAGTTTGGAATAAACTTGGAGAATATTCAAAATCAGATAAATTAATGAATATTTAAATAGATGAACCTTAATAGGAAAACTTATTAAATTCATAATAGCTTAATGAAATCTTAAATTACTAAATAATGATTCAAACAAAATTACCATCTAAAACATTTTGTCCATTTACATGTGGTAAATAATTCAAAAAAGATTAAAAAAATCATTAATGTGAATTACCTTTTAATAATTCTACTTCTTTGTCTTAATACTTGTAAAAAATCAATTATAATAATGCCCATACTTCATTATCAATAGAGTTTGGTGAAAAAGCAATTCCAAATCCTTTAAGAATAGAATTTGAACCAAAAACAAATTATTAAAAGCATGATAAATGTAAAAATTTAAAAATGTTTGTTAGCATTAAATCTATAAGATTTAATTAAAAATTTTTAGTCTAATGAACCTTTATTGGATGAAAATGCTTATCATTGTACAAAATGCAACGATTTAACTTTTGCAATAAAAACAATGAGCCTGTAAAAACTTCCAGATTAATTGATAATTTAACTAAAGAGATTTTAATATGATGAACTTAAGGGATATTAGAAAAATAATATTTTAGTTACTTATCCTGAAAACTTAACTATAAATTAAATTAATTATGAATTATATGGAGTAGTGTAGCATATTGGAGGATTAGACAATGGTCACTATATATCTTATGGTAAAAGATAAAAAAAATGGATTGAATTTAATGATGAATCTACAAAAGAAGTATAAAAAAACGATGTAATAAATGATAAGAATGCCTATATTCTATTTTATTAATAGAAGTGATTTATATCTGATGTATTTTAAAATTAATCATTTTTATTTGATGAGAGGTAAATCTTCTTTATAAAAAGCCTAATCTATCGTAGGATTA
The DNA here is from genome assembly GCA_905182985.1 of Paramecium sonneborni. Lineage (NCBI taxonomy): Eukaryota > Ciliophora > Oligohymenophorea > Peniculida > Parameciidae > Paramecium > Paramecium sonneborni. The sequence continues at coordinate 278,694 of CAJJDN010000077.1, read as the reverse complement.
GTTGCTTCTTAAGAAAAAAAGGATAGAGGCATTATAACACCTCCATTTTCAATGTATTGCGACCATTCTAATAATTCTTTTCCTCTCCATCCTGGACCATTTTTAGAGTAAGATGGTAAATCTTTATAGTCTACCCATCTAGCTTATTATGTTTCTAATGCAAGTAGAAAGATAGATTACCCTTATCTGGTTTTTATTTTGGAATCTAACTTTCATTTACAGGCTCTGCATAATAAACAACACGAACTCTAAGATGATTCTATTCTGCTTTCAAAGAATTTTCTACTCTCAAAATACCTTTGAGAACAACATCTATTGATGCTTCTTCTTTAGTTTCTCTAATAGCTGCATTTTCAAATGTTTCTGGAGGATCAACTAAACCTCCTGGTAACCACCATCCTTGATTACCATTTTCTAAAATAGTGAGATATTGCCCTTTAGAATTTCTACATACAACAAGAGAGATTCCAAGAAGAGTGGATTGATGAGACTTAAACATCTATTTAATTATATTATTATTATTTAAATGTAAAATGTATAATATGTTTAATATGTATATTATAAATAATACGCAACATAATTTTTTGATTATTTATTTTGAGGGTATTTAAATCTTTTTTGAAAATATGCAGATAAATTATATATTTTATTCAATAAAAATTCAAACACTTTTTTAAATCAACAAAGAGTCGAAGTTTATGTCCTTATCCTTGAAGTGCATCTAGAGATTTTGTTCTTATCCTTTACCAAGGAAGATCGGTATTTTAGGCTATGGTGCTATTGGAAGTGCATTTGTTGAAGTTCTTTTGAAAAACCACCCAAGTATGAAAGTATTCTTTATTCCTAGAGGCTAAAATAGTCGCTCTTGATAAATATGATGCTTTCAAAGCAAAAGAGAATCGTTTCTAATGTATAATTGAAGAAAGAACCAAATAAAATATAGGTGACACACTTTCAAGGATGGGGTAAAGAATTCATTAATATTTAGATTGGAAAATGGAGATATTTTAGTAGATTTGTCAACAAACATTGAATTCTTATCGATATGGCCATTATGTGTAGAGAAAAAGATCAGATATATGAATACAGCCTTAGAGTAATGGGAAGACAGCGAAGATGCAAATTCATGTCCTAAAAATAAAGATGAAGCATATAAACTAACATTAGGATATATTAAGGATAAGGCAAAGGCATCACAGTCTTGGAATCCAAAAAGTGGAGCTACAAGCATTCTAGAAATGGGATTTAATCCTGGAGTTATTTCACATTGTGTAAAAAGAGGATTGGAAGATTGTGCTAAGTATTACTTAAAACATGAAGATCAGTTCAAAGATGTGAACAAATAATTGTTGAAGAAATATTTGGAAGCTAGAAATCATTCTAAACTAGCCCAGGTGTTGGGTGTTCACACAATACATTGTTCAGAATATGATAATTAAATGATGAAGGATATTCCAAATGATAGTAATACCAAATTCTACAATACATGGTCTTGTAGAGGATTCTTAACTGAAGGACTTGTACCAATCTAAGTGGCTAGGGGCAGTCATGAAGATTCTGAAATTAAATCCATGTTTACTATTAGGGATGGAAAAACTATTGTATCCACTAAGCCATCAGTATAGACATTTGCTAAGAGTTGGCTTCCTAATTAAGATATTACTGGGGTTTTGATACCTCATGGTGAAGCTTATAGTATCTAAGACTATTTAGCTGATCCTGAAACTGGATATGCCCCATCATAATATTATGTTTACGATTACAATCCTTTGGCCAAAAAATTTATATCAGGTCTTCCAAAGAATGCTGACATCAACAATACTCATCCTAAAATGGAAGTCATCCACCCTATTAATCATCCTTCTCTAAGAGGGGTTGATAAAGTAGGCGCCATGATTATAATGAATAATAATAGAGGCTGGTGGACTGGCAGTATTATGGATGAAGTCGATAGTTGGATGTAATTTAATGGAAGATTTGGACCCACTGTTTTATAAGTTGTGGGAGGAGTTTATGCAGGATTTTTATGGAGTTGTATCAATCCAAATATTGGATCACATTTCCCAGAAAGTATAGATACTGATTTTCTTTTGAATATTGTAATTTTTTAATTTTATCATTAGGGATAACCAATGATGGGCAGATTTGTTTCAGTTAATGTGGACTTGACCAAGACATCCATTAAAGATTGTTATAAGTTGCAGAGCTTCATTTGTGACAAGCAGTGATTATTTAATAAATATTATTCAATTATAAATTTATTCAAAATACATTCTCATATTCTATAATTAGTATAATCACTAGTTTATGATTATTTTTTATATAAATAAAAATTCAAAAGATACTATCTTCAATTTTAGATTATATGTGTATTGACTATTTCTTAAGTTATTGTTCAAGGTTCATGCCAAAAGATTCCACTCGTTTTTATTTTTCTGTTTTATAATTTATTATGCAATATACTATAAAACTACTGCTTATAAATAAGGGCAAAATAATTAAAAATACAAACAATAACCATTCCGTTGTTATGTAATGGTGATATCCAGTGTTTGAAATTGTGATATCCATACATAATCCTTAAATTTAGTTTAAATTACTTGGACATAATTATACTTCTAGCACACTTTTTGGAGTGCTGTTTTAATCAGCCTAATTTAATACAATAAATAAAATTACAATTAATGTAAATTAATCATTCAAATAGAACCATCTCAATTAAAAATCTTATTAATTATTATCCTATTCTAATATTAACATTCGAACATTTTCATTTAAATAGCCTTTTTGTATGTCTAATAACCTTAAATTCCCTTATATCTCTGCTGCTTAAATAACTGACTTCACAGAATTATTTAACTATTATTGTCCCCTCAAAAACAATTTTACAAATTGTGTTTATTCAGAATAGTTCCGAGATGCATTTCTACAACTAATAGCAAAATATTCATCATATGATGCTTTCAATGATCCAGGAGGACTCTAACATTAAGTATATTATCTAAATTAGTTTAATTTTTACTTAAAAATCTATTCAATTTCAATTCGACCTTAAATTTAAACTAAATCAAAACTAAGGGAGTCTGTTGTAACATTAATAGTATAAATGGATTCATTTATGTATTATACCTCTGTATCAATATAAGTGAATTCGATTTAATTCTACACAAAATTACCCACTTAACAAATAAAATATATTGTTACTTAATTCTTTGATATTTAGTATTTCTACATTTATTAATTTATATAAGGGTTATTTTTTCATTGTGTAAATAAAACTTATCTTAAGTTTATATAAATTAAATGAATATTGATCATTAAATATTAATTCTATAATTGTATCTATCTATATATTGTTTGCATCTTGAATAGTGCAACCTTTAATACAATACATCTAAAAATTATTGATTATTAAAGTATTTTTATTAAAATTAGATGCTCCAATCACATCCAAAAGGGATCCATTTAAAAGTGAACTTTAATTCTAATCTAAGTATCCATAAAATATACAAATCAAATTGTCCCTTCCAATTTCATCTGTTTCATATCTTTTATTTCTTTTGACCATAGCAGTTACAGTAATAAATTTATATTTTGGTTTAAATTGAATTGGGAAATTGATCATCTTTACATCTTCTAAAATAAAAGAACTTTAATTTTAATATAAGAAATCTTTGAAATTAATGTTAAGAAAAAAGAAATTTTCCAAAAACTATTTTTCAATTGGTAGATTGTCAGATAATATTGTAAAGCTTAATTGATTGATTTAATTATTAACATCAACTCTTACCATCATTGATTAGCAAAAGAGTGCTATAATATTTATAGCTGATAATTCTGCAATTGATAATGGATTAATGAATGATTTGGTACAATTATTAACAGTTGGTTAATCTTAATCAAAAAACACATTTTTAATCTCCTCATAATCTATAGTGCTTTAAACAACTTATTTATGATCTATATTATGAATATATATTTATACATTAAGTTTAAGGAATGCTTATGATGCCTACATTTTCATCTCCCAAAATTATTAAATATTCTTTAGATACACTAGTTCCTAGGATTGTTTAATCAATTTTAAATCTAACTAAATTATCCTCTTATTCCAAAATAAATGGTAACATTTTAATATTAAAATCTTTAGCATTTTATAAATTATAATTGAAAATTGGACCTGAGTAAAAATCAATTATTTTCAATTCAGTAGTAAAATTAGTCTTATAGATTTCAATTTCAGATAACCTTTTTGCACTCATCTCTATCATAGTATCTTAATATCTAAAACTTCCATTGATTGTAAGGGTTTCTATATATTGGCTTAATATGTATACTTTATACACTATAACTTAATGCAGATTACGCATTTATTGCAACAGAAAATTAATTATCGATATTTGTTGGATCAGAAGCTATCAATTCAAATTCAAGGATTTTATTCAAATAACAATTTATGTCAGCATTTGCAAATTATAAACAATAAAGAAAAGTTTGCATTTTAGGATAACATATAATTATTGGTTCAGATGAAACTGTATATTTATGAATTGCATGTAATCTTTCTGATCCAGTCTTTGATAGATCATACACATATAATTCATTTGGTTTATTAGTTGGAACTATTAACATATGATAGTTTATTTAAGTTTCATTAGCATTGATAATACTATTGAATTATGGTAATAAAGAATCAAATTTAATATCTTATAGATTCTCTATTGTATATAGTGTTATTCTATCATCTACAATTACCAATGTAAGTATTGGCTTTTTAAGTTATAAAACAAAGAATTTAAAATTATGAGTCATTTAACCTATTTCTATCTCTGTTATCATTGTTTTAAAATGATTTGTTTAATAAGGATTTGTTAATTAAATCTAGTATAATTTATTTTGATAACTTCCCAGAATAATATTGTTTTTTAAAAATTAAAAATTTAGATGTCTAAATTTTAGATCAATTTATATGCTTATTACATTTTAAAAATAAACATCTGTGTAATAGATAGTGCTGTTTGTACTGAAAAACAAATTGATGAAATCTAAATCTATAAAGACATCGTACTGTTAATCATAAAGTGGATACTCTACATTTTTGCATTCATATTCTAATATATCCTCATCTAACTTTTTTATTTTCAAAACAGTGTAATAGGTTGTTTTTTAATAGAATATTATATAATATGGTGAAATACTGACAATATTTTTTACAAGATTTACTGATGAACAATCTAAAGAATGAATTTTCTATGTAAAATATTTAGTATTTGTTATTTCCTATTATATTATCATTTTCACTTGATCTATTTATAAAAATATAGTTCTAAATCCCTTATCTAAGAATGATTTAATTGGGATACGAGAATGCTAAATAAAATTTTCATATAAATCTTCCCACATTTCATATCCAAAGCCTTAGAGGCTGATAACTTCAACATCTAATCTAATATATAAATAAGTCATACTTTTTTTATCACTTTTGGGCTAAAGCACAGGAGCAGGTCCTCGTATTAAGGTAGAATAAAGGACTGTAGAGTCTGTATTGGGAAAGTTATAATTTTATAGATGGTCTATTATAAAAACATCTGTGTTTTCAAATTCTTAATTATAAATCATAATTGTAACATTTTATTTGTTATTGTTTTTATATACTATTGAGCATAGGAATTCTTAATTAGAAGTGGAGACAATAGTTAATCTTTCAATTTCATTTCTAATTAAAGTTAAAACAGCTTTTGTTTCATCCATTTATTAAGCAATTAGAATATTAGTTTGACCTGTAATGGTGGAAAAAGAAACAGGATAAGTTAATAGAATAGGATTTTAATATTTGTTTTAAAGTATTAATTTTTCGGTGTAAGATTAATGTCTATTAATCCTATAACATTCAGTAGAATTCTAGATATAAGTAAAGCAAACATAATAGAATTATTCATCATATTAAATTTAACCTTTTTTAATTTCTTTGCTATTGAGGATATTTTTAATATTAATTTTATCATTAATAGAGAGTTAAGTGAAGAAGAAATCCTTAGATTATTAAGGTAAAGCTAACTCATAGATGAAATGATCACTCAAAATAACAATGCTGTACTGAATATCATTTTCAATAATTCCTAAAGGTGGAAATTTGATGGCATATTGTTCATGAGAATAACTAAGCGCATAAAATAGTTCATTAGGCAAAAAGAGTTACCATAATAATTATTCATAGATAATGTCACCATCATCTGTAAATGTAAATCTATAAACATGTAAACCTGATCTATGATCTAATATCATGATAGTATTGTCATCAAAAAAAGAGACTTTTTCAATTTCATTGATAGGATTTAAAAATTTAGTTATTTTAAATGAATTCTCTTGATTGTTAAATTTGCCAATTAATATTTACCTAGTAATTTGAAAATTCTCTTAGGAAGAACAATAAATACTAAAATACTCAGGATCTTTGACTCTCCAAGAACTTTCAGTGATAATATTTAGATTATCACAATTATTAAGTTGGTCAGTATCTGAGAACAATTATGATGAACAACCAGATAAATATTTATTCTCTTCAGCAATGCATAAAATTTTAGATATATAGATATCATTATCTGACTTACATACAGCCATGAAAATATCAAGAGAATATTGAGTCATGTCACTACATGTAAAATCAGGTAGGTTATTAGTATTTAAATCAATTGATCCCAATTCTTTAAAGGGAGAATTGTATTATTAATTTTCTTTAAAAAGTATAGTAATTTTACCTGTTTTTTCTAAAATAAGAATGGTATTTTAATCATTTGGATAATATAGAATCTATAGAATAAATGAAGAATATACTTATTCGATTTATTATTTTTCTAGCAATTAAACTTACTCATCAACTTAGTGTTCCTAAATTTAAATGTGCTTTTCATCACAATCAGTAGAAAATTCATGCTTATTAATATCAAAAATCTCATGGTAATGATCTCCCTTAGTTAGCAATATTAATTCACCAAAAATTGAATTAATTATGAAAGAGGTGATTATAAAAAGATAATTCATATATTTTAATAATATTTATGTATTTTATGCAAAAATAATCAATCGAATAATTTCTCCAAGAACGATTTCTCTTTATTTGATTTTTATGCAGTACCTGTTTATTGAGGTTATGATGGTTATTGAGGCAACTGACCTTATTGATATGGCCTAGTTCTTCCCATATCCTAAGGAATTGATTATTATTATTATTATTATTATTATTATTATTAGGGGGCAGATTAAGCAAACTAAATTTTAATAAACAATAAATACTTAAGATGGTGCTACAGTCTATTACAATTAAGGATTATATTATGTTGTTTAGGTTAAAGTCTATTAGGGTTTAGTTTGCTGAGGACCAAGAGATTATTATCCATATAAAGAATATTAGGGAGCTTGAGCAGAAGTCATAGGAATAGAATAACCTTGAGAAATAGAATTAACTGTTTATTAAGGAGGATTTACAGTAGCTTATTATTAAGGAGTTTAAACAGTTTAAATTGATTGTGCATAATTCAAGGGAACAGTCTAAATAAAATTATTATAGTACTTAAGCAATTTATAATTATGGCTGAGCTGTTTGAATAGTTTGATATTATTATGATGGTAAATATTGTGTGGTAGGAATTGTGGGTTGTAATGCTACTTATTATTAGACTTATGGTTAGGTAATGATTTCTCTTTATTAGACATATGATTATTGAACAACTGGTTATTGAATAACTTCTCTTGTTTAATATTACTATTAAATTTAGAGTGGTTATTAATATGCAACAGTTTATTAAGGTTGAACATATTGTGTATATTGTTAAGTTAATTACTAAGTTTATACTGGTGTATAGGCAGTAGATGTTTAGACTTATGATGATTAATATCCAATAGGCTAAGGTAAATATAAATAATTAATACTTATTATATTATGTTTTATCTTTCAACAGTGTAATATTCAGTTCTTTCAGCAAACCTTTCAACTGGTACATATTCAATCTGTTTTTCTTAAACAACTTATGGAATGTATTCTATGTCATATTGGACTGCATAATAATCAGTGACTTGTTTAGTGATTGGAACTTGAACTTATCTTCTCACTTCTTCATACTCAGTTACTGTTCTCTCATATGGAATATATTCAATTCTTGATTATCCCTTTACTACTTGACCCTATTAAGTTTCAACTGTTTATTATTAAAGTTGTTAAATTTATGATTATCCAAATAAAGGTTGCTGAATTGCTTATTATTATCCAACCAATCCTATTTGAGGCTATCCAACCATTCCTAATTATGGTTGTCCTATCAATCCTGTTTGTGGTTATCCGATTAACCCTTATTATGGTAGTCCATATAATTATTATGTTTATACATTTTAAGGTTGACCAACTGCTTACTAAGGCAAGTATTGTAATCCTTTCTCTCCAGATGGTTAACCTTAATAATTACCCTAAGGAACTTATTATTATCCTAATGTAGGTTATTAGTAAGTTGATTGATCTCGATTATATGAAGGTAAATTTGATGGTGTTGAATATTATTACTAGGGTATGTTAGCCATAAAAAGATTTTTAATTATTAAATTTTATTTTTTTATTCATATATAAATCCAAAGTATATTCAAATTAATAAATAACAACTCATATTTATTAATTGCTACTTATAGTATTCCTAATTATATATTGATTAAACTTTTATCAATAATTTTTGCAATTCCTATTAACATAACTAATTCTATTCTTCTTAATAATTAAAAATTTTTACATCTCCCCCATTATTTTATTATCAAATTAATATATGTGTTTTGTTTTATCTAGTTTATAATTTTACATCGTAGTACATAATTAATTAAATAAATGTCCTTTCGCAATCGAGAGAAACCAAAACATACTTCTGGAATGATGAAAGATGATTTTGATTTAAAAGATATTAATGAACCTGAAGAACTAAATTTAGATCAAAAGATGGATTCATTACTTAGCAAATAAAGATATCATTTTAAACGTGAGATTTCATATAAAAGAAAACATATTCTTAATCTTATTACTGAATAACAAACATAATCTACTAAACCTAATTAACCATCCTAATAATAAACTTTAATTTCAAATAATACCTCTTCATTATAAGATGCCATCCCACAAATATTATTTGATGAAGGAGATATTATAAAAGAACATTAACAAACCTAATCTTAATTCTCTTAATTAAATAAAGAAGCTCTCTCCCCTTCTGTACCTCACAGATTCACCTCAAAAATAAGATCATAATTTTCTTATTATTCTAATGATTCTTACAATTCTAATTTGGAGTTACANCTTCATACTCAGTTACTGTTCTCTCATATGGAATATATTCAATTCTTGATTATCCCTTTACTACTTGACCCTATTAAGTTTCAACTGTTTATTATTAAAGTTGTTAAATTTATGATTATCCAAATAAAGGTTGCTGAATTGCTTATTATTATCCAACCAATCCTATTTGAGGCTATCCAACCATTCCTAATTATGGTTGTCCTATCAATCCTGTTTGTGGTTATCCGATTAACCCTTATTATGGTAGTCCATATAATTATTATGTTTATACATTTTAAGGTTGACCAACTGCTTACTAAGGCAAGTATTGTAATCCTTTCTCTCCAGATGGTTAACCTTAATAATTACCCTAAGGAACTTATTATTATCCTAATGTAGGTTATTAGTAAGTTGATTGATCTCGATTATATGAAGGTAAATTTGATGGTGTTGAATATTATTACTAGGGTATGTTAGCCATAAAAAGATTTTTAATTATTAAATTTTATTTTTTTATTCATATATAAATCCAAAGTATATTCAAATTAATAAATAACAACTCATATTTATTAATTGCTACTTATAGTATTCCTAATTATATATTGATTAAACTTTTATCAATAATTTTTGCAATTCCTATTAACATAACTAATTCTATTCTTCTTAATAATTAAAAATTTTTACATCTCCCCCATTATTTTATTATCAAATTAATATATGTGTTTTGTTTTATCTAGTTTATAATTTTACATCGTAGTACATAATTAATTAAATAAATGTCCTTTCGCAATCGAGAGAAACCAAAACATACTTCTGGAATGATGAAAGATGATTTTGATTTAAAAGATATTAATGAACCTGAAGAACTAAATTTAGATCAAAAGATGGATTCATTACTTAGCAAATAAAGATATCATTTTAAACGTGAGATTTCATATAAAAGAAAACATATTCTTAATCTTATTACTGAATAACAAACATAATCTACTAAACCTAATTAACCATCCTAATAATAAACTTTAATTTCAAATAATACCTCTTCATTATAAGATGCCATCCCACAAATATTATTTGATGAAGGAGATATTATAAAAGAACATTAACAAACCTAATCTTAATTCTCTTAATTAAATAAAGAAGCTCTCTCCCCTTCTGTACCTCACAGATTCACCTCAAAAATAAGATCATAATTTTCTTATTATTCTAATGATTCTTACAATTCTAATTTGGAGTTACATCTTGGACAAAAATAAGACTCTCATAATCAACTTTCAGAAACAAGAAAAGATAGATCTAAATTAGTGAGTAACACTGTAAATCAATATAATCAACAATACTTATTAAGATAATCTAGAAACAAAATCAATAAAATTAAAAAAAATAATCCTTAATCATCTTTGCTACAATTAAATTTATCTGATAAATCAAGATCATAAAGTTCCAATACTACTCCCAAAAGCATTTTAAAAAATCCATCATCTCTAAATTCGAGTAAATAGAGTTTTTGCAGTTTATAACTTGGTAGTTAATTAAATTCAATATCACCCTCGAAATCTCGTAAAGTTAAATTTTGTTTAACCAAATAATAAGCAAGAAGAGAGAATATTGCATGCTGAAATACTAATTATGTATAATTATACTCAAATTCATTATTTCAATTTTTAGCTTATCTACTTTGTTTTATTAAAAATACTAATCATTTTCTAATGTTTCTTTATCAATTAAGAACAATAAAGTGTAATTATCTCTTTCTTATCAATCACTGTAAATGGACTTGAATCAATATCACTCCATAATTCTAACTCAACATTACTTAATATATTCTTAGTCTCTTTTATTGTTGATATCAAAATATTATATATATAATGATTCTACATCTCCTCCTTACAAATTTATTTCCAATTATTCTCCATATCCTATTTTGATATATCCACTGACTTTTGTTTCTATAACATAGCCAATTTTGTTATTGATTTCAATGATATCTATTTATTTATCTATTATTATTAATTATTTCCTGCTTAAGATTGCAACATTGAACCAAAATCTTCTTTCATTACACTACGATTCATTGCTGTTGTCTATTTCATTTTCTATGTCAAATACATTTAATACTAATGATTATTACTCAAATCTAGCTAATTCATCAACTCCTTCTCTTAAAATATTAAATCTTTACGAATTTCTAATTACTCTTTTATTAAGGCTACCATTATATTGTGAACTGCAAATAAGAACAACAAAATATATGTAACTATGTAAATCAATGATAATTCTAAACTTACACCTCTTGAACTATCACGAGCTACATCTGAAATTGAATCTCCATAAATTAATGAAAATAATGCATTTATTGAAGAAGACAAACTTACAAATTAATGAGAATCTGAAAATAAACACATTCCCAATAATGCATATCCTAAAAAAACTGGTAAAAAATTTAATATTGCCATACAGACTGGAATTATAGATGATTCTAATACTGATGCTATTAAGTGCAATTCTTCATAATAATCCAAATATTTAACTATTGAAAACCAAGCAAAAAAACAACCAAGTCCAGCCATTAACTCATCATATTATGATAAACCATCTACTCTTATAAATGTTTCTGATATTAATATACCAGCAGATATTAGTTGAATGATATTTCCTAAAATTCTTATAGGTAAAAATAAATCAAAAAATAATAATTTCTCTTTAATTGTTAATTACTCCCAAGGCTTTTATTCAGTTAATATAATTTTTAAAGTTGTAAGGTTTTGATTTTTATATAATTTATATTCTGGAACTTTTAGTTTTCGTTATTTTTTCAATTTAGAAATATTATTGGTATACATTTCAATAACTTCATAAATATATTTAACTCCTAAACAAATGTCAATAAATGCCAAGAGAATAATACTCAATTATAAGAGTAAATTATCTATTCTCACAGCAGTACTATTAAAAGCAGATCCATGTCCTTCATCTTCTCTATTCTCTTAACAAATTCCACCAATAGATGTAATAGTGGCATCAATATATCCATAGTTTATAAATTAATAAATAATATATATATCCCAACAAGCAGATCGTTATTATGATTCAACTTTTACTTAATTAATTGTTAGTGTTAATTCATAAGCATTTGTCCAAAAATCACGAATTTAATCATCATCTTCTAAATTGAATGGATCAAGTAATGGTTCGCCTAAAGTAAGATTTCTCACAAAATTATAATCATACCTGTAGGCTTCATAAGGATAGTTAAAATTAATTTAAAAGAATGTATTACCTAATATAGTAGTTTTCTAAACTGTGATATCATCAATATTAGCCAAATTATTAAGTGTATTGTTCAAGGATTCTTAAAAGTCATCGATAGTAAGTAAAGTTTTCTTATTATTCATAGGTTCATCTGCATTTAATAATAATGCCACTATTAATCAATAAAGATTGAATTCAATACCGAATTAGGTTATTTGTCCAGAATTATTATATGTGTAATGCTCTGAGATCAAAATTACTTATAAAGTGGAAAGGAAAACTAACGCACAAGAGATAAGAAACTTAAAAGGAAATCTGCCGTATTTATTATATTTTTCAAAAGGAGAAAGAGTAAACTTATCCTTTAAAGTCTCTGTATATATGCCTTCTGACATAATATTCTATATTGTAATTATTATTTTTATAATTTTATTTCATGGGAAATACTTCTTGATAAAATTGTCAACTGTTTCAAACTTTGGCATTGATGGCATAGCTCCATGTTTAGTAATGCATAAAAATGCTGATGCACTTCCAAAATGCATAGCTTTATAGAACAATTTTTTTTATGTTTCAATATCAATTTTTTTCAAAGCTAAAGTTTTTTAACAAAATCATACTAGAAATTCTGGCTGGACCATATTCTATTAAAGATCTATAAAATGATACTGTAAAAGCAGAAGTAAAACAATCTCCAGCCCCAACAGTATCAACAATCTTATATTCTTCCAAAATATTTGGATCTATTATTTAATTTATAATAAATACTTAATTGTGTTACTGTTTGACATCTAACACTAAATTATTTAGTAACAAGCATACTTCCATTTGAACCTAATTTTAATAAAACTATTAAATCTGGAAAACGAGTGAATACTTTTTCATGAATAATTTTAGAAAGAAACCTTAACAATATAAAATAATTCTTACTCTTCTGCATTCTGATTTGCATCTATATTTAGATCTTCTCCTAAAATACGTTCCAATTCTGTTTCATTTGGACTTACAATTGTCAAATTTTCAAGAAAATCACTTTTTAATTTCTCTGCTTTTCCTCCGCAATCTAATACTGTAACCTTGTCATTTTATGCCATCTATGAATTATTTTAAATTTCTAACATATTTTGAAGCCAAAATATTTATCGCCTGTGGTACCTCCATTTGTAATTATAATAAATCTGATTATTCAATTGCTTGCTAATATTCTTAAGGTAAAACATCTAATGTGTCATAATAACAATTTGCTCCTGCTACTATAATTATTAGATTTTCTCCTTTTTTATTTAAAAGAATTATAGCTTATCCTGTTTATTCATCTACTTTTCTTAATGCATTTAAATCTACTCCTGCTAAAGTCATTTCTTTTACTAACAGTTAACCTAGTTCATCTTTTCCAATTTAGCCAGCAAAAATTATCTTTGAATTAAGCAAGGCTGATGCAACTGCTTGATTGGCTCCCTTACCTCCATTTTTTAAATAGGATTTCTAAAAATAATTACAGATTGTCTTATACCTTAGAAGCTATAGTTTCTCCTTCTTTAGGAAAGTCTTCAACTTCAAGAAAATGATCAGAATTCGCACTTCCTAACACACAAATCTAGTATTGAGATTATTGCATATATAAAATAAATCACTTTAATTATCTTAATTACGCACTTTCATCATGCTAATTACATACTTTTTATTATTTTTTTATTTGTTCTAATGGCTCTAAATTCTTAATTGGTTAATTCGTTATCTATTTCACTTTTTGTCCATATTGCAGTGAGCTTAATGATTCGTCTAAGTTTATAAATGAAGGTGATATATTTATAATCATTATTGTTTTTGACTAAAATCATAAAATAATTATACATTGCCTCCTAACGAATCCCTCATTAAATATGTGAGTTTGCTGTTTCTGTAAGGAATGAAATTACTTTTTGTTGAGAGTGCAATCATAACATCATTGAGAGCTGAAAGACTTTTATTTATATATTTAGCCTCATCTAATTGATTTTGCTTAAGTCTTGATTTATTACATCTTTCTGAGCCAGCTAAATCAATCAAATTCACATGACTGATGAATTTCTTATAATAAGTGCGTATATATACTTATTATGTAATTTTATTAAAAGTTTCAATAGTGAGTTGAGTGCACATATGAGATCTTGAGCTAGAATCGTTCATTTCAGTTAAACTTTATTTTCTTTTAGAAGATGCAAACTCAATTAAATCCATTAATTCATGCATATTTTGAACTTTTATATTTGTTAGATTTTAAACAAAAACTTATCCATTCGAATTCTCCTTAAGTTCCAAAGTTTAAGTATTTTATTAGTCATTTAGTAAATCAATAATATTCTCTTTATAAATTTCAAGAGAATTGACTATGATTGTACATTCTAGATTAGTTTTTCTAATATATGCATATATATCTTCTATTAAATTGGGAATTACTCCAGGTTATTATTTTGTTCCAAACATAGTATATGTTTTACCACTACCAGTCTAGCCATAAGCAAAAATACATAAATTAAAACCATGAAAAATGGCTTAAAGTGATTACTATATTTCTTCATACATATCTTTTTAAGTAGATTATTAATTAAAACAAATGTCGAAATTGAAAATTTTTTATTTTAGAGACATGTGCTACTCATCTATAAATTAAACTTCGCAATCTATTTTTACTTTAAATAAATACCTTTTATTTTATCTAGATTATTTGAAGGTCTTACTCTGCAGTAAACTTTTACTTTACCTTTAATATCTTCTAACTAAAAACTTAATCTCTTAACTTCATTAGTTTTTTATTTTAATTGATCTTGTAATGAAGATATTTATGATATTTCTATCAAATGGCATTAAACACCAATATTTTTGCAATCTGTACTATCTTAAATGATAGTACTGCGATCATTCAATTATTTCTTCAATATTGTATATTGATAAAACTTTGTACTGATCGATTGCTTATCATTAACAGAAGGTGGTCTACCTTCCTTTTTCAAGAATTCATCTTACCATAAAGTAATTTCACGCTTAATTAAATCCTTCTATTTTTTTAAGTTACTTATTGGATCTTACATAATTTTTAACATCATTCTTTATCCTTTATTCTTATTAGACATTATACTTTATTCCCCTTCAGTTTATCCTACACTCTCTAATGTATGACTATCCTAAATATATTCAATTATTAATACCTTGAATAAACTATCTTATCTCTAATTAAATGATGTTTATAAAAATGAAGTAGCTACAGTAGTTGAATAACCTTATTGAGTACTTTTCAATTTATCACTTAAATCCACAATCTCTTATTTCTATTGACTTAATTCAATTTAGAAAACCATTTAACTTAACTTCATCTCTATTTCTAACTGATTAACTTTTTCCTCATAATTCGACCTGCATGACTCTAACTACAATAACCTATAAAAATGCTACCTATAGTTCACACTCTTAGATAATTAATTCCTATTATTGTAATTAATCGCACTTTCTTTATAATTGACTTTGTAGTTCTTAAATCAAAAATTTATACTCTTCTTTCTCTCGAATCAGCTATTTGATTTACGAAATAAATTATTTGTTCATCATTTTAATTTGCTTCATGAATTCTAACACTTCTTCCTAATCTAAAAGTATTTAAACATCATCGATATTCTCTTTATTCGAAAAACTCATCACTTAATTTAAAAAACAAAAAATGTTATAGTTAATTAATTATTTATGTTAAAAGCATTCTCTACATTCTATCTACATCAACAGACCCCAATTGCCTAATTTGCTAAGTAAATCACATTTGAAAAATGGAATGTTATCAAAGGAGATAAAGTTGTTGTTGTCTCTGGAAAGGATTCTGGAAAAACAGGAACAATTTTAAGAGTTTATCGTTTATCAAATGAAGTACTTGTCCAAGGAATCAATTAAAAATTTAAAAGAAAATCTTTATTAGATGATCCATCTGGATCTGGTATTCAATAAATCACAAGACCTATCCATCTTAGTAAAATAGCATTAATTGATCCTGAAAAAGGAAAACCAACAAAAGTAAAAATCAACTATAAAATTTTCAAAATAGGTTTAAAGAGGTTTTTTAGAGGACGGTACACCAGTGAGAGTATCAAAATTAAGCGGATCTATTATTCCAAAAGTTGTAGATCCAGCTAAATCACCTGCACATAGACATAAGAATAAGGTGGATGGAATCAAAGATACATCTCCTGCTCTTGCATTATAAGTCACTTATAAAGGAGAGGATTTTTCTGCAATTAAAGCTGAGTTTGAATAATTCATTGCTGAGAAAGAGAAAAAGGAGGAATTGTTATGGTTTGATAAGTGAATATTAAATATATAATGAATAATGATAAAAAAAATGATAAAAAACCTGCAAAATAAGTTGAAAAGAGTTCTACAACTAACAATCAACAAATTTAGAGTAAACTCTTGGGAACAAATGTTAATGAAATAAATATTGAAAAACTTCGTGATCTCAAATAAACTTAAAATTTCAATTTATAAGGCAAGCTCAATCCATGTATAACATTGTTTATTAATTTAGAAATCATAAAAACTATATCCAATAAATTTGGTCTTGATATAGTGTTCGTTTTAGATCTAAGTAATTAAAAAATTGGTAATATTGATTGTTTAACAGAATGTATTCATTTAGTTTAATTGAACTTGTAGAACAATTAAATTAGGTATTATTTTATATAAATCTCAAGTGATATTTCTCCCCTGAAAGTTATGAAAGATCTAGCATTTTTGAATATTTCTAATAATCAAATTACTTAATTAGATCTAGGTGAGCTATATTGTCTTTAAAACTTATAAGCTAAAGGGAATTTTATTAAAAGTGTAAAGGCAATAGAGTATTTAGATCGTATTAGAGTACTTAGAACACTCTATTTATAATGTGCATCAGGTGATTAGAAAAATCCTATTTGTGATCTCAATAACTATAGAAATGTGATATTTAATACAATAAAGGCGCTTTAAAGACTTGATGGTTATACTCGAGAATAAGAATACAATACTGGATAAGAATTATAAAAAGAGTAAGTTTAAGTTAAAATTGAAATTCCTAATACTGGTCCCTGGTATGTTTAATAATTCCCAAAAGTTGATAATATTTCGTCTATCCAATTAGATGATAAAGGAGTTAAATAATCAATAGATGAAACAAAAAAGTTGATCAGCAATATTGAAATGAAATTGGCTTTATTAAATTGAATTAATTAATATTTTATATATAATGTGGCTAAGATTATCATATTTGTCATTCAGGTCATGCTTTAATAAGAAAATGGTGAATGGAAAATTCTTTGGTCCAGATATTTCAGGAAGATATAAGGGTGTTTTGAGAAAATAATTTTATTTTCATGGGCTCCCATGGATTTATGATTAACCCAAAAACAGAGAATTGAGTCCTTATCATAGAAAGCCTAAAGGTCACAAACGTGAGAGAACAAGAGAATAGAGGTATCATAATTCAATTAACTTAGAATTGAAAAAATAAAAAAGAATTTAATGAATTATGCTGAAGAAGAATTTAAATTTAGATAAGAAAGATTAAATAAAAGACCTTCAGGTGGTTTGGATATGTAATGGATATTGTTTACAATAGGATTGTATAGAAAATGATTCCATCTTGGATTCATCCTAAAACAGCTGCCTAATTGTAGAGTACTAAACAATTGTTATTAATGAAAAGAGGTAGGTAACCTAAATAAGAGGAAGAATATAAAACTGATCAAAATGATTTTTGATATTTATGAACAATAATAAATATAATAAATAATAATTATGGATATCTATGTAATTAAACAAAAATTTTATAAAAGTGTCAGTTTTACTTAGGAATAATTATTATTAGAAGTATTCATTTAATACATTATTTGAAAGCTGTTTTAAATAGGGTTATTGAATTATGCAGACTTAAATAAAATTAAGAATTTCAAGAATGTGTAAGAGAGTAGAGAAAAATCTAAAATGATTTTAAAAACAAATTAAATACTTATTTTAAAAGTTAAAAATAGGTTAAGATATTTGATAAAATTATTAGAAATTGAAAGAAAAAATGAAATAGTAATGCATGAACAAAGATGATGAAGAATTGATTCAATGCTTCATGGACTTCAAAATTGAACAATTAACAATTAATAAAAAATTGTTTTAATTCAAATTAGAGAGAAGATAAATAATTAAAAATTTAACCTGATATTTTTTAATATGTCATAAACAACTTAATGCCAATGTATAATTTTTATCTACATAAATATCGACAAATGGACTTGAACCATTTGCTATAAGAATATTACTATTCTAATAACAAATTGTGCTAAATTGTAATATCACATCAGATGATGTTTAAAGAGTTATTTTTGAATTCATTTATTCAATTTATCTATTTCCTTTAGTTAAATAGATCTAAAATAAAATGAGAAAATTACATTGTTTTGGAATAGACACATTTTGTAATAATCAGAAATTGGTCTAATTTCATCATCATTTCTTAAAATAGAATTCCAAATAACTAAATGATTCTTATGCAAGCTAATAATTTGTTGTTAATCTTCCAAATATAAAATCTAATAAAATTAAGCAAAAATAAAAGTACATCGTTAACATATGATAATTCTTAATTTGGTGCTTTAAAACTGAGCACAGATTGAAATGAATATGTTGATGTAGCTTAAATTAAATAAGTAATATATCATACACCAAATTCCTATAATTCCAACATCTGATCCAATTGCTAAAAAATTCTACCCTATAACAGCCAAACAAGTTATTTTGACTTCTTTGATTGGTACTAAAGTATAAATATTATCATTAATCGATTGGGTTATATCAATCTCTCTTTTTTTTATAAAATCTTAAATACTCAATAATATTGTTTTCGTGCTGTAAATCAATAAAATATAATCTAGAACCAACGGCAACTATTAGATTATCACTATTGTATTTGATGAATTCAATATCTTCTTAAAAAGATTACTTTAGATTAAATATGTAAGAATTTACAATTAAAACAGAAGTATTTAGATCTGTGTCTATAATTTGATTAGGAGATATCAATGTTTAAATTTGAACTTGATACAACTTATTGGCAACTGCACAATAAAGACTTTCCTGAATAAGTATTATTTATTATATTGAGTCTTTAAATAGTGGAAATTTATAAGAGGCTTTGTATATTAAAGTATTTTGTCTAATTATTTATTTATTATGATAATACGTCTTTTCTTATGTTCGGCTGCTATTTTCAATGAGAATGGTTTCAAAATCCCAAATGTAAAGTACTCCTGTATTAGTTGCACCTATAACATATTTTTGATCATTGGTAATTGCAGTCGAATTAATAATAAACATTTTTATTTATATAAACTTTAGTCATATAGTAATTATTATATTTTAATATATCAAAATCGTGAAAGTATGTCATAGTAATTAAGCTATTTAACTCTTTAATTTTTATTTTGACTTTGATGATGTTTTGATATCTGATTATAATGTATTATTACACACATTTTTAAATCTTGGTACTTGAAGGGGGGAAATTTAAAAAGAAAAAAAGCATTTTTAATTATAGATATGGACTTTCATTAGTAGGACAGCGATTTATTAACATCAAAACCAACCAATCAAATGGCATAAGAATTGGTTTCTTAAGGTTTAGGTGCACAAGAACAAAGTGATTGTAGCTACTCTTCATAGCATTCTTGTTCTGTAATTAATGCAAACTTAATTTTGATAGAGTGAACACAATAGTAACAGGAACATCAATTTAAATAAGAGTTCATTTAAGAAAGTTAGTAAAAGCACTTTGGATCTATAGAACTTAACAAGCAAACATTCATATATTTGTGCGTAGTATAATTTCCTCGGTAAATGCTATTAAGAACACTGCAAGTATTCTTTTTAAAAAATAACTTTTAGGAAAAGACATGTTTTGATTTCAGAAAAAGACGGATTAAGTGAACTCATATCAGATAACATTGATCTCATAGATAGACTCACTAATAGTGGAAAGAAACTCAAATTATCTCAATCTACATATAGAACCCAACTATCTAAATATAGGAAATGCAAATCTAATAATAAGGAAATTTCTGAAAAATTAGAATTGAAATTTGCAGATTAAGAATAAATCACATTTGGGGATTTTCCTTTAGGAAAATTGTGGAATTTGAATGATTTGTAATTCTAAGCAAATCAAATTCAATCTTAACCAGATCTCAATACTAATTCACAAATAACATCTATCAATAGTTTGATTAAACCAAAACCATTGGTGGATTATAAATAAGCATCAGATATATTAGAGAATTCTACATCTCCTTTAAATGTTTCTTGTGAAATCAAAAAAAACCTCATGTCTAAACTCAAATCAGACATTGACAAAATGCAACAAAAAATTAAAATTATCACAATGTTAAAAAAATGGATAAATAATCAATAGGTTGATTTCAATGAATACATAGCTTTGCATTCCTCCCTCTCATAAATACAATAAATACATTATTCTAATTTCCTAAGAATTACTAATATGACTATTCCAAGTAAAATTACTTTTTAAATTTTAGATTAAATGAATATGCATCAATAATTTCAAAATATCTAAAGTGTTTAATAATGAGAGTATTCATTATTATGAGTTATGTGAATATATTATAATTACCAATTGAATAATTCTACAATTCTTACTTCAAATATAATTATATTTTTTTCTCTGTATAATTATTGAACAGATTAAGCTGATCTGATTAAGAATTATACTATTTTAAAAATTTTAGGCTTCTTAAAGATATTTTGCTTTATTTAATCTCATAATATTATTAATGAGGTTTGGTTAAAATATTATAATTAAAATAATTTTGATAACTTAAAAAAGATTATCTATTTTTATAATTGGATTAATATTTTTAAATGATCATATTTTCTCTTAAAATGTACTATCTGATTTAGTTACTTTTTTATAGTCTGCCTACTGGTAAATATTATATGATGTTCCTTTGGGATACCAATTTTCATCTAAAATTTAATAAAATGTCATTTACCTTCCATTTCTAATTATTCCTAAATATCATCCTGAGATTTCCATAATTCTTTTCTGCAATTTGGATTTCTAGGAGATGGAAAGACTCTATCACTTTCAGGTATATTGAATTAATCTTCAATTCCAACCATTTCACCTCCCCCTTAAGAATATGTAAAAAATATAGTTACATTCGCATTCATATTCAAACCAAGTGTTAGGAACACCAAGATCCAAATCACCAGTTGGTTTGATCATTGGATCTGACCACAGGAAAATTTCCCAATGATAATCAATTAATTCTCTCACAGGAGCAAAACCAACTGGTAATTTGGCTAAATCTTCAAGAACTTAGACATTCCATAAGATTTCAACTTTTTCTCCTTTTGAATTAGTAACAACTTATCTAGCAACATAAACACTGTTTGGAACATAATCGACATCAAAACCACAGTTATAAACCAAATATGCAAAATCCACCTATTCTTATGGTGTTAATCCCATATTTAATATCTTTTCAACTTCTCTTCTAGTAATTCCTATAAAATAAATGAAGGATTGACACCTGGGACTCTTCTCATAATTTCATCAGGATCCATCTAGCAACTCCAAGTTCCTTATCTTCCAATAGAAGTATTCTACCAAACAGCTCTTACATCTTCCATTCTAAATTAAAACATTAAGGATAAAATTACGTATAAGGTCCATCATAAGGAGGAAGAGGACCAGATTATCTAACTGGGTTGACATGTCTTACATTACGAACTGAAGAAATAATTAATAGAAAATACCAGGTAGAGGGACTTGTTGTGATTTAGCAATATCTGTGATTTCTTTATTGGATTAGAAAAAGTTTGGGTTCAAATAATGTCTGTATCTGTTTGGATTATAAGGGCCATCTAAGAAGTTTAAGTTAAGTTACTTACTTCTTGAAGAGAATGTATATTATGGCAATGCTTTACGAAATCCTATGTTAATGGCACGATTAAGCATATCTATATATAAATTATTTATAAAATATGTATATATTAAAAATGAATTATATATCTGAATATATATATAGAATCCTAGTTTGAGCCCTTACAACGCCAATAGTGAAATCTTACTTTTTCTAGCCCAAATTTATCAAATTGAAATTATATAATATTAATTTTAATGAATTAGATGAACAATAATTGGCATTTTACTTCAAGAGATAACCATCAAACAATTCCAACTACTCGTAAAGGAATTTCAAGTTTTCTTTTAAAAACTTATTCAATGGTTATGGTATGTAAAACAACACACATTCTTGTAATCCAGACCTTTAATTTGTGAATCAAATATAATGATTTGAGAATTAAATTCTGGAAAATTAAAATATGAACCAATATATTAATAAATTTAATTAAAACATAATAATTAGAATCCGGAATTTGAAGATATTATTTCATTTAATAGTGCTGGCAATGCCTTTATAGTGAAGGATTAAACTGGATTAAGTGATTTTGTGCTACCTAAATAGTTCAAACATCAAAACTTCAGTTCCTTTATAAGATAATTGAATATGTATGGTTTTAAAAAGATAAGAAATGTTAATAATCAGAATCAATTCAGTCATCATTATTTTTTAAAAGGAAGAGAGTACTAAATTTGATTAGAATAGAGATCTACTTAACAAAATCATAAGAAAAAATGGTGTTATTTAGAGATGCCATTATCTCAAATAATAAAATATTGCTAAGAAAGAAGTTACTCAATTATGTTCCAACTATTCAGAATTGAAGACAGACATAGAATAAATTTAAAAAGAACTTATATATTTTTATTAACAATTTGATTAAGTTAAAATTGTTAATATAATTTCTTAGTTTTAAGGTACTCTCTCAACTTTGATTGACTCCTCTAGACAATAAATTAGAGAGTTAAGCATTATTAAGAATTAGAACTCTATTTGTAATGACTTACTTTTTTAAGTATTGGCTAATGTATCTAAATCATAACCAGAAGAAAAATATCATTGTAGTTACTCTATTAATTACTTTTAGTCCAATATCCATTTACTAACTCTACCTAATAAACTTAAACTACTAAAAGCAATGGAAGCGATAAAGATGAATTGAATAATGATAATGAAAATAATAATAACTCAAGCAAAGAGGGTAAAATTTATATTATTGTTATTTTTTTAAGAGACCAATCACAGTTTTTAAAGTAACTCTTTTAGGGAACCCTAATAATAAATAAAATCAGATTGAACCGAAATTTGCAAAAATATATATATCAATATGAAGCTAAATTATTTATTTAATAATTATTCTTCTTAAATTTAATTATTATCTTTGTTGAATTATTTTTACTCTAAAAATTAGATTTAATTTAAAAATAACTTATTAATTTAAAACAAAATACACTCTAACAATTTTAGTAATAAATAATATTGTATTTAATTAAAGATAGTGCTTTGACAAACAATGAAGAGACTTAGTATATAATTTCTTGAAATTGAATATATTGCATTTATAGTTGAATAAATTGATACTTGTGAGAGTTCTACGCAGAATTATTACAAAAAAATAGAAAATATTTATGCATTATCAATTAAAAAATAGAAAAAAGATAAAATATCAATCCAAAATATCTGAAGGTAAGATTTTAGTATAAGCATTAAATGATGGTTAATATTTATTAAAAGTAGTGTCTACATATGATTTCTGATGAGTAAAATTATCAAATTTCCAGTAGGTAACATTTGAATATTCGCCTAAAACATTTTTTGCAGATGATAATAAAGGTTTTGGCCTAGCAGGTTCTATTTTATATGGAGTGTTTCTTAAAAAAGTGTTCTTATAATCAAAACTCATATTATAATTATTAATAATGTAAAACACTTTATATGACTTTAAATAAGATGAACAGAATATTAAAAAAATTATAGATAAGGAGATTAATGCTAAAAATTAATTAGTATTTGATATTGATAAATATAATTCCCAATTTCAAATTTTAGCTCAAGATTGTTTGTAATAATGTGAAAGAATTACTCCTCTAAAAGGAGCCAAAGAATTAGTTGAATGTATAATTTATTATATCACTTGAGTTAAAGCATAAGTAATTAGTCATGAAAAAGTAATTGAAGCTGTTAGATCAGCAAATTTTGTAGAAATTCAAAATGTAAATTAAAGGTTCAAAAGACTTTTTAAAGAAGTTTTAAATCAAATCTCTGAGCAATTAGGTAATGTTTATAAATAAGAATATTTGAAAATATGGATGGATTGTAAGAACTCTAAGGTCCTTTTACAAGAAAAAGAATTAAAATTAAAAAGTTCTGAGACAACTATTTAAATTCAAGAATAAGAATTAATTAAATTAAGAACCCAATTTTCATCATAAATTACATTTTTATAATTAAACAAAAGACTAGAATAAACTATCATAAATTTAGAAAAGGATAATAATGAATTAAAAGAGAGTCTACAAAATCAGACTAAAATTTATAATGATCTAAAAAGTAATTTTGAAGAACTCAATAAGAAGCATAATAAACTTCAATAGTAATATGATGAAGTAAAATCAAATTTTGAAAAGGAAATAAATCAATTAAAGTCATAAGAATAAAATTTGATTAAAGCAAATAAAGATTTGATTGAATTAACTAACTAGTTGTCAAATTAAGTGGATAAGTATAAGGATTTATATGAAATATAAAATTAAAAAAATCTAGATCTTAATGATTAGATAAAATATTGGAAATCAACTCATTTCTAAAGATTAGTTGATTTATAGTAATCAGAATAAAGAATAGGATCATAAAAAGGATATCTCTTTAAATATAGAAGGGAAGTATAAGACTTAAAAAGATTCAAGCTTTAAAATGAAGAGGCATAAAAAGAGTTATCAAATGCTCGGTAAACAGTTCATATTTTAAATCAATAAAGTGAATAATTAAGAATAAATTATGAAAATGTGAAAACATAAAATCTTAATATATAAATTGAAAAAACAGATAACTTAAATCAAATTCAAATTAAAAATTCTTTATCTACTAAAAAAACAAATAATGAATCAAATTCATTTAATGATACACCTAAAAAAGGTAAATTTGATTTTGGTCAAATGAAGAAATCTGTTTAATAATAGACTCCAAAAGAAGAATTAACATAATTAATAATAAACAATTTTAAACTTCCAGTTCAATTAAAATAAAAAAATAGAAGCGCTAGTGCTTAAAAGAATATTTAGTTAGATACTGATTCCTCTAAAAATAATATAGTTTTAACTGAGTATGATCAAATGACCCCATTTTTAGATAATAATTTATAATAATTTACATTTAGCCATGCTCAAAGATTTCCTACCAATATGAAAAAGAGAATAAGAAGAATAAACACTGAAAGTTGAATTTAACAAGTTAAATATATTTATATTAAGTTTATTTTACAAAATACTATACTTTAAGAATATTTATTTTTTATCAACTATAGTTTTGAATCAAAAGATTATTTTGAATTTTGTAATTTAAAAAGTGATGATTAAAAGAATTATAATGTTAAAAAAAATTACATAATCAATTATAAACACAAGAGATAATCATAAATATAATTTTTCTTATTTATATGCAACACCTTCACCAATATAATAATCTAACCAAGCTTTGAGCTCAGAAATAATTAGATTTGAACTTTTCAAATATTCTTTAGGAGCTTTTTTATCTGCGGCTAAATATAACATTAATTTAGGAACTGAATCTACAGTAATTTTAGGATGTTCATTATTTGCAAGATCAATATGTCCAATTTTAATTTTATCTTTATTTTAAATTAATGAAAACTCATTAAGTAGATTAAAATAATCGTTAAATAAATCTTTATTTTTTGAATCCCAAAATAATAATAAAAAATTCTTTCCTTTATTAAGTACTTCTTATGAAAATGATTTTCCTACAATTTTGTATAAATCTTAATTTTCAGAATATTCAGGAACAGGTTCAGATTTATAAAACTCAGTTAGATTTTTATCTCTAAAGTCATCAATAAATTTCTAAATGGTTTCTTGATTTAATGTTTCAGATTGACAAATATATTTTTATAATTAATATTTTCTAAAGTTTGTTTCTGTAATCACAAGCTTAGGAGTATTTGTAGATTGATCAAAATCAAATAAAGACCATAAACTTGGATTTTCTTAAAATGTTGAATAAGTAAAAATTAATCGATGATATTTCAAATCATTCATTTTATTATTTTATGCAACCCAATAATAGGAATTAAATAAATCTTGACTTAAAATACCTTTAATTAAAAGATGAACTTGAGTTTAAACAGGTCCTCCAAAAACTCTTGCATAATTATCTTCATCTAATCGATTTACTAAATCTAAGCTTTCTAAATAAAAGAAATCTAAAATTTAATCAGTATAAGTCAAATTATATTCATATTGTTCAAATTTATTATTCCCTTTGTGCAATAGCAATGTTGGGGCAGTAAAATTTAAATAATTAGAATTAAAACCTTTCAATTCATCAATTCTAGCTTCTTTTAGATCTCCGTTTCTCATAAGTTATTCTAGATCTTAAATAATTTAATCTTTAAAAGTATAATTATCAGGCAAAAGTACCAAAGAGTTTAATTTGTTTTAGCTGAAATATTTATTCACATCTTCTTCTGTTTCTAAAAATTCTAATTTAGGACTTATTATATCTAGAATTGAATTTAATATGATTACTGAATATCTAAGATTAAAGATTGTCAAAATTTCGAATCCAAATCATATTATCAAAATTTTTGACTACAATGCCCTTTTCTGATTCAATTAATCCAACAGGACTTTTAATGAAAATTACATCAATTTTAGTAAAATTAACATTCTGAATAATTGAGCTAAGTAGTTTGATTTGAGTTTCTTCTTCATTTCTATAAGATAGAATTCAATTATTATACGTATCAAATATAAGATGCACAACATTCTTAAATGAATTTTTCATTTAATCATATGCTTCTTTATCAACTTCATATAATTTATCATATATTTTATTTTGTTTGATATCAGTTGATTAGATTTCAATATTTTATTGCAAATTTAAATCAATTTTGACTTCTTCTTCAGTTTTTATTGGCTTGAATATAATTGAATATTTACAGCGAGTTATCCATATGCAAAGAAAACTAAGTAGAAGATAAATATAAATTGTTATGGTTTCATTTAAATTAATTATTGATATATAAGTAAAGACATGACTTATTAGTTAATGAAAATTGACACGATTGATAAAATTTATTATTTAAAAAGTTTTCTAGAATATTTCTATTTTTATTAAATAATTTAATAATAATAATATAATAATGAAACCAATTATATATAATCAGCTTGTAATGATTTTTTCAGCATTTGTTTTTCTATTAGTCGAGCTTGAACTGTTGACTTCTACATAAGAATCATAGGAACATTATGATTATTGACTAATTTAATCATCGACGACTTTTCTTAGATTATATTATTAGGATGGATCAAACTTAATGAATCTCATGCAATTACTAATAAGGACTACAATTATGGAAGAGAGGGACATAGCAGTTGATGATATCATAGGAGATATAGTGAAACCTTATCCATAAAAGACTCCTGCTGCAATAGCTAAAAGAATATCATAATAATAAATTACGAGCCATAAATATATTATAAGCGAATGCCCATAACAGATTGATATAAACAACTTTAAGAGCAATATTCATTAAATTAAATAATGATGCCACTTTCCATAAATTTTCATTTAATAATATTACATCAGAAGCCATTAAATTTAATTCAGATTTTGCATTAATCGCTACACCTACACATGCTTATTATAAAGATAGAATATCATTTAAACCATCTCCAATCATCATGACTTCTTAATTATTTTCTTTAAGTTCTTTAAGAATTTTTTATTTTCCTTCTGCATCAATTTCTGCAAATTAATTTATAGAAGGAATTCCTAAATATTTACCAACTGAAGCTACTGTTTTTTTGGAATCTCCAGATAATATATAAACTTATTTCTTTAACTTTTATCTTAAATATTAAATAACAGATTTAGCTTCTGGTCTTAGATTAGTTTTATTATCTAAACAAACAACTACTTCTGGTACATTATCAATTGCCATTATTATAACTGTTTTTCCTCTTCCTTCTAAAAATCTACATTTATTTAATAAATAATCTTCTAAAATTGCATTATTATTTTCTAAATGTTTTAAATTTCCAATTAAACATTTAAATTATGTTTTATCAGTAGTTCTTGTAACATTTCCAATTATTCCATTTTTTTCTAATTTTGGTTAATCAGTTAATACAAAAGTACTTTATCTTCCAATTTATCTAGATATAGATTCTTTAAATAATAATGTTGCAATAGGATGAGTAAATTCTTTTTCTAAGATACTAATAATAGCCCAAAGATCTTAGACAGATAAAGTTTAATTGTATTTTAATTTTGATTACAAAGTTCCTTCACAATATTATTATTCTCTTTTAGTTTCAATAGGATCTGACATTACTAAAGATCTTTAAAATTATTTAACTTTCATAATAGTTTTATCTTAATTTTTAGCACAAACTTCTGTTTGATTTTTCGATAATAAAGTGAATGAATCAATATGATCAACTTTAGTAAATAAAGTTCCAGTTTTATCAAAAATAACACATTTTACTTTACTAATTTACTCAAATATAGTATTCTTATAAATAAATAATAATATATTACTTTTTTAACTAAGATACCACATTTCAAAGCTAAATTAAGAGTAATAATAACAACAGATGGTACAGCTAATCCTAAAGCACAAGGACAAGATGCCACAAGTATAGATATTGCTCTTTCAAATGGAAAACACCATACACAATATTCATCTATTTGGACTAAATTAAAAGCTATTAATAAAATCCAAATAAATAAAACTAAAAGAGATACACAAATAACTCCTAAAACGAATTTCTATGATAATGATTACAACATTGCTGAAATTCCAAATGTTTTATCTTCTCTTTCAGATTATGCTAAATTTAATTATTCTGCTATTTAAAATAACATTGAACCCTCTATCACCTATTCCACTTAAAATATACAAGATCCATCTAATATATCAGCACCTGATTTCAATCTCATTCCTATTGAAGCTTCAAATTTATCATCCCAACCATAACATATTGAATCTACTACTGTCACTGAACCTTTTACTATCACTCCATCTACTAATAATTTCATATTCTTCTATAAAATTATTAAATCTCCTTTTTCTAATAATGACACTTCACATTCATGTTATGTATCTATATCGTAATCCTAATTCTTCACTTATACTCTTTTTACTATGGGAGTCTTTAATAATTATTCTTATGGAAATATTTAATTCTACATATCCATTATTGTCTACTTTGCTTTTCCTTCAAAATATTTTCCTATTGTTATCACTGTTAATATCAATCCAGCTGATTCCAAATCATGTATTACATTCATCACTCTCTCTAATTAATCATACTTATCTCCTTAGCCTTATTCACTCTCTATTGTATACACTATTAACATGAAAATACTCATTATATATGCTGCTAATGAACCTAATGTTAATAAGGTATCCATATTAAACATCCTAATTTTTATTACATTTAATACTTGTATTTTATAAATAATTAATATGCATTCTTATATGTTTATGTACCAAATTTTAATAATGTCAATGTTGTCATTATGAATATCAATATTAAATATATGCTAAAAATTGAATTCTCGTTTGGATATGTCAAAACAGGATTATAAAATTCAAATTGAGGCATTATTGAACATAATAATAAAAATAAACCACTTACCACTATTGCCAAAATTAATTTATTTTATGTCACACTCTCTATATGTCTTTCTTTTTTTCTAAATTTTTCCAATAATTAATTATAAATTATAAGACTCAAATCTGCATCTAAATTCTCTTTCTCATCATTCTTTACTATCTTATCTTTCACAAATGACTCAATATATTGTTTTAACTAATGTCCTGATATTGAAAGTGGTTAATAATTAATTGATATTAATTATCCACACTATAATTAATTTGTAATCTTAAATATACCTATTTTCTGTATTTAAATTATTGTTCCTGTATCCCTACTAATCCTCCTTAATATTCTTTACTAAGATTATTTCGAATATCAACTAGCTCCTCAAGATCATATTCACTATTTGGAAAAAAGAATTAACATGTTCTTTGTTAATCACAATCATTCTAAATTAATCTTGGCTGACCAACTATAAAGAAATTATTCTTCTCAAATATTTCTTTTATTTAATTCATTGTGCTACATATTTAAATTATCTATATTTACATTATGTTTTAATCAAATGAAATAATCACTCTTTCTGCCATCACATTTACTTATACATATTGGATTCCTAAGACTTATTATAATTCTTACCTGGTTGTCCTTCGAAACTTGACTTAATTTTGTTTGCACACATAGTACACCAAATCTTAGAAACAGTGAGATCGTATACAACTATGTTAGATTCCATAAATAAATTAAAAATATAATAAAATATGCTTTAAATTTACAATAATGTGATTCGTTTAAATTTCACTCTTGCCTATGAAATATCTTTAACAAATTATAGAAGCAAAAAAAATTTTCATTGTCTTATAATAATTGTATATTTACAAAAGAAGAAATTAACATTGTTTTTCTTATAATTGATCAATTAAAATTTAAATCATTCATTTTATAGTATCTAAAATTTTCAAGCTGTTGGATGTATTCTGAAACTAAAACATGAATAAAAAAGAATTTATTTTTCAACTATTTTAGAGATGAAAGAACTTAATTCAAAAAATATATGAACTGATTTGCTTATAATTATACTCAAAAATAATAAAAATATTTATTTATATTGCATCTAAAGAATCAAAAATAATAAAATTATATATCTATTTTAATAATCTTAATAAATGATATCAAACTATTATGAATATTAATTTATTTTAGCTCATTTTTCAGATTGTATATTAATTCCTTAAACTATTTATAAAGGGGAAATTTAAAATGGTTATTTAATCCTTATTCTTTGCAATCTTTTTTTTGTATTTTAAAAAATGAACATTTCATTTTTTCTGTCATTCTGTAACTTTTTTCGACAATCCATGTATTCATTAATTCCAATATAAATATTATACTTTGAATTTAGATATTGAATAAGAATAGAAAAATAATGAAAAATATAAAACTACTCTGACATAAAAAGATTTTGTAAATTTAATAAAAAATAACTAAAATTTATTAAAATAATGATACAATAATTCAACATTTGCTACACATGGGAGTTTCAATAGGTTTCAACTGTGTATTTTATGATTATGATTATGATTATTATTGTTATGTAATTAATAAATTTTTTCTTATATACATTTCTAATATAAAATTTAATTTTAGAATTACCTTCAATTAGTTTTTCAAAACATGATGCAATATTGGTTCCTCTGTATGCAGAAGTCTCTTCAAAAAATAATTAATTTTTAGTAGCAAATAATTAACCCTCTTCTTTAGTGACTTTCCTAGAATTGGTTTGTCTTTCAACCAAATCAGTTTTATTACCAACCAAAAACATAACAACATCTTTATTAGCAGCAGTTTTTAGTTCTTCCATCCATCTAGTTAAATTTTCAAATGTTTTTTCTTTAGTAATATCGTAAACTAATAAAGCACCACTTGCTCCTCTAAAATGATTAGTTGTAATAGCTCTATATCTCTCTTATCCAGCTGTATCCCAAATAGAAACCTATATCTTTCCTCCATCTTATAATGTCACAGTTTTTGTTGCAAATTCAATTCCTACCTTATTTTAATATAATCTGTTACCAATAGTAGGTAAATTGTTTTTTGGTTACTAGCCTCTTACATACTAATTCAAAATATAAGTTTTTCCCACTCCTGCATCTCCCAATAACACAACTTATATTCACATATAGCACTTACTTTTATAATTAATGTCTTCCATTTTTTGAAATTTGTTATAAATAGTAATATATATAAAACAACAGTCATAATTTTTTCATTAGCTAATCCAAACGTTTTTATACTTTTTCATCTATTTCTAAATTTTAAACTTGTCTCTTCTTTTTTCTCTTTTCATTAACGTCTTCTTCATCATCAGTTGTCAAATCTAAATCATCATTTAATTAATTTTAAGTAAAAACAAGTACTTATTATTATGTTCTTTAAAGCCAAGGAGCTTCTGGTTTATTTTCTATAAGATTTGGCTATATTTTAATAGATTAATATTTACCTTAATCATAAACAAAAATTCTTTCTTAAATTCTGGACATATATTTGGAGGTTAGATATCTGGGAAATTAAGAGATAATTTGCATTCAAATATTCCTTATCCATTTACTGCTATTTTTATTGTTGGAAATCCATTAAAGATGCTTTTTTCATTCATTAAAAAAGTTAAGATTGATTTACTAAAAACTTATGTAGATTTTTTATCTATTTAATTTTAAATCAAAAGCTTTAAGTAATCCAATTCATCTGAAACTACATTACCAACTTATTCTCTTATATCTTCTACTTTCATTTTAGCATTAGTATATTATTATAACTATACAATTAATAATAATTCTATACCAATAAATAGATTATTGCCATATTATATTTTATACCTATTATATGTTATACAATTCTTTCTGATTTCAATACCATTTCATTTGAAACATTCTCACTCTTCTCTGAATCAGCATCTTGATGACTTGAAATACTATTCAATCGATCTTTTTAAGAATTCATCCAATAAGTTTCAAGTTATGAAAGAATCAATAATGCATCATTGTATTTTTGTTAATAAATCAGACTTGATGCCTTGAATTAAAGTACATCTTAAGATTAAAATATTAAACCCATTTCATTTTAATCTATCTAAGGAAATATCACAGAGTCACAAGCCTTCTTATTTTATAGTAAATCTAATATTTATTTGATGTATGTCAACATTAAAAAATCAATTCTGTATTTTGCTTCTTTACTATTTTATTGTATTATCTAATTTGAAATCATACAGGCTTTGTCTATTTGTTATAATTTAATTTCACACTTCAATTTCAAAATTAATATTTAATTAGTTTATTTAGCATCATTAAATGCTTTAAGGGCTTCTTCATAAGCATTGTTATGGAACAATAAGCTTCCACTCCAATAATGAATCTCATCTGAATTATTATACTTCACATATTTATTCATATCTCCAAAACTCTGTGCAGTACTAAAAATGATATTTTATATTACTCTCCTTTTATTTAGTAACATTTAGCTCTTTCTAAATAAGATTCTGAATGCTCTTTATTAAAATGAATAGCTGTTGTAAAATCTTTTATGGCTTCTTTCAATCTCATACTTTAAGCATGTAAGATTCCTCGAATGTAAAAATGGTCACTTATACTATCTTCACTTTTATCAATTGCTTTTTCTAAATCTTTTATAGCTGAGGTATATCTTCTTTTATATGATTTCATCAAAGCTCTAGCAAAAAACAAATTTGGTTATTTTCCTTATTTAGTAAATGCTAATTCTAGCAGTTATTCACATTCCTATGCTCCATCATATAATTTATCAAGCAAACAAATTGTACCTTTTAGATAATAAGGTTCAAGTTTATTTGGAAAAATCTCTATAGCTTGTTCAAGCAATCTAATCGATTTTTCATACTAACCTGATTATTTTCATATAATTTACATTTTTATATTAGAATTAAAGCTTCAGCTTAATATCTATTATAGAGTTATCCCCTTTCTATTGGACTTATCAACTCATATGATTTAAGAGCTGAAATATAATCAGATGTACAAAATTATGCATAAGCTAAAAATTTATAATAAATAGGCTATAAGAATTTGCTTATTGGTTTTAAATCTTTAATTAATTAAAGTCCCTATACAAATTATCTTTTCATCAACTTGACAGTTCCATTAACAAAAGGTTTTAATTTGGAAATACATTTAAAACTTTTTTTAAGTTATTCTGCTCTTGTTAGATGTAATTAAGCTTCATAAAAGTCCATTAGACTTATTTTAGATTTGATAATATAGGATATAGCTTTAGCACTTAATTAATGGGATGTTGACATTTAAATAGCTTATTCAATATAAATCTAAGACTCCATAAAGTTTTCTAATAAATTTTTGTTAATAATTACTTTTTTTAAAGTAAATTATTCCTTTTAGTAACAAAGCTTCGGCATTTTCACTGTCTTATTATAAAATAGTTTCAATTTTAATAAGTGCTTGATCAAAATAATTACATTTAATTAATGTTAGACAATGACGTGATCTTCCCAGAAAATCTGTATTGTTTAATTTTTCATAAATTTCTAAGGCTTTTAAATGTTATTTTAAAGCAGAATGACATCTAGCTTTATATTATAATGCTTATTTATCATTGGGACTATGAAGTAATGCTTGTTCAATGAATTTTAGAGATTCATGATATTTTTAGGCTTTAAATTCTAAAACTGCAGATTAAATATAGCCATCCAAATAATTAGGATATTCAGACAAACATTTATTGAACTTTTTGATAAGATAAATAAATACCCAACTTCTTGCTTTATCAAATTAATTCAATTATTTATATGCAATACCTAAAATTAAATATGTTTTTTTTGTAAAAGGACCTTATTCCAACTTTGTAATAACTTGTATTGAATTTCCAACTTAAATCTCTTTTATCATAGTTTGAAATTAATCAATAGGAAGTGCTCTATTTTAGATTGGATCTTTAAAAAAGCTCCTTTGAGTTTCTCTTGAGATAGATAATGATAATCCTCTAGGTTCAACTGTATTTTGAGTTTGTTTTCTTCTATTAAATTGTATCAAATTCATACTATTTAATTGTTAGAGATCGAGACATAGGAGAGGGTTTTTGAATCTTATCTTAAGATAATGGCATTTATAATCTATTTCTTTAGTGTTGATTATTGAATATGAATTTCTAAAACACTGGAGACTATATATATATTTTCATCAATAAATATTAATTATATTTTTATGAGTAGTTAAGATCTTGAATTTGTCTAAGAGAATTTGTAAACTCTTATCAAAACCGTTTAAGAGCTTTAAAATTTATTGTAGGGAAAGGGTATTGATTGATTTACATTTTTAGAAAACCAAGATCAAATTTAAATAGTAAATATTCATGCATAAACAAAATATAGAATAAATAAAAATGCTCAAAGTTAATTGATGCATTAACTATCAAATTTAAATAAGGTAAATTCAATAAATCTGAAAACATGACCATTTAAATGCTCAAAAAAGAATTTACTAAGGTACATTAAATTTTTAAATCAGCAATAAAATACATTTATTGAAATCACAAAATCAATAAGAAATCCTAAATAGATAAATTCAAATGATGGCAAAGAAGTTGAAATGTAAAATGCAAGTAACAATATTTCTTTTAATTAAGAGAAACTTAATGGAAAATCAACATATGTTTATGATGAAGAAACCAATTACGAAGAAGAAGATTCAGGAGAAAAAGGCCCAAATTTAGATTAACTATCAGAAATGGAAGTACATCCAGATATTTAACATAAAGCAATGTTAATTTAAGAACAATAAGAAGAAATAGATTGTATAATTGTTGATTCAATATTAAAGAAATCTAAAAAGATGCCTTAGAAGTTCTTAAGATCTAAACTGAAGTAGCATAAGTAGTTGTAGATTAAGGTAAAATGTTAGATGTTGCTGAAAATAATATCAATAAATCAAATACTAATGTTAAAGAGGCTGTTGTTGAACTAGAAGGAGTAATATTATCTAATCTATTTTTATTTAGGCTAAAGTTGAACATAAAAAATATATGAAAAAACTTGCAGGAGCTGTATGCATCATTCTAATTGTTGTAGCTGTTATTGTAGTTTGTGTAAAGTTGATTTGAATAAGTTATTATTACAAATAAATTATTAAGCTTATTTAATATGCTATTCATACATATATAACTATTTTATTAATGCTATTAAATTTATATATCTCAAAATTCTTCTTATTATTATTTAGTAAATTGTTTTTAATCATCAATAATCTTAAATTCAATAATTTATAAAATAATTATAAAACTTTAATTTTTATAAAAAATAAAAATTTTTAATTAATAGTAATTTTTATACTTATGAAATATTCACACCTATTATTATTTTTTATCATTTATTCTTGCTTATCATACTCAATTAAGGATAAATTTTGTGGAGACGATAATTGTTATTAACTATTATTTTTAAAGAAAGGAGCTTAATAAAGTGAAATCAGAAAATAATTTAGAGAATTGTCAAGAACATTTCATCCAGATAAAAATGATGGAAATTAAACTTAATATGTTAAGATAGTTTAAGCTTATGAGGTTTTAAGTAATGAAGAAACAAAAACAGCGTATGATGAATATCTTGAAAATCCAAATAGAAGTGAATTTTACCATCATTATAGATATTATCAACATGTGTATCATCCACAAACTAATCCTTATATTGTAGTTTCTGTTGCAACATTATTATTATCAATTATTTAATATGTGGCTAGAATTGGAATGTACAAAAATGCAATAGGAAGAGTAATGGAAACTACACATTTCAAAAAGATTGTTAATGATAGATAAAGAGAATCTAATTTGAGTAAAGATTAAGTGATTTAAGAAACATTAAAAGAAGTTAAGATTACTGGAGCTTGGTCTTATCCTAAATTTGAAGAAATATGGATAATTGCTATATTACATTTTATTTTTTCTATTTTTTTTAGATTATACTTTATTATCAAATGGAAATATTATTATAAGAATGGAAAATGTGATAGATAAATAAGTGAGAAGGATTAAGAATACAAAACATAATTATTATTAGGTATTAGTAAGAGTAGATGGGAAACTGTTGATAAAGAATAATTAATAGGTCGTTAATTATGGATACCTGAAAACATGAAGGAATTCAATGAAGAACAACGTCTTAGATAAGAAGAATATATTTAGTAACATAGTAATAAATACAAACAGTATAAGAGATTTCAAAAAAAGATGTAATGACTTGTTTAATTTTATTAAAATATCTCAAAATGTTAATTAATTTATTTTTTGTATATAATATTCAACCATCGATATTCATGCTATTATCCTTTGCTAAATTTGTGTTTACATTTACTCTTGCTGTATTTGAGAATGGACTAGGCATATATGGAGAATTAATAATCTATATCATTTAAGGTGTATTAAACTCTACAGCAACAGCTAATCCAGAAGTTTTCTTGCTTTTAATTTAAGTTATTTCTGTCTCTAATTTTTCTATTTCTTTATTTTTAGAAATAAACCAAAAACAAATTCCCATCAGCAAAATTGATAAACCTATTGGAATTCCCAAATACATTACCACTTTAGAATATGATGCTTGATCATCATCAAGAACAAAAACAGTAATATTTGTCAATCTCTATAACACAACATTATTTTGAAGATTACTTTAAATATAGATAGTTTCATTCTGAATTATTTAATAATTTTATTAAGTATTTTTTTAATCTGGTTAAGGATAGCAAATAATATAAGGTTCCTAATATTTAAATTTAGTAAAAAACAATCCAGATTTGGAAGAACCAAAAAAGAAGTTTTCCATTGAAAAATTGTTTTAATCTGTTAAATGACTCATAGTAAGATCAATGTTTGTCAAATAAAAGAAATCTATATCTATAGCTCCTAATAATGTATATTAAGGAGTATGCATAATTTAAAGTCCATCAAATTTAGTTACAAACATAATGTGATGTTTATTTTAACCTTATAATATTGCAAATTCTTCTGTAGTATCAACATCTTTGATCTTACTAAATGATTCAAACGAATTTAATTCAAGTAATTCTTTTTCTGTAAATAAATATTCTACACAAATATATTTATGATGATATTTATAAACAACGAATATGTTATTTTAATAATTATCAATTGCAATAAATTCTAGTTTAATTTCATCAAATTTTTATTAAAATTTGAGTGATATTCTAATCTTAATCACATCCATCTAATAGATAGAAATGCTTGATTCTTTTTAATCTAAAAGTATAAGATATATGATATTTTAAACTTTAATTATAGCTAAATCTTTAAATCTGGTATTTGATATTGATTCAATAAAATGTAATTCATTTCCAATTATTTTATAAATATCTAAACCATCCTAACCAACACATGAAAAGATGTAATTTTCATATTCTTTAGTGACTCCTCTTTCTTTCCTATATTTTATTTCAGTTAAATCTCTAATTTAAAGTTTTTATGCCTTTTATTCCATTTATTAAACACTAAATAAGATTGCTCCTCTTGTTTAAAATAATATCCCTATATTACTAGTACTACAATATAATAATTAAGGCATTTCAGTTAGAGAATCTAAGCCAAGTTCTTTGAAATCTGCCTTCCATTATACTTTAGCAAACTCTCCACTAAAATTCTAATAATTGAATTTCATCAAATATAATAAATAATCTGAAGTTATAAGGATAACACCATCTCTAATATGTACCATTGTTACTATATTCTCAAAATGTTATCTTTTTGTTTCAAAAATTAGATTAATTTCTTTCAATTAACAAAATGGTAATGTTTCATTTGTTATTAGCTTTGAATCTCTCCCTTAAAAGAGAGAAAGTATTTATGTTTCTTCTTCTATTGGAATCTGAAATTCAAGGGATTCATTTTGTATTTATCTGATTCTATAA
Source organism: Paramecium sonneborni (assembly GCA_905182985.1). Lineage (NCBI taxonomy): Eukaryota > Ciliophora > Oligohymenophorea > Peniculida > Parameciidae > Paramecium > Paramecium sonneborni. Next base: position 239,363 of record CAJJDN010000077.1, on the reverse strand, counting down.
GATTAAACATTAATGATTAAGAAAATAAAAATAAACATTTATCATTAAATTCAAACTTTAAAGCTCGCCATAATTTTTAAGATATGAAATATTTTAATTAAAAAGCATTTTATAAAATAAAAGTCACTATTGCTATTCGATATTATTAATAATTAATTATTTATTTGTGGGTGAAAAGGGTCTTGAACTTTATTATGTATTCGTTCTTCCACTTGTTGGAATTGATATACTATATCCCTTAATGCTTTTTGTCATTTTTTTTTCTTCTTTTCTCAAATTAAAATACCATTTGAAGATCAATATAACTAATATTAAAATATAAATACTTATTAATGTAAAAATACATAGCAATAATGAAATTAAAACAATTACTAAATAAGATTAATTTCTGTATAAATAAGTTGATACTAAATTAACTTAAAATTTGAGATGATGTCTCTCTATTGTTGTACCATTATGAGAAACATTATAAATTAAAGAAAATTACTAAGAAGTATCTTAGTAAATTAAACAATCAACTTTTAATGGTATCAATTATAAATGACTACGATAGAGCTAAGTCACTGTGATACCAATTAATTCATTATTTCTTAATTCAAAATCTCGCAACTTTTATTTGATTATATTATTTGATAATGAAGTTCCAAAATTAAATGCAACCATATGTCTGCTGTTACCTTAAATAATTGCATACTCATTATTAACATCAACATCTTTTATTTTATTTGTATAAATTAGATTTTATATTCTCCAATCTGTATCATCTACAACATATTCAACTATTGCATATCTAAGTCTCCATTTATAACCTACAAAAATATTTATTCCATTTTTAGTATCAATTGCTATTCCACCTTCCTAAACATCTATTTTTCTAACTTTGAAATCAATTACATTTTCATAACTATCCATTTTAACAATAATCAAACCATGATAACAATCTAAAATATATAGAGTAGAATTAAATATTGAAAAATCTTTCACACATAATTAATTTTATCCAATATCTTCGTGATTTATGGTTCTATAATAAGTCAGATTAGATAAATAATATATATCTATACCATTTAAACCGACTGCTGTATATATGAAATCACCATATATATTAGTAAGCCAACGCTCTTATCTAGAAATCCATTCTGAAAACTCAACTATACTGATTGGCAATAAATATAAAACATAGGCATTTTTATCTGTTATTACTAATACTATATTGTTATTCAGAATAATTTAATGAATATCATCAATCTCATATTTTGATAGATCATAATATGTTTTCTATGAGAGATTGTTTTTATGAATGATTATTAATCTATTATTTGATGTTATAATAGCAATACGTTAGTCATCTTGACTAACAAGCATTAATTCTTCCATAATATCCTCAGAAAATTCTATAATTTGATATTAACTAATGCTTTCCTATATTTATTTTTATTTCAATTCACATCCTGTTCCATTCAATTATCCATCCCATGCATGTGGTAATTAGAGTATTGTACTACTTACTCCTACATGAACATTAAATTAAGCATTATTATCATTGATTTCTACTATTACTTATCCAAAAATGCCATATATTAATAACCAAAACATTTTATATGCTTAAAAAATTTACGAGTGCATTTTCAAAAAAAAAGAAATCTCATACTTAATCCTTTTAATCTGAATAAGTAGTACCTCCTCCTATTCAAAAAGCTTAAACTTAAGAGTTTAAGGTTATAAATGAAAAGATTGACAACAATATTGAAGAAACATCTGATCAAAAATTAAGAAGTTAATCTTTTGAAGAATCATAAAAATATTAAGAAGAATTAATGGATTATGTAGTTTAAGAAGATGATTCATTTTTTGGAATAGCTTTAAAGTTTAGTGTTAATGATGGCTATTTGATGAGAATTAATAATCTATCTAGCGATATGATTTTTAAAGGATAGATACTAAAAGTACCAATAACAAATTAACCTCGTTTCTCAATTATTAAGATTCCTGAATAAAATAAATAAAATGAGAATATTTGGGAAAAAAACGAACTTAGCTCGAAATGTAATAATTTTTATTATATCCATTAATTAGTTGAAGTTATTTATTGCAATAATAAATAAAATTGTATTGGAATATTGACCTTAACTAGTGACATAGTGCTATTTGATCCAAATTCATATGAACAAATATAAGATAAGTAAAATAAAGTTAGAATGAATGCATGCATTTCAATGATAGATATTAATGAAGCAGTAACATATTGCTTATAAAATTAAAATGGATGTTTAGATTATATTGTTTAAATATTATTATCAGGAATTGGCAAACCTAATTTTGAAAAAAAGTATTCAAAATAGTTAAAAAAATATAAGTTATAAAAAAAGAGTATTGCCACTGTATTTTTTAGAGTATTATAATTTGTTTAATTTATAGCATGCAGAAAGAAATACTGATGGAAAATTGTACTCAGAAGAAATTAAAAAATCTAATTGTGCATTTATTGTTAAATTTATTAATGATGCTTGTACAGGGTATACTGAACAATCCAAATTAACAAAATTACCATATATAGATTTAATAGAAGATTTTAAATAGAAAAAATAGTTAGAAATTGATGAAATTTAAGATGTAATTGGAGAAAGAATGGGAAGTAAATAAAATTAAAATTCTAATAGAACTTTGGGCCTGTTTAGAATATGTACCTGTTTTAAAAGAACCTTCTAATTGTTTTACTAATACTACTTACAAATAAATTATTGAATAAATTCCAGCCGTATTTCGTTTAGCAGATTGGATTAAATATTATAATCTTGATTAAGATGGATCTAGTTATTTAAATATGTTATAAGAAATCAAAAATAAATCTCCAATTATTATAATTATTAAAGATTTTGATAATTTAATATTTGGAACATATATTTCAACTGAGGTTCATCAATTTAGTTTTGGATTCAAAGGAAACGGGGAAACTTTTTTATTTAATTAGGATTAAGAAGTATAATAATTTTTATTGTAATTTTAGAAAAATGAAATTAGACCTTATTTTTGGACAGAAAAAAATAGAGATTTTGTATATTGTGATGAAACAGGTATAGGAATTGGTTGTGGAGATAAATTTGGTTTGTTTATTGACTCAAGTTTATCTTTTGGATATTCAAATCCTTGTGAAACTTTTGAAAACATTAGATTTACTAATTAAGAAAAGTTCAAAATTATGCATCTAGAGGTTTGGGCTATTTTAAATTAATGAATATAAAATCTCTTTTCATTTATATATATAGTTTTCTTTCTTACCAGTAAATTTTAGATGTTGTATTTTAATTACTTTTATAATTAATTATCATTTACAAAATAGATTCCCAACAGCTAGATTCAAACAATTATTATAGGTTGATTTCAGATTAAACATTTTATCAATAACCGAATTATAGAGATGTATAACTAAAATATATTTTATTAAATTAACTAAAAAATATATATAATCTAGATAATCAACTATTCATGTTTATGAAATTTACAATTCCTAATGCTAATTCAGTAAGTGAGATAAATTTAATTCATTCAAAATGGATTTTTCTGGATTTTGAGAGAAGTACTTTAAAATAAGTTGAAGAAATAATCCATTAAGGAATTATCTAATGATTTCTAATTGAGATTAGACAAAAATGCAAAAATACCAGAAAGAGAATCATTTAATATAAGATGTTCATATAGGTTTAAAAAATTTGATTTTTAAATCTCATAAGTTAACTTAATCAGAAAAAACCTATGAATTTTATTTTTATAAACAGAAAAGAAAATCTAAAAAGATTACCTTTATCAATTCATAAAAATCTCAGATTTTAGAAAAATTTTGTTGCTATAGAAATAGATTTAGGAATAAAGAAAAGAGAAATTATATTGAGAAAGAATTGAAATTAAGAAATGGATATTATTTCAATTCAAATCAGATTATATTAGAAATATATTTTGAATTCATTAAAATTTCATTTTTTCTTAATCAATCCTTCTCCAATCTTCAGATTTACTGAGGAGTTTTTATTATTTCTGGATAATTGAGCAATTTTTATTTAAGCAGTATCATATAATTTATTAATTATGTTCTAATCTTTTAAAATAACGAGAAAACTTTAAATAAACATAGATTCACCAAAATCCAATCCAATTTTTCATTCAGAAAGGAATATACTTATATCGACACCTTCTTTGATATAGAAACTTAAATTAAAACCTATTTAAGAATTCTAAATTATTACATAAGCAAATAACCATATTTAAACGAAATCATCAATTAAGAATAACACTATCATTTAGTTAAATGATAAACCAGATTAGATGAAATAAGTATGTTAGAGACAGAATTAAAAAAAAGTGAGTTTTAGTGAAAAAGTCCTTATTATTGAACCTTAAAAAGGTGTAATAAAAAGAGAAAGAATATAAACCAAAGATGAAGAGTATAATATAACAAGAACAAGTAAAAGAAAAAATTGCATATTAATTCATCCTTAAAATAAAATCTTAAAGACATGCTAGTCTACTTTCATTGATTAGCTTTGAGTTTATTAAAAATTGAATAAAAAATTGGTTTATAATTATATAAATTGAAATAATGTATGAAGATCTTTTGGAATTAAGAATCTGGTACTTTTATACAGAGTAGAGACATTAATAATACTTCTAATTGAATATAAATAGAGAGTATTTTTTTTGATTAATTACATTTGAATTCATTTTATAATTCTGTATAGAAGTAATGAGAATAGTTGAAAATTATAATAGTGAGAAATTATAATTGAAAGTAATGAATGAATAATTTGGTCATATTTGGAGAGCATAGAAAATTCATAGATGGATATAATATTAAAATGTTTTTAAAACAAATATTCTTAAACAAAGTGAACAAAGAGCTTTTCCATAATAAGATATTTCAAGTTCTCTATTTAAAAATGGAAGGAATAGAATTGTAAAATGATATACCACATATAATAATTATCATATAGCATAAAAACTTATTATGCCACAATCATGAGCAGCTATGATTTAATCATTCTTGTATCTAATACCACTTATTCCTCCTGGTTTGTCATTCATGGTTTATATATGTTTCTAAGAGTAGATTTGATTAATATCCCAAACTCGTATTGTTCTATCTGTAGAGCAACTTATAAAAGACTGAATAATCTACAATTTTCATACTTTCTCATTTATTTTACTGAAATCCATAACACCATATTTATGTCCTCTAAATTGTTGAATTATTTCACATTTTTCTAAATCTATTAGTTTTATTAATCCATCATCAGATCCTGTTAATATTTTATTATTATCTATAAACAATAATGCTTTTATTGGTTTAGAATGAGGTTTGATTATTTTCTTTTATGAAGTTTAATCAATTAAATATAAAGCCCCTCCTTCATTACCAACTGCTAATAATTAATCATTAATCTAGAGGGAACAATTATAATAAATTGGATCTGTTTCTATTTTTTATATTTTCTCTTTTGTATCTATATGATAAAAATTTATGATTCCCATCTCTCCAGAAGTGACAACAGTTGATGAATCAACAAATCTCACTTTCCAATTAGCAAATGCATCACATTATATTTCAGAAATCAACTTCTTATCATCGATATCCCAAATTCTTAGATAATTATCTAAGGAAGAGACTACAACTGATATTATTATTATCGTAATTAAGTACTTTAGGTTTCATCAGCATTGATGGATAAATCTATTACTCCTAAAAGATGATTTTGTAATATGGTTTCATTTGATTTCGATTGAAATGGTTGAGAGTAGAGATATACATTTTCATCCAATGTCCCAATAGCCAAAAACTCTTTTGTTATATCCATACAACTAGGACTCTCTTAAATCTAAAAATTTGTTATCTCTTAGATCATAATAATTATATAAATAGTTTATTAATTTATCATGAATATACACTATTTTATTTTTATTTCTTTTCATAACAAATTATTATTTTAGCTTACTAACTCTTATAATTGATTATTTTTATTTTATTCTTAATTGCAGATCTATTCTAGGGATTTTTATATTATTTTTAATAATGAAGTGGATGTTAAATTTTAGATTAAAAGTAAAAATCTACCGATTAATTATATTTTAATTTTATTCAATATATTATTCAATTACTCTCTACTTCCTCATTCTATCTCTAAACAAATATCTGTATTTGATACTTTATTTGTCTTATTAAATGGTCCCATAAACATCTTCTTCTCTACTTTACCTACTTTTAACTTGCCCAAACTATATAATGATATTATACACCATCTTAACTCTTAATCTTATTAACTTATATATATTCCCAATTAACTATTCTTTGGGACATCTCCCTTATTTAAATTATAATTAAAACTTAAATCTCTTATATAACCATTCACGATATTCATATTCTATTTTATTTAACACAGTTTTAATAATTTATCCTATATCACTCTACCATCATTTATCAATTAAATCACTATTTAATTATCTCCATTACTAGGTAAATTAGATATAGAATGAATATGAATATCTAATCCAGTCTTTTATTTCTAATTCAATTTCCTTATATCTGTTCGTACATCTCCTTAATGTATCTATAATTCTATCTTCTCTTTTAATTTCTTTATCAACTTATGATCTAAAGGTGTTGACAATCTCGGACTTCGATACAATTCAGTATATAATTTTGTTGTATATAACTTTTTATTAAATACCATATTCATTCCAAACCAACCTATCAAAACATCATCATATACTTCTATCATCACAAAATATCCTTCCTTGCATTTCAACATATCTTCCATATCAATATAAAAAACAGCTGAATTCGGAACTATCATTTCCTATATACAATCATCATCATTCTACTATTTCACTATCTCATTATTCTTCAAAATCTTCAAAACTACTTTTCTATTCTTTAATTCCACCTCCTAAATCTATATTGTTATTGGTAGAAATCTAGATATATTTTATTACTATTTCTAATCTTTCTCTCTTATTTCTTCATCCTCCTCTTATTAAGTATATCCACCCTTAGATTTACTCATTCGATAACTTGGAGTCCTCTCATAAATATCTAGCTGTAATGCTACCTCTTTTATTAATAATTTTATCTCAAAATTTAACTTCTTATTGTTTATAGTATATAAATTTAAACGAAATTCACCACTCTAAATCAAAAACTTCTTAAAAACATTCAATTAAGCCATTCCCAAAAATTAATTATTCTAATGTATTATTATAACATAATTCAATAAATTATATTTAGAATATGTATCTTATAAATATTTCTTTCCAACTCTAAATGTTGTATAATAATGAGAATTATAAATATTTTTTGAATCACTTGAAAATATGTCCAAATCATCCTTAACCTAACATTATCTTTAAAGAACATCATCAATAATCTTTTATTCAAATTAAATAGAAATACTGATCTATAATTCCTCTTTAGAAACAAAATTATATGCTTATAGCAATTAAATCATAATTTATGTATTCCACTCTGGATTCTCTACGGTTTTAACTTTAGCCTCTTCCTAAATCTCATATTTATTAATAGTTGGTAAATTCTTAAGTTATTCATTTTTGCTCATCAATACAAAATCTAATTAAATATTGCTCTTAATCATATCTTTATAATCAAATGGTGCTTATTAACCAGGTGGTTTGATTAAATTTACTTAAAACAATCCTGATTCAATTTATAATTTTTGTGAATCTTCTGTATCTTTCAACAATTAGGCCACATACCATCCCAATAAAGCATTGTTCTAATATACAGCAATATAAACATAGGCATCTTTAGTACTAAATCCTTCCTATTCTAATATGGATAATATATTAGCATAATCTAAGGAGAATTCAGCATGTAAATTGTATCTTAAAGATTTATCAGTAATCTCATTGGGTATTAAATTTTATGTCATCACACAATCTGTTTCATTTTCATCTTTCAATATTATGTCATTAATGAAGAATCCAATTTTCAATTTTAGTTCATTATATTTTTTTGTATCTAAATTATTCAATTTTAAAATATCAATTACTACAATGCCTGCCCCACTTATAACAACCTTATTTTTTGTACTACCTAAATCTACTTCTTATGGAATTTCAATATTTTTTGAAGATCGTATTGTTTAATCTCCTCCTTAAAATCCTTAAATTGCTTTTAATTTACGCTTCAATTTATTAAAGTTCTTAACATTTGTCATTTGATTAGAAACACCCTCTTATTATTATAATTATATAAGATGTCTATTTGTTTAACCTCCTGCTCTATTAGTTCTATCTCCTCTTACAGTTTTATCACCTCCTCTAATTGTATTATCTCCATTAACTCTTCTTGTTTACTCTTTTACTTCTATATTTCTTTTACTTTCAACTTAATCTTCTTGAATTAATTAAATTCTAATGTTTTTATTGGATCCCCTTTATGATAAATTATCTTAAGGTTTTAGAGATCCCAGTCTAATTATAGCATCACTAGATTATTAACTATTTTTCTCTTAAGTTGGTAAATGTTCCATATTATCTATTTTCCTACTGAATCGACTTTTCACTTAATGTTTTTATTAAATACTTGTAGTTGGTGATTCCTTTTACTTTTCATCACCAAAATATTCCTCATCTGTTATTTAAAAATTAGGTTTAATTGTACTTTTCTTTTTATTAGGTGATAATGGTGGATCTCCAAATAATTAAGGTTCTCTCTCTCTTAAAGGTTTATCATAAGCAAATACTTGAGCTAAATCTTTTGGTAATTTAGCCTTATCATTCACTTCTGATCTTATAATTTTAGATTCTCTATGAATATGATAATATGGAATATGATAATCACTTTCAACAAAAATTATTTCATCTATATGTTAAGGTTACTACATTATTCTAAAGTATAAACATAAATTTCCATAATAAGGATATTGTTTATTTTATTCCAAAAGATCACGTGGTTTATGTTATTGTTAATAAAATGGCAATTTAAATTTACCTATATATAATGATCCAATTCTATCAAATAATTTAAAAATACTCCAACCTAACATTGATAAAGTACCATCACTTTCAAATACCCATAATTCAATATAAAGTATTGTTTTATCATCTGCTTAAATATCTCTCATTTATTCTATTTAATTGAATATACACTTATTTGTTCTAAAAGTTTCTGCTTAAGTAAAGCAATCACTTGTTAATTTATAAGCATGATATTCTTCTGATTATTTAAATATTCCAAAAGATATTCTGGCTTTAATGTATTAAATTGGTAATTTTGAAATGATATCCCATTTAATAGAGAGTCCTTCTAACTAACTATAAGGAACAGCAACATCTTCAGATTATTCAAATCCTCTTTATCTTTTCATTGTCATTTCTTAAGCCATTTTATTAATTCGTTCCTTTACAACTTCATTTTCAATAGAAGTTTTAATCATTTAAATATTAGATAATCTATCCATAGATAATTGTCTAACTGCTTCATTCTCTTCATTTCTCATATAACTTAACATCTATTCATTTATACTTCCTGAAAAATCTGTCTTTTATCTATTGTGTTACAATATGGGTAATGAATTCTATTAATTCAATTCTTTCTTAAAACTTGCAGGTAAGTAATCATAAATTGGATGATTCTTATAAGAGGAATTATAACTTTATTGAATAGGTGCACGTACATAATATCCTATTGGTTGTGATTATTTCAGAAAATCATGTCTTAATTTTTGAAGGCTGTTTAAATAAATTGGATCTCTCATACCTGAATTCAAATAATCATTATGTAATCTATCAATTTCATTTAAAGTAGTTTAGGTAGGATCTAAATGAATAGGTTGATTTTTGTATTTGAAATCCATCTCTTCAATTACTTGTTCAAAAGGCTTTTTTCGATTACCTTCATTATAATATTCCAGTTTCTCTCTAATTCGTTTTAGTTCTTGCACTTATTAACCTTACTGAAGGCTTTTTACTGGAGAGATTAAATGAAGTGGTTGAGACTCAAATCTTTTATGCTAACTTAACTATCCAGGTTATTGATACTTCTCCTGATATTAGTACAACTAACTTAATTATAACATTAAAATTAGTTAATGATAATAAAATATATAAGGTTATTTCTATCTTTATTGATTTCATTTATATATTTATAACAAATTAATAAATGTGAATCATTTCTTAATTGGATCCAATTTCTTTTTGTTTTTATTTTCTTCCTTGTTTTTTTTTTATATTGGGATTCTTTTATTATAAGAATCTCTTAATCCTTCTTCCCACTATCCTTATGACATTCTAACATCTGTGCCAAATAAATGTTTAACACTTCCACAATTTCCTTACTTAAATTTCATAGTGTATGGTGGCAATTCTTACATTCCCTCAAAACCAGAATATGCAAATTTCATTGTATTAAACTTCCCAGTACTGAAAGATTTTTTTAGTTCCATCTATTCTTTTAAAGGTTTAGGGAATTCTGGAAAATCATGACGATCTTTCTTTGCTATATACCACCATCCTTTCTCTCTCTTATTAAGATTTTCATCACTTTCTTGATATCTTCTTAATCCAGTTTCAAAATCTGCCAAACTTCCAGATGCACTTAATCCTAAACGATGATTAAGTAAGTGCATAAAACTAGCAACATTGTCTTTGTTTTTTACATCTTAGACATCATGTTTCTTCTCTGAAAATATTGTTTTTTTGTCAGCAAGTGAATATGGCTAATTTGGTATTTTACTAAGAAGTTCTTTCATTTTATTCTAATTGTTTTATATTAAATAGATATACAGCATCCCAATGTCTTAATTATAACACCCATTCAATATCATTTTCTGTTATTTCTGGATGCTATAAGAAATGCAAATAAAAGTTCACATTTCTAGGTATTCTTACTTTATCTAAAGGTTAAAGAGTTTTATGCGATTTTTCGAACTTCTCTTGTTTTTCTTGTTTATCACCTACTTTTTCGAGACTTTTCTCTTTTTTTTGATCTTTTTGAGGTGGAGATTTTTTCATATATATAATTATTTCAATATTAAATATCAGATAAATTATTTTTGATAAAATTTCTAATGGAGTATATTTTGAGTATTAATCTCAACGGTATCATGGTTAATAATAATCTTGTGTTTGATATCTACTTATTCAATTTCAATAAGAAAGGATACATAATTAAAAATTACAGTATAAAGAGCACAACATTAAATATAATGAAAACAGCTAATTTTTATGCAACATGATCCCTTAAATCCTAACTGAATCCATCTATCATATGATCAGTTAAATATTGGAAGGATGCTTAATTAATAATAATAATATATACGTGTTAAATAATTTGATTAATAAGTTCTTGCCTCTTTTGTTTGATTAAAATTATTTAAATTCAATATATTGTTTTTTTCAGGATCATCAACTATCTAAGATGCCACTGCATCACCTCTAGCAACAGTTGTGAAATTGGGTTTAGATCCTAATCCATAGAATTTATCATAAATAGTAATAATATATCTTAAATTTTCAATATATCTTGCAACTCCTATAGAATTGCCTTAAGCTAAAGCTCCTCTAGCAAATTCTTTACAAGTATTTTAATCTGGAGATCCATATGAAGGTAATACATCACATGGATCAGACATCATAATATGATCATAGACACTTCTATAATCGGAATTTTACACATCGATATTCAATGCATGCTATTACTGCATTGATGTATCATAAGCATACATATCCTTCACATTTTATTTTATAACATCATATGGTTATTAATTAAGTAATTTAATCTCTTAATTATAAAAAAGTTATCTCTCTGAATTATCACAAAACCTATAGAAACTTTCACATTTTGTTGTAATATTGAATTCAGGTATTTACTAATTTAAATTATTTAATTCATTCTAAGTTACAAAATAAGCAAATATAAAATATCCTTATAAAATCATAACTGAAAAAACAAAAAGCAGAATATGATCTTTATGATTTTAATTAGAATTTATAAACTTCTTCTTCTTCTTTCGTGATTTTAAAGTTTTATTTAACTCTGCTTATTCTTCTAAATCTTCTTAGAATGAAACATTTTCATCTTCATCTCCTACTTATAGATTACTAATATAGTTTTCACATTTGCTATAAAAATATTTAACTGTTTTTTCTGGTATATCTAGAAATAATTATAAAATTGATAATCTCATCTAAGCTAATAGAATAATTGCTATGGAATAAATAATTAATGACATAAATAACATAACAGCTGAAAGTGTAATAATTATAACTTCAACTTTTTCTTACCTAGTAGTTCTATCATCTAATGCTAAAACAAATTAATTTGAAACTTCTGACAATGCAATCCAATATTCATTTAAAAGATTGTATTCTACAAAAAACACACTTGTTTAATTCTCTGAAATGTCTTATAATGGTAAATTGGAAATCTCAATACCTTTACTAATAATTTATTAAGTTGCTTCCATAAAATCATACTATTAACTTGAACTAGTACTAAAATATATTTTAATTGCATCTTAAATCTTCAACTCTTAATAAATATCTGTTAATTTTAAGTCACTCATCAAAACCTACTTATTTAAATCTTGAACATTATTTAATTATTTAATAAGGGCTTCCTTTTAACTTGTTTCATATGTTGATTTATTTATATTCTACCATACTCCTAAATTTAACATTTTCAGATTTTAAATGTTAGTTAAAATAGTTTATAATCCAGCATGCATTTAATTTTCTTTACCTATCAGATTAATATTTTCTTCAATTTCATTGTATTATTAATTCAAATAAAAAAATTCAAAAAATGCGAGAGCCGTCATTATCAAATATAAAATATTTGTAAACCAAATCATTTTTTATATGATTGAAATTCTACCTTAATTTTTAATTTGTTCTTATAAAGAGGCTCTTGATTTAAAAATATTATTATTAATACTGCTTTCATTTTCTTATTATTATTCAATATTATTTTAAAATACACTTTATTAATGTTCTTCATCAAATTCTTCCATAATTTCTTCTTTATCAATTTCTTGAATACGATTTTAAAATAGTTATAAAGTTTTAATTCCTTCACCATAATCAAATTTCTAATCTTCTGATGATTTTACTTATGTAATTGATTAATTCTTAACAGACATAGCACTAACATCAACAGTTTAATCATGTAATGATGATAATTCATGAATAGCGGATACTTAATCTGTAGAGAATTCTCCCAAATAAATTTTTTTAGCTACATTATATTTAAATTAGAAACTAGATTTTTATTTCTTTAATGGCATTAAATGATTTTCACTTTCTTTTTATTCTAATTTCATCATATATCCTAATTATTAATTATTTAATGTAACTGAATTCAAAGTACAAATAAATTCTTAAGAGAACTTAGTTTTTTCATCAATATACTCATTAGATTAAATTTAACCACTCACAATATCTTCTGGAATCTTATACTAAATAAGACCTCCACCTTTAATTAAAAATTCACTTTTATCTTATAATTAAGGAAAGATTTCACTTACCAATAATTTCTTATTTTAAATCAATCTTAAATCTAAACCAAGCAAACTTATACAATTAAATGAAATTGAATCTATAATATCATCACTATCAAATAATATATAACAGGTTTGTTTATATGGTTTGAATAATTTAAATTATGCTATTATCATTACTGATTAATCTAACGATGTTAGAGATTTCATTTCTATTATACAAGGTATCAAATAATTTTATTTATTTTTAACATATATTGATCTCTCCTTACTTAATTTTTAATCAAATCCTAATTTCATCAATTAATCATGAGCTTTTTAAAATATATTAGGAATTAAGACATTCAATTTTCTATTAATTAATTCATTCTTCATATAACCAAAAACATGACAAGCAGTATTCAAATTTATTATCTAACCAAACTTATCAGAAGCTAATGAAATTATCATAGTTGGTAAACTTTCCATACTTATTTCTTCCTTACTTGCCATCTGTATACCTTTCCTTACATAAGAAGCATCCATTACTCTTGATTTCTCATATAATAATTCTCCATATTCCTAATCTTATACAACATCAATCATAAATTTACTATACATTTTTAAACTCTTCTAAGTATTCTATTTTGTCTTCTATAATCTATTCCAAATCATTTCAATCTCATTCATTAAATTATGAATATTTAAACCTATCTAATTTAATTTACCTAAATCAGGATAATCTTCTTATAATTAAGACCAAAAATCCATATTTATTAAAGTAACTCTTTCTATTTTACTTTAAAAATTCTTAATTATATTTAAATACATCGCTTCATTATGAGTATCTATCTATTCAACATTCTAATCATTCATCTCATCCTCAATAATCTTTTTGTATCTAAAAAGTACAAATTCATAATCCATTGTTGGATTTAGATTTTAAGCCTAATTGAATTCCTATAAAGCATATTATCTTTATCCTATATGAAGTAAGAAAAATCCGTATCTAATTTTTAATTAATAATCATATGGGAATCTCTTACTAGCATCTAAATAATTCTACTATATGATCTTAACTAACTCTTTTCCACAATCAGGTCTTATACAAGTTTAAATATGAGTTTTTAAATAACCATCCAAGATGATGTTAAATAATTGACTGTTCCAACTATGTAATCTTAATAGATGATGCTACTATAATAAAATCTAACTTATTGTTCCTTTCATATTATCTAATAACAATAAGTCTATTCTTTCCTCTGGGTTTTATATTACAATTATTATTAATAAAGGTATTCCCAAAAGCCATGCATAGATGGTTCCTCTAAATATAACATCTTCTAAAATTTTACTAAAAGCTAACATAATACAAGTCCAATTATTTATAGCAATTATCATTTACCATAATTTGTATATAATTAAGTTATTATGTGTATTGTAATGATAATTATATATATAGAGTGTTATATTTCCAAATGCTATTAAAATTACTTAAACATATTATGATTCAATAAAGGAGTAATTTAGGACTTATATCAAAATATAAGTTTTTAATATAAAATCATCAAATCCACTCTATTTTGATAAAGAATTAGTATAAATGAATCTAGCTTCATAATAAAGAAATGAGTGAACAGCACTCAAACTATAAAATATTATCAAAAATATAATTGCTACAATTGAATGAACAGTATGACTACCTGCCCAACATTCATAATTTGTAAATGAATAATGATAAGAATCTTAGCATGTCCATACTGATATAAATAAATCAATAATTGGCATATATAAAATGGAAAGCATCAAATTAATTATTGATTTTAGCATTGTCATAGGTAATGTCTTGCTTAACTTTTCTGTTCTATTACTTAATACCAAATATAGTAGAATTTCTAATGCAATAATACCAACAAACAAATAAGTTAATATCACCATTGCTGAATATGACATTTTATCATATTGAGGTGACAATAAAACATAGCCAGTGATTTAGCTAACCTATTCTGCTATTTCATCATGCTTCCAAGCTTTATAAAGATTTCTATTAAAATATATATGAGTCATTTAAAATAGCTGGATCAATAGTGATGCAATAGTTAACAACAATGATGGATCGTCATCAATAAGCATTTATCTTGTTACTGAAAATAAAACATTCTTTATTTCAACAACAACTTTACCCAAAGAACTTTATCCTTCTTTTGATAAACCATATTCAGATTTAGTTTCCATTATATTTATAATAAATTCACTTTATATTGTTTGATCTAAAATAAGCTTTATGTTTTAAAATCATTTTCTTCATCTAATAAAAATTATATCTTTATTAAGCCAATTTTTGTAATTAATAACTTAATGTGATTCAAAATTATTCAGAAGTGGTTAATAATCTCAAATTAATATTATATATCTATATTTCAAAATTTTAGATGATGTAATATAATCAAATATCATCATTTGCTATATTGTCAATGATAAATAGGTTTTTTGATTCTTTTGTTGTGTTTTCCTCAAAAAAACGAGATTTCGGACTTAATTTAAATATACTATTTGTCTTTTAATTTTATGCGTATGATTAGGTCAGATTATCACTAAGTTTCCTTGTTTATTATCTTCGTAATTTTAAAGATTTAGCTGAACCATTTATACTATCTTTTCTATAGGTTTGATTAATATAATCATAAATCATTACATCTTCTTAAAAATCAACTTTCTTTGTTACTTAAATACCTATATTTTTTTCAGAATTAGTGAATTCATATTCTTCTCTCGATACTTAATGTGAATGTGAATATTATTTTGGTTTATTCATCATATCTAACTTAAAATTCTTTTTGATAAAGAATTTTTCATCAATCTCAGGCAATTTTATACATTCCAATTATTTTTTATAAATATGAGCACCGGGATTTCTTTCTTCTGATTATTCAGTTAGACAATTCTGAATTTAAATTTAAGGTAGAACTAATTTCCTTTCCTATTAATGGTGTTTTCTTGAAATTTGATTCTAATTAGTATGTAAAACAAATTTTCGATCAGAATTTAAGTTTTATAAATCAAATCTATTAGAGAAATCTATTTCTTATGATTCTTCAGTTTTTATGTTTAACATCGTTTTAATTATTAATAATGATTTTTATGAAACGAAATAGTTGAGCTAAAAACAATCTGATAAAAAAAATAACATTTTAAATTCCTTACTAAATTTATTCAAGATTTAGATAATTTTTTATAAGATACAAATGTTCTTATAGAGTAAGTATTTATTATTAATAATGAATTTATTAAAAAAGTTTCCTTAATTAAGTTTTTCATTAAAAAAATTACTTAAAGTTATGTTATTTAAATTTTAGGAAGATAAACAATAAATTTATAAATCATGATTGATATTTTAATAATAAGTCATTTGTAGATTCTCTATAACATTTGATTTCTTCTTCACTACTACTGTCACATTCTAAATTTTGATTGCCTACACCCCAAGCTTCTATATATGTGATAGTAGGAGTTTAAATTGAAGGATCAATTAAATCACCTATGTAATATTTATTAATTTTGAATACCTTTTATATATGGTTCTCCTTACTTTGCTGCATAACTAGATTATTGCATATTTTAAGCTGAGATCCACAATCTAAATTATTTCATATCTCCACCAAAGCCTAATCCTTTTTTATTATCTATATTATTTAAATAACAATAATTTTATGAACCAGGTCTTTTTGATTTAAAAACATCAGTAGCAACATTAAAAGGAGTATAAGTTGGATATAATTGAAATAATACAGCTTAACTAGTTCCCTAATAGGAATTAGTCTCTATCCATTAAGTTGAATTTAATGCTGCTACAATACAATTTTTATTGTTTCTATTTTTTATTTTTTTTTATTTAGTATTTTCTTCTTCATCACTATCATTTTCAGTACTATCATCAAATTTAATTAATATAAGTGTTGCTCCCTTAAATCCTATTAAAGCAGCATAGAGCTAATCAAAATTCCATCCTCTAACACTTGTCCATAATAATTCAAATGAATCTGCTTCTTAAATAACAGAACTACTTATTGCCATATATCCAAAAGTTGAATTATTAACTAAATAAGAAGGTTTTTAAAATTTAGATAATTAATTATAATTTCTTTATGAAATAAATAACTAATTGAAATATTTAGTTAATAATATCGATAAACAAGGAAAGTTTTGTTCTAAAAATATTGTAAGATCATAAAACATAATAGATCCTGCAGAAGATGTAAATAATCTACTGAGAATAGACCTGGTAGTATATTCATCTTAAATTTAATAATCTGTAACAAAATATCCTTATTCCCAAATAAAGTATTCAATCTCACTTAATAAATCAAATGCATCTAGATATGATATTTTTTCCTAATCATAATCAATTTTTGCCATGTTTATTTTCTGTATCGATATAATTGAATATTATTCTGTTCTAGTCATTCTATTTAGAGTTTCTGGTTTAGTCAATTTGCCAACTATGAATAATTACATTAATTCTTAACCTAAATCTTCAAAAGCTACAAAGGATGGCTTTTAATCACAATGATGAAAAACCATATATCTATATAATTTTAAAGCAATTGTTGGTCTATTTTTCAGGAGATATTGAAAGCATTCTTCATTCAGAAAATTATTCTTGTAAGTTCAATAATCAAATTAATAACATACTCATCATGTCTAGATATTAGCTTCTTATACAGTCTTCTTACTTATTCTCTTTCATCATCATTTAAAATTGTCCGTTTTGGTTATCTTTCGGATAGGCAAAATTCATTTCCCATTATAATTAATTTTGGGAAATATAATATAATATTAATCATAAACGAAACATGATTATTGTATTATTTATGAAACTCATAAAAATTTCATTTTAAAGCTTCTTTTTCTTCTTAATATAATTATTTTCTAGAATTTACTCAATTAAATTAGTTGTCTGATATTTTTTAATTCAAACATAGAATAAAGAGCTAAAATAGATTTTAGAATAATTACTATGAAATCAATTGCTAATCAAAAGAGATAAATTACATAGAATATTTACAATAGAAACTTTTATCTTTTCAAATTAAATTGCAATTAAAATAATTAAATTTTATTAATGATGCAGCAACGAGATTTCTATGGGAATGATTACATCTACAAACATGTCAAATAAGTAAGTTTATAAGAGTTTACGGATTAATTATTCAATCCAGTAAGGCATTAGAAATAAATGGTTTTATTTACACAGAATGAGTAAAAAGAATAATAAGAGCTTTATAAATATTATGTCTACATGGGTGGAGGAATATTTGCAGCTTCTGCTTTATCTGTTATTTTCTACAAAAAAATTCCCTTCCTTAATAGAATTGAGAAAAGATGGGCTAGAATATTAACAAAAGCATTATTACTTTTTGGACCACTCCAAGTAATTTTAATATCAATATTATATAGGTATAATCAATCTTTGGTCAAAGAGCATAATATGAATTATTAGATAGATAGTTTATACAATATCATAGATAATTATAAGATTATATGTTCTCAGGTGACATAAGAAAACTTAAATAGGATATTCAAATAAGTCCTGTATGATATAAATTTATATTAAGAAGGTTTTTTAATATTTATATAACTGTCTTCATTAAATTATTGCATTTTCATCAATATCATCTTCCTAATGTCCAACATGTAATAATCTCTATAATTCTAACTTTAATATTCGATGAGCTATCAATATAGGTTTTATAGATGATTATTATTTCTCTTAACTCATGATTCTTTATTCTAATGTTTTCAAAATAGTATTCCATTCTAAAAAGATTTCTGGAGTAACATAAGGTTATAATTCTTTTAAAGTGATTTCAATGTCTTTTTTATAGTTTTACCATTCCTATCTTACTAATTAGAATTACTTTTCTAAATCATCATTTGTCTTAACATTAATAAAATGATTTAATGCTTAAAAAGTAAAAATTTATTGACTTACACATAACGAAGTAAATCTATTAAATGATAAACTTCGTTCTTCACCCTATATAATATCAGCTTATTCATAAAATAGATTCATAGCTTCTTTAAAATTGAATTTTTAATTTTCTATATGTCTAAATAATGTAATAAATTCGTTGTTATTAATTTTTTTATTTCCATCTAAATCAGCAGCTTAAAATGCATGAATTACAAACTCTTTAGTTCTAGTAGTTATTATTCTATATTTAATCATTACTTTAATAAGAAAATTATCAACATCTATTAATCCTTATTTATTTAAATTTTTAGGATCAGGTTCTTTTAAGTTTTCTAAATCATTTTTCAAATCTCTAAGTTCATCTTCCATCATTTTATTTTCTAAATAAACTTTCATATAATCTAATGCTCTTAAATAGGGAACATGAAATTTTTATTCACTTTCACTTTAAACAACATTAACACCTAAAGATGATTCTGAACACATAAAATCATAGCCTTATAAAAAGAAAGATGATTCTTCTATTGAAAAATTTAAATTTTCATCTTATAATATGGCTATCATTCTTGCAAATACATTCACTCTAAATATAGATGAGAAATGAATAACGGAAAGTAAAAATTACAAGTATTTTTTTTCAGCAACATTCTTAAATCCATATCTATTAAGAAAATTATTAAAAACAAATATTTGCATCTCTAAATCTTTTTATGTTTCATTATCTTTACTACTTCTAATTTTTTCATCATATAATTATGTAATTGTTCTTAATACATTTTTTAAAGGCCAGTAATTTACAACTTTTTTAAACAAATATGATTATTCTTTAGCTTTAACTGCTAATATTACTCCTGGATGCATTAATCTATCAATTACATTTACTTTATTTTGTTTCTATTAAAAATTGAATTGTAATGCTTTAGTAATTCTATTTTTCTTTTTTTTAAAAAGTATTTATTTTTTTTTTTCTTTTTCTTCTTCTTCATCAAATTCAGTAATAAGATATTCTTCTTCTTATATCTCTGCATCTAATTCTACAGGCATTCTTTTTCTTAAAGAATCAAATTCAACCAAAAATTATTCAGCTATTTATTTATGAGATTATTATTATGTTCTTAATATATGTATCATCAATTTACGAGTAAATGAAAATAACTAATTTAACAATCCAGCAAAATCATTCATAGATCTTGTTAAATTTTATTGTTTTTAAATTTATAAATTATATAACATAATTAACATAGCTACTTGAGTTTTTAATTAAATTAATTCTTATTTGTTTAATCCAAATTTATTTGCTATTTAATTACCTTATAAATTTTAACTACTTTAAATTGTAGATGAATTTGTATTAATTTGATTTAGATTCATATTTGAATTAGTAAATAATTATGTTTATGTTAATTCATTAGTTTAAAATTCTTTAACAGTTGGTAATGCTAATTTATCAGAACTAAACATTTTTTCAAGTTATCTTTTAGTAGATTTCTAATTTAATTTTGAAGAATTTGTATTATTTTTTACTTGTTGAACTTCTATTTTTTCAAATGATAATTTTTTCAAACTAAAATTAATTCTTTTTTAATTATTAGGCATAGGAGAGGCTTCATCCATTTCAGCAACTTCTGCAATTAATCTAATATTATTTTTAGAATCCTTATTAGTAGATCTTTTTTCATCACTATTAACTTCTGGAGGTTCTACAAACATAGATTATTCTGAATCACTTTAAACTTATTTTTCTTAAGGTTCTTCTTTATCAAATAATTCTCTCATAGTTTTCATATTATTAACAAATAAATCAAACATATCTTCTTTTTTCATATTTCTAATATGATCTATACTACCTGGTAATCCATCTAATATTCTTAATAAACTTGCTCTCTATTCTTTTACTTATTATAATTATGGACAAAATTAACAACCTTTATTATTTGTATTTTATTATTGTTGATCATCTTATAAAAAAAAACCCATTTATTCTTTGAGTTAGAATTCTTTAAAATGTTAATCTAATTCTTATTAATTAATAATTTTATCATATTACTAACTAATTAAATTTAAATCAGTTTAAGTTTCAATAGTATGTACACAAATTTCAGTTTAACAATTTACAGAAAATGTTATTTTTGGTGGTTCATCAACTATATCTTTAACAACAATATCAGGATTCTATTCAACCTATGTTTTTTATTCAACTTCTTTCAATACTTGAGATAATGACAAATCTTATTCATCTTCTTCATCTTCTATTTTAATAATCTAATTAGCACTTTATTTTATATATTAAATTTTTTGTATTTTATTTCTAAGTTCTTTAATTTCTCTATTTAAATTTTAAATTAAAGTAGCAGCACCCTTTTTCATAGTTTTATCTAATTCATTTTATTTAGTGAGTTTCTAAACTATTGTTATTAAATTTTATTCATCTTCTTTTTAGGCTTTCAATTAACTCTCTAATCTCTTTATTGTTTATTTAAGATCTAATATCTTTTCATTTAATTCATCTTATTGTTATTCAAATTCTACTTATTATTCTAATTAATTTTTATAACCCATTATTTATATTTATTACTTGTCTGATTCTTACATATTGATAGTCTTTCTAAATACTGTTATATAACCTTTAAATATTGCTAACATTAATTATCCTCTCTCAGTACATTAATAAGAAACCTATCTAATCAACTCATTCAAACATATAAATAATACATCACTTGCTTATTACAATTTACATTTATGATCTATACTTGAATTTTAAGATATATTCTCAACTTAATTTTAAAGCCATTTCTTTAAATTTATAGCATCATTTCTTCCAGAAGGTTCATTAGAAAAGAAATGTGTACTTGTATGTTTCATCTCCTTAACTATCCAAAAATATTATACATATTTATACTTATTTTTTTCTTTATTGATAACTTTCTTTCAGTAGTCTAATTACTTGAAAAATCTTCAAAATAACCTTTCTCTAAACCATTTACTATTGTTGATTTTAAATTTAACATTACATTTTTCCTATTTCCATTTACTTCTTGTAAGTCCTATGCCACCCAATTCAAATTAAAATCTGAATATTTATCTAAAATTTAAATCACATCATCGAATGTGTTATCGAGATTTTAAGTTTTATAGTGATATCTCTAATTTTACATCATATACTCTTGATTCTATTTTCTCTCTTTTTGCTTCAGAATGTATTCATTTAATCGCATTTCAGCTATTTACTGTTTTTCCTTTATTTGTTATTAAAAGGTTTTATGTCTGAATGAATCAGCAAGATGAGAAATGTCTCTTTAAAAACTTGAAATTGATTATTTTTTGCTGGATCCATTTGAATTGAGATTAGCTTTATAATCTAATAAATTTTTTAAGAAACCAGATGTAGTCCCTTTCGATTAATTTAATACTGGAGAACAACTGTTCATTATTTATATATGTTATTAATAAAAACTATAGAAAAT
This sequence comes from Paramecium sonneborni, assembly GCA_905182985.1. Lineage (NCBI taxonomy): Eukaryota > Ciliophora > Oligohymenophorea > Peniculida > Parameciidae > Paramecium > Paramecium sonneborni. The sequence continues at coordinate 216,441 of CAJJDN010000077.1, read as the reverse complement.
AAAACTTTTTGATAAACTTTCTATTTACTAACTAAAATAGGAAACTATCAATTATATTCAACTTTAGAAACACTTAAAGATTAATTTTAATTAAAATTGTTATTGCTATTTTTTTATTTAAACACTCATAAATAAATTATTTTTATTTTAAATTATTATTGACATTTCTATCTTTTTATCCAAGCACAAATAAATCAATAATTTTTATTTTACTTCATTCTTTAGGAAATAATTACATAATAAACAGTTTTCTGATTATACAATTCTTTGCTAATATAACTTTATTATTAAATTCTAGAACAAATATTTTAAGAAAACATAAATTATAATGTTCAAATCAGATTCAATATTATTTTTATAAAATATTCATAATTTTAAACTCATAGTTTTTTAAGCAAAGATTACAGATATAATCTCTTTTAGATAATACATCATTTAAAATAAAATAAAATTCGCATTCATAATTATTACATATCTAGATATTCTGTGTCTTTTTTTTCATCAAATTATCTTTTAATTCAACAATTTAATTTTTATGTAGTAAATAAAACAAAATTTTTAACACATTAGCGTATACAGGATTAAATTTCCTTTAAAAATTCAATTTGCAAATATTCTTAAATTTACAAGTAGCAGAGGATTCTAATAATCTGATTTGAACTCCTTTATTTAGAGAAAGATGAGGAAAAAACTAATTTTATAGGAGAACCATTTAAGTGAATTGTTAAGAAAATAAACTCTATCCAAGATTTTTATTTCTTTAAAATAATAAAATAAACTTTCACTTTCAAAAAAGATCTCCGCTATCAATTGTTATGAAGTATCTCTGATTAAGTAGTATAGACTAATTTTTTGTAATCTCTTAATTTTATA
>CAJJDN010000077.1:40044-214437 GCA_905182985.1 Paramecium sonneborni | reverse complement strand
TATATGGTTGAAAACAAAGTTACAGTTGTTTCAGATTAACTGTAAATCAATATTGAAAGAAATAATATTTATAAAGAAATCAAATTGATTAAAAGAATGTGAGTTCATTATAATTTATGATTTTATTAAAACATTCATTACATGCTAATAGATCTCAACCTTTTTTATTTATTAAATTAGTTTTGATTTGAAGATTTTGATTGATCATTACTATTGTAGGATAGTAAACAATAAATACAAATTGGAAGATATAGTTAAGTATCCTATTTTATCCAAAAAAAAGTACAATTATTACATTTTTTGAAATTAAGAGAATCTTAATATTTTTAATAAATTATTTCAAGTTAATTTTTCAATATTTTTTTGATTAAGACTTCAGAGGTATATTATTTTAAAAGTTGATTATTAATTTTTTTGCCACATATACAAGAGATTGTTGGTTTTTATTGATTTAATTGTTGTTTAATGTTATTTTGAAAACAATCATAATGAAACTTATGTTTACATAACGTTGTAATTGTTTGAGAGTGTAAATATTAATGTTATTCCAAAGTTATTGTGGAATATGATTAGTTTTCTTCCAATTTTGAGTATTAATTATCTAGATGCAAAAGACAAAAATTGCATACAATTTCTTTATAATTTGCTAATGAATAACTATTAGGATTGTTTCCATTAAGAAACTTATTTCTTAATCTAATGATTGGTTTAAATGCGATTCGAATTTTATTTTTTTAATTTCCTTAACATTCATTTGTGCTAGAGGAACTTAAGTCTAACTTTTTTTTTATTTATGAATCATAAAGTTTAGGATTTATATCTTCTGTGCTACAAGATGAATGTTTTTTTCTTCTCTTTTCATTACGATTTTATGGCCTAATATAAAGGGTTAATTTTTAGTTTAAATTAAAGCAACTACTATTTTTTTACAAAATCGTACTAAGATACTCATAGTCACTTTATTAGCTTTACATTATATAGAGATTAATTATAAACTTATATTTTATTATTATAACAAACCTTCTAATAATGGATATATGATTTATAATGGTAAAGTTATGAAATAATTGAGAAATTAATTCTAATGAATCGATTTATGATAATAAATATAGAGAGTAATATAAAAAATTATACTTTAATTTTCTTTAGACATCATTATGATAAATTGAATATCAATAAATGAACATAATACTTAAATATTAATTAATAAATAATTTAATAAAGATTTTAATATATATAAATTAAAACCCATAAAAATAATATTAATCAATTAATATTTAAAGTAAAATTATATTTAGAAAAAACTTAATCCTTCCAAGATTCAAATTTAGAAAGCTATCCAAGTTTAAACCTATTTAATAGGTTGCGGGCAAGGCTCCTATTCCGGAAGCTGAGCTCGTTACAAAATTAAACAAACGAAATCATTTCATATTTTTATACTAAATTTTAAATTAACAATAATATTTCAATATTAATTAAGATGAAGTATATTATTATAATTATTTCTTCATTATTTTGCATAACTAATAATTATTAAGTACTATATTTTAATTCAATCCCTTTTTGCTTTGATATTTATAATTAAAATATTAAAGCTATTAAATTAAGAGACAATTATTAGCTTAAAAGCGATTATTAATTTGAATGATGATGATATATTGATATTACTATCATTTTTTAGCCAATTTCTAAATTTAAATCTTATTTATTAAAATTATGGGAGTTTGCTAATCTTAGACGTAGATTAGAAAATCTTTAAGAAAGAAACAGCTTCAAATAGTTAGTGAACAAACAATATAAGAGAAAGTAAAAAGAAATGATAGTGTTCCTCGCCATAAAACTATGCCTTCAATAAATTGCTATTCAAAAGATAAATTGGTTTCCTGTAAAACAATAAATAGTTCAAAAATAAAAAAAAAGGTGTATGGAGAAGCCTTGGCTAAGTTTTACTCAGTTCTTAATTCATAATATGGATATAAAAGTATTTATGTATCGAATTACTTAGACAATGATAATACCCGACTAGTATAACATAATGTTACTGGTGTAGTAAGAGTAGCAAGAAATATTCAGAAACCAGAAGAATAAGATGATGATTTTGATCTCTAGATTACAAATCTATAAGAACAAACCTATGTAGTTTAAGTTATTTATTTCTAGACTTCTTTGCATTTTGCTAATATCATTGAGTTATACTAAGATTCCAAGAGTTATTATGCAATATAAGAATATTGCAGTGGAGGTTTACTATCAGATTTATGTGGTTAAATTAAAGAAGAAGAGGCGATCTATATAATATCTTAGATTTTAGACATATTAGAATAAATACATAAATAAGACAATTGTCATGGTAACCTTTCAATATAAAGTTTTGCTTTGCATGATCAAACAAACAATCACTATATCAAACTAATAGATATTCTTCCAATATTTTAAGTTAAAGAAAAGTCAAAATTTAATGAAATATAAAAGGCTGATCGACAAGCAGTTGGACTTATTTTATTTTAATTAATAACAAATAAACCAATTACTCCTTAAACTATTGATATGATCATTAAAAGACCAAGAGATCTACCAACCAAAACTGAGTGGTATTAATTGGTTTTATTATTACTTGAATCAAAAAGTTTTATTATTTATGAGTAAGTGTTGTAGAATAAATAATATCGAGAAATTGTTTAAAGATAAGAAGCCCGATATGTTGAAACTATAATCAATAAATCAGTTAAAAAGACTTCCTATATTTAATAGAAAATCCTTATTATTATGAATTCTATTTTTTTTAAAGAAAGATAATTGTAATTGGAGAAGATTTTTTAAAAGAATGATGAAAATAGAAATGGAACTCTATCTAAAGAAGAACTTTAAGTTGCATTAGGTATTGAAGAGGATATTGATGATTTGTTTGAGAATATGGATTGTGATGGAAATGGAGAAATTGATCTAGATGAATTTATTCTTCATTCTTGTGATAGAAAAGCTTTAATAACTGATTTTAATTTAGAAGCTACTTTTAAAGAATTATAGAGGAAAGGATTTATCACAGCTTCTAACTTCAGTAGATTAACAAATTGTGATGAAGAGAAAATTGAAAATTGTTTAATTGAATTTTGTAATAGCAAAAAGGTAAACATTTAGATTATAAAGTAGATGAACTAGGAATAATTGAAAAAATTGATGATGGACTTGTTATGAAATTTTGAATTATCTAATATTGTGTTAAATGATGAAAGTTTCAAATTTTATTATAATTCTAAATATATGTTTAATTTTTTTATTGATAGAGTTGACTCATCTTAATCAAATTCAAAACCTCATATTTACTAAATAAATAATCATATTATTTTAAAATCAACAATCACAAAATTATTCATACCCTCATTCTCATATTCACAAATGCATTTTATAAATTTTAAATCAAATATAATGTTAATTTATTTTTACTTTATATCTAATTATTTTGAATAAATAATTTCATTTCAATTTTCTTCTTCAAAAGTATAAGGATCTTCTCATTAAATTAGAATCACATGAATTTTCTTCATCAAAAACATTTTAATTTTAAGAACTCATAAATTCAAAATAATAAACAATCAAACTTTTTCTCCCTTTATTTGTTATCGTTTTACTATAAAAAATCAAAAGAAAGGTACTCATTCTAACATTTTAAAGCAGAAATCAAATCAAATTAAGTCAAAGCATTAAAATTAAAAAAAAATCTTGATGATTATAATGAAGATTACTTTTTATGAATTTTAAAAATTTATTACAATATTTGAGATTAGGTTAATGACTATATATGTTACATTTAATTTCAATTAGAATTGAATATTTTAAAGTTCTATCTTCTTATTTTAAGAATCCATATCTATCTATCATGATAATTTCTTTTCTATGATTCACAAAAAGTCTATTTTAAACTTAGTGTTTTCTATTTATAATTAATAGCTTAAAGATATTATTTTCAGAATTAAATAATTTTTTAAAATATGATTTATTTTGTATTAAAACTAAAAGGCCAATTAGAATTTGTTTATTTTACTATACCTTCTTATGAATTATTAGAAAAAAGAATTCAAATAATTTATTTTTCTATACTTACAGGATTCTTCTGTATATTTTATCAATAATAGAATCAATAACTCTCACAATATTAATGCCTCATTAGTATTTAATATTAAGATTTATTGGTTGGCTAGGATTTATAGAATTAAGAAGATTATTTAATTATTTAATTATAGCATAATAAGCATTTCAAGATTAAATTCAGGTTGTGATGTAAAAAGATTCAATAAGTAGAGAATAAATTTATTAATAGGTTCTTTAAGATAAATTTTATTAAAGAGCCTTTGTATATTAACTTTATTCTTTAAATTAATCTAATGATTTCAATAACCTACCTCTCCGTTACGATAATTTTATAGAAATTTATTATTTTAAATTCATCTATTTATATTTGTCTTTTTTGAGAACTTTATTATATAATACATAATTATTTTTTATTAACAAATAAATAAATTATGGACCTATTAATAGAGAATGTGATCAAATAGATAGAAGAATTTTTAGATGCAAAATTACATAAACTTGAATAAAAAATATATTAAAAAATTGAATTATAAGATGCAATGATAAAGTTGATTCTTGAAAACTTGAATTAATTAAAAGAAACTTAGTAATCTCATTAAATTTTGGAATCTAAATCATCTAGACCTAAACATTCAGTTAGCGTATTTATTATATATATTTAGTAATCTTTTGAAATACTTAAAATTTTTAATACATGTTGTGCTTGTAATCTCGAAATTATTAAAACATCTGAAGAAATAGAAACTAAATGTCATCATTTTTACCATGAGAAATGTCTTTAAAAGAAAGTCAAATAATAAATAGAAATGGGATTCGTAACTGGAAATTGTGTAGGAAGACTATCCAATACAAATAGATTATGTTATGGAAAAATCAAAATCAAAGATTGTAAATTTTCAGATCAAAGTAAATTAATAAAAACTAATCTCAATCATCAAGCATTAAAATTAATGGGATAATTCACAACCTGTCCCATGAACGATTGTAATTATTTTTTTCATTTAAATGAAAATATTGAGAGCAAAATAAATTTGTGCAGTAATTGTAATAAATGTTTCTGTTATAATTGCCTTGATTTTTGTAATTAATAACACTAATGCTAAATTAGTAGATAATTTTCATAAATTATTTGTAAATTTTGTAATAAATGTGGAATATTACAAATAATCTAAAAATTAAAACCATAATTAGCTTGCACTCATTGCTAAAATATGATATTTTTATGATTGTGTATTTAATATAATTATCATTCAGACTATTTCAATGTTATTCTCTGAGTTCATTTACTTGTGATCTAATCTTCAATAAAGTTGATTCACAATATTATCTAACTTACTCTCCATGATTGTGTGAATGAGGTTGATTATATTCTCCCTATTGATGATATTATTATTATTCTCACATAATTAAATTGTATTTCACCATTATAATAGCTTAGAATTCCTATTCCAAAGTATCCAATTATTACTCCTCCAACCATATGCGGTTAGCTGACTATACCTTTCTTGATGAATCTCCATAATTAATACATATTTTTTAATAAAAATAATAATTAAGATTAATTATTTTGATTATATAGTTTTATTCCTTTATAATAATTATCAATATTTTTTCTCTGTTTGTCTTTCTATTCTATTATACAAATTTAATTAAAATCAAAAGTATATAAATAATAGAATTGTGAATATTTAATTTATATGATAAAAATAAATTTATTTGTTTAAATTATAAACAAGCTGAACTTCCAAAATAAGAGTCTTACCCTCAATCTATTATATTGGTTTAAACTTGGAAAGTCTTTTTGGTTACATGAATTTTAATATAAAAAAATTAATAGTTAAATTAAATGTTTAGAGGTCAATTTTACTAAATCATTTAAAAAAAGATCGGATTAAAATAATAATTGTACTCTTTAATAATGTTAAATAGATGTTAAAGGAAAATATATAAATATATATATGAGAATTATAATTCATTTTATTATTCAAAATTTAATAAACAATAAATAGTTAAATTAGGATTATATTTTCACCTTCTTAATATTTTCCATATGGTTTCTCTTTATGATGGAGGTGTCATTTTTAAAGTTATATGAGCCTTTCTTGCTTATGCAATTAATTATAGAAAAGATGGATTGTATTCCATACACAATTGATTATAGTTTACTGCAGATGTTGACCAAGGATCAGCTTTTTTATCTAAAATATATTTCACAATTTTTTGATTTCCACCAATAATTGCGAAATAAAGAGTTGGTCTTCCTATGATATCTTGAAATTCAATATCAGCCCCATTGTCTACTAATAGCTTAACAATTTCAAAGTGTCCTCTCTTGCAAGCCCAATGTAAAGCCGTCATGTAAATCTATAAGTGTTTTGAATCACACTTACATAATCAAAATCGTAAACCAAATATTTGTTATCTTTTATAAACTCTTTTACTTCCCATTCTTTTCCTTACTTTGCAGCTTAAATAAATTCATAAGAATTCTCTTTTTAGAATGGTTTTGTACTTATCACTTTATCACTAAATGCCTAATAAATATCCAAATTTAATCTACTAATATATTAGAGAGTCTTTTTTAACTCATGTTATATTTTTTTAAAATCTACTTTTCTGCGCATTATATCCTACGTTATAGTAACTATTCTGTCTTAATTATAAAATTCTAACATCTCATCAAAGACACCCATATCTTTATCATCTACATCTTTTTTAGGTTTTTTTGTATCAGTATTTAATTACTGGGTTACTAAATTTACTTAACATTCTCTCTCTGTATAACATCCATTTTATTAAGAAGTATCTTAAGAAACATTTTTACTCTTTAATCTTAATCTAAATAATTAAGTTCTTGGCCTTGTATTTTATTACTAAGAAGATTAAGGAATTTCCACTGCTTTCTTTTTAGGTTTTATGAATGCTTTACTATTACTTCTTTAATGAAAATTTTTGTAATCAATTGTTTAAGTATTTTTTATACCTTAAAATAATTTGCTGATTTTTATTTTTTCATTTGTACAATATGATTTTACCCATAATGATCCATCTCTTTCTCTTTCTACATTTCTAAATTCCCTACAAGTTTATTTTATTTATCTAAATATCTCCCTTTTTAGTTCTTAAGGTTTTTATATTAACTCAAGCTTTTTCATTTCTTCCTTAAAATCCATCTGTTTTGAAGGTTAATTTTAAATATCTGAAACTGCTCTACATTTCCTCATTTTTTACTCAGAAACAGATCTATTGAATACTAGCTGTTGACTAAGTTTATAAACTTTTATTGTAGGTCTTTCATAGTCAAACTCATATACTTTTGGAGTAAATTGCATGATTAAATTTACAAATAATTAATTATAAAGCAATTATTGAAAACAAAAATTTATATAATTCTATGCATTTGAATAAAAAAAATTATATCTTTATTAAATATATAATTAAATAAATTACAACCATTTAAAGTCATTTTTAATTTAAAATAGTAATATTGAATTAATACTCAAGTAAACATAGTTTTGAATTTTAAAACAACTAATTTTGTTAAAACTAATGATAATTATATCAACATTCATAAATCAGTATGAAATAAGAATATATAATTGTATAAACTTATATATATCAAAAATTCAAACATCATTATAATAGTTTTAAAAGATATAATGAATAGAGATTTCAATAGTTTAGATCCTATTTATTTAATAAATAAAAGGGAAATGAAAAATATGATATAATTTAGTGTTATTTTATCGATTTAATAACTTTAAGTTTATAATATTATGAATAATATATAAAATGACTCTAACTCCAGGTTTTCTAACATAAATATTATTGCATACTTCTATAACAGATAGAATTCATAGTCTTAGATTTGTTTATACTTAAATAAATAAAAATTTAGATTTCTTCGTTTAGTTTTAGTTGAATTGTTTTATGTTTTAGTAAAATAATATTATTATATGGATTGTCTATCTTATGATTAGCAATCATAAATAAAAGAAGTAGAAGTATTAATTTTGATAATATGTTAACAAACAATAATGAATTCATAATAATTGTTCAACTAGATACTCAACAAACATACGAGCATTTGAAAGTAGTTTTGTACGTGAGATAATTTATGATATCAAGTCGCTTTTTTCTTCATCAAGCTAAACACTTACTACTTTTTATAACTCACATAGATTTTCATAAGAATCCTATTGAACACTTAAATGTTTGTAGTTTCTAAATATAATAAAAACACATACTATCCTAAGACTTCCCATTTATATCGAAGATATTTGTAATATCTATTCTTTACCATGGCCAGAGTTTTTCCAGGAAAGTGTTTATGAATTTTTTAAAACTTTGGTCCGACATTTAGAACTAACTGTAGAATTAGCTTATCTTCTTCTGGTGTGAATTTTTAACCTGATTTCTTAGAATTAGAAGCATCAGAACTTCTTCTTTTTTTTCTGTGGTAATCATATTTGTTTTTTTTTTTAATTTTCTTAGGCTAGTCATTATTATTTATTTAAGGATCCTATAATAAATGACAATGCATAATTTAAATTATTAATTATATAATATTGAATTAAACATCATCATTCCATTCCAAATTATCCATCCATATCAGCCTGTATTACTGCTTTTAAATATGATTCGATTTCTTCTCTCGTTTCATACATTGGTAGTTCCAATCTATTAAAACATGTATGTGCTTTTGGGAAAGGACTGGCCTTAGTAAATGGAACACTTTCAATACAAAATTTAGAGCAATTTCCTCTATTACTTTCTAACTTTCTGAATCCTTCTACGGGTGTTCTAGTAGATCCAGTACAAAATTATAAAAATTTAGCAAGATTAAATTGATCTAGCTATTCTAAAATTTCCCAAAACCATTATATTGTTTAATGAGTTCTGTAATAAGCTCCTTTATAATCAGTGTTATCTCTCCAATCATTAATATCAATAAAAGGAGTCCCATAAAGAATCATTTCTAATTCCAAAGGTTCAAGTAAGCTAAGAAGTTGTTTTGGAATTATCTAATCATTTTATACTAATTAAATACACTATATAAAGTTGATAAAAAAGCAGTCAAAAACGGCTTCACCGATAAATATGTATAATATTCAATGCTAAATTTGATTATATATATTTTTACCATAAATTAACGTACTCTTGACAATTATCCATATCTAGCATAATTTTTTATCCACCAGGTTTTAATTCATAATAATCTCCTTTGCTCTATCTATAAATAACAAAATATTCTGAAACATCATCAGCTTCAAATTTATTATTAACTAAGAAATCCCAAGATTTATATAACTAAATAAAAGATAGAAATACTTATCTATCATAATAATAAATATCCTCCAAGAAAATAGGTTAACCTATAATGTGTTTAATAATTGACCTATCGAAATAAATATTTAAAGGAATCCTTTCAAAAATGCATTTACCAACAACAATACCTAATAATTTAAAACAATCTATAATATGTTCATCTGTATCTGCTTCACAATTAATTTTATATGATACATCCTCACAATCAGCTAATTAAAACATACCTGATTCAGGGTGTATAATCTCCTTCATAATTAAATTAGCCCATTCTCTAAGAAGTCCTCCAGCATCCAAAACTTTATCACCATCAATATGAACTTTAACTTCTTTGTGCCAATTAATTTCTTTATACATATTTAGAGTAGTCATTAAGAAACTCTCTTTGTTAACAGATAGAGTTTCTGCTCCTTATTACCAAGGTATCCTCTTTTTTTCTAATTATAATCTAAACCATGTTTATTTAATTGGAAATTCAGAATTCTTTATTTAAACCCATGGCAAGGCTAACATTTCAGGAACATTAGCTGCTGGCATTGGAGGAGATAACTGAGATATAATAATGTTACATTTACTTTCTTGTTCCATTTATATTTAATCTTAGACCCAGCCAATAATTCTTTACACCAATAATATTTTTATTTTCTATTTTGAAAATCATCCTAGATATAATGAGGCTTAATATTATAAAAATAAACTTATTACAGTGGTTCTTGGGTTTGGATTTGGATTCGGATTTGGATGATGGTTTGGTTCAATTATAACATCGCCAACTTACACATTACGAGATTAGACAGCTTGATTTTATATTTATCCAACTCTACAACTCGTAACATGTTATTAATACTTTTTTACTTTAAAATGCTTACCTGAAGAGCACTTTATTATGCTTAAAAAACCATATGACATTTTGGACATTATTGATTTTATTATAACTAGGTTTAGTTTCTTTTTAAACAATTTCCCATATAAACTTATTATTTTTTATATAATAATAATAATCAATTCTAATTCTATGCTTTTTTAATCAATTTTCAATTCATTTCTTATTATTATTCCTATAATCATATGATTTAAACAAACATCTTAAATACATTCTCTATTATTTCTAATATCAATTATTATTGATTATTTAAAAAAATAAATAAATAAAACACCTCATCAAATTATATTTATTCATAATAATTTCATTAATATAAACTAAAATTTATTTTTCCTTTTATTCATTTATTAATATTAATAGAATTACATGCAAAATAATAAATATAGTCTTTCTCAAAAAGATATAAACACAAAACCTTAAGTTATTTAATAACAATCTAATATGGCAGCTAGTATAATTAAGAATTTTAAAAAAGTAAATAATCATTATTTTATCTAGAGTGATTTTTATCCATCCGATTAGTAGAAAAATGTAAGTAATAAACTTGAACAGGGTTAATAGATCTTTTAAATTATCTTAGAAAAATAACCATCTAAATAAGGATAAATGGATATGTTAAAAGTTGAAAGAAATTCTAAATTATAATAATTTGAAATACAAGATAAGAAAATAGAAAAGTAATAATCTGAATTAGAATAACTTAATATATTAAATGAAAAAATTGAAAAAATATAATTCAAATTAGACTAATTAGATGCAATAGATAAGAAAATATAAAAACAATAATCAAAATTAGAATAACTTGAAATATTAAATGAAAAAGTTCAAAAATAATAATTCAAATTAGACTAATTAGATGCAATAGATAAGAAAATATAAAAACAATAATCAAAATTAGAATAACTTGAAATATTAAATGAAAAAGTTCAAAAATAATAATTCAAATTAGACTAATTAGATATATTAAATGAGAAAATATAAAAACAATAATCAAAATTAGAATAACTTGAAATATTAAATGAAAAAATTCAAAAATAATAATTCAAATTAGACTAATTAGATATATTAAATGAGAAAATATAAAAACAATATTCAAAATTAGAATAACTTGATACATTAAATGAAAAAATTCAAAAATAATAATTCAAATTAGATTAATTAGATACAATAGATAAGAAAATATAAAAACAATAATTTAAATTGGAATAAATAGAATTGTAATAATCTAAATTAGAATAAGTAGAAATTTAATACAAGAAAATAGAAAAATAATCATCTAAATTAGACTAATTAGATCTATTAAATGAGAAAATAGAAAAGTACTAATCTAAATTAGAATAACTTGATAAATTAAATGAAAAAATTGAAAAATAGAGATCTAAATTAGAATAATTAGAATAATAATCCAAATTAGAATAATAATCCAAATTAGAATAATTAGAAATATTAAATAGGAAAATAGAAAAATAATAATCCAAATTAGAAAAATTAGATAAGAAAATAGAAAATTAAGATTAATCTGAGTTTTAAGAGTAAATATAGAAATTTATTAAAAACAACAATTATGCTCATGAGACTTGGATAAAATCATCAGAAAAAATTGAAAAAGTTTATTAAACTATTGAAGAATAGATTTAGGAACTTGATATGTTTAAGTAAGGCGTAGCATTAAAAATTATTGAGTATAATACTAACTTAAATTAAAATGTTAGTGATTATTTTAGAGATTTGTAATAACAAATTTTAATAACTCAAAATTAAACTGATTAGAATCTATTCAATCTAAATCAATATGAAGAAAAATTAAGATTATTTTGTGAAGAACTACAAAAAAATTTTAATTTTTAGGATCAATCAATGTAAAATTTTAATTATAATTAACCACAAAATTTCTCATCAAATTTCTAATAAATACTGCCATAATAAGCTAATTTCAATAATACATAATATCAACAGCCATAGTCATAGTCTTTCAATAATTCAGCTCTTTAAAATGATTTTTATCCACCACCTCAATAAATGCCATATAATTTGGATTAACCAGGACAAATTCAAGGAAAATCCAAAATTAAATTAATATCACAAACTTAAGGCTAAATACCTTGATTATGATTTAGAATTAAAAATTAATAATTATTGTAAAGAGGCTTCCATAGTTTTCATTATAATATTACATGATTTTAATTTTAATTACATATATTTTCGTATAGAATTAATAAAATTATTTCTCGGTCTTAAAAAACAAGGGACATAGATTTAATAAATAAATTAGACAAATAAATATTTTGTTAACAAACTTTTAAGTTGTTAAATTTTAAGTCCAACCTGTAAGGTTAGTTATTATTCATCATAATATTATAAAATTCTATTTTTAAGGACTAAGAAGGAAGTGAATCTAAATTGAATAATAAACAAATCTAAGCAATAATTAAAAAATAGGTTTTTGTTTAAAATTAATGAGAAAAATTGTTAAAATGAATAAAGCTAATACTTAGAATGATAAAGTTATCGAAATATTTGTAATAAAAAGAACAAAAAAAGAATTAAATTTTAAAATTGGTTATTTCTAGTTGAGCTAGATAAGCTAAAATTATTAAAAAATACTTCCATTTAACTTTATGTGAAATCCTTCTATCCTTTTTAATTATTATTCATATTTACAAGAATTATATTAAATTAATTAGAATCTTTATGCAATTCATAATAAAAACTCTATTAGTAACAGTAATTTGAGATAGCTCTTTTTTAATAAAAATTTTTAAATTTAATCTAGAATGATTTTTTCAAAAGGAAATATCTTTAATAAAATAAAGATTATTAAATAAATAAGCTAATGTATATAATAATCATTTTTTTGTTTAATGGAATTAAAAGTAAAAACAAAAAATTTTATATCTGTGATTAAAACTAAATCTTTATTTGAAATTCTAATTCATAGATTTGATGATAAAATAGTATTTATATATATTTTTTTAATATTTTAATAAGAAATTTATTTAATAAATGGGTAGTCTGTTTTCAGGTTCACAAACTTAAAAACCGAAAATTGAAACTAAAACAAATAGTTAAACTAATCAAAATTTTCAGTAGCATCCTGGTGTTTCTATTACAACTATGAGACCAACTTAATCAATAGGAGAGCAAATATTATAAGATGGTGAATTCTCTTTCAATGAAGAATAGCAAAAAGAGAAATTTCCATAAATAATATAAGGACATATAAATGTAAATTTTATTGAATCTAAGGAAGCAATTTTAATAGATTAATCAGGTAAGTTAATTAGATAAATAACTGATTGTAAATAAAATAATTATTGCTATGATTGCAATTAACTAATTTAAGACACTGTTATAAAAATAATTTGCTAACATTAGTTCCATTAAAATTGTTTTATTTAATTAATAGAAAAATAATTATCAAATGAAGAAAGATTCATAATAAAGTGCAAATGCGGTACAAAATTGAATCCAAATATTTTAAGATAAATAGCTGATGTTGAAATATAATCAAAATTTCTATTCTAAATTTTTACCAATTAGGTTTTTAAATTAATATCAAATTCACAAATCAGAAAATTATGTGATGTTAAATAAATTTAGATGATGATAGAATAAAATACAAAAAAATAAGACTTTGATTTTAACTATGATGAAAAAAAAGTAGAACTTAAAAAAAAAATTACTGAATATATAATAGATGAAAGTGGTATTCTACAAATAAGTTAATCAAAACTCTTAATTGTTAGTGTTTGTTTAAATTGTGGAATTGAAATTACAAATTCTTTGCTAAAATTGAATTGTGGACATATTTATCACTAAGATTGTTTTATGAATTGGTTAAAATTTTAAATTGAAGATAGAAGAAACCCTATTATTAAATGTAAATGTGGAACTAAAATAAATACTAATATCATTAGAAGGATTCCTGAAAGTAAAATTAGAATGAAATTTTTGAACTATTTGTTTTCAGTGTAATTGTCAAAAATACTACCTTATTTAAAGAAAATTGACGATTTTGATTAAATTTGGGATTTATATTATGAAAATTAATATACAGAAGATCAAGATTACAATAGTTCATCAGGATTTTTATATTTCAGTAATTATTCTACACCAGGAGGAGATTGATTAAATCAAAAATAATTAATAAAATGATATAATATAATAAAAATGATTCTAAATTGATTTGAACATATTTATATGATTTTACGTATAATGGATTATTAATAATAATTTAATAAAAATGGGGAGCAGCTTTTGTAAATAAGATAATTCTTCTTAATTAATCACTATAGTTAATAAATCTAAAGTATAATCCACTAAAGAACCTGAAGAAAATGATTAATTAAAGATTGAATCTGATAAAAGTGAAATATTTAAGAACTAAAATTAAAGAAATGACCAATTGAGGAGTGAGGGTATTTCAAATAATTAAACCTCTGATTTATCAGTGAAGACTGAAGAAATTCCACTCAGAAAATGTCTAAAGTGTGAAAAATAGATTTCTTCAATTTTTGTTTTAACAAATTGTAAAAAAGGCTGCTATTATCATTAACTATGTATGGAAGACCATATGAAAAAATTAATTGAAGGTGAAAAACCTATAATTAAGTGTATATGTGGAACCAAAATAAATTCTTATTTTTTAAGAGAATCATCAATCCCTGGAAAAATGACATTACTATCTAGAATGTTTCAAAGATAACTAGATTTTATTTTATAATCAACATAAAAAATAAGAAGAGATTTAGAAGTCTAAAACTTTGTTAAAAATAATCAATTATCGACTGAGTTGCATGATTATATATTAATCGACTAAAACTTATTAATTTATGAAGAAACACCCTAATGATTAATTTAATTTGTATCAGAAGTTATAAATGGCTTTTAGTCTAATAAATGTTAAGGATAACAATAAATTAAATTATAAAAGATCTATTTTTATAAATTTATTTATATAATAAATAAATTTAATCAAAATTTGAGTTTTATATTATTTTTTTAATTTTTTTCTTTTATTCTAAACAATCTAATATTCAAGCTGAATCTATTTATTGAAAATAAGGATTTAGAATCATCAGAGAGTAACACTTATCGTGAATCAAAATATTTTTATTAATTCAATACGAATTATCCTTCATGATTTTTAACCCAAACTTTTATATTACTATAAGATCCAGAAACTAAAAGTAAAGCATTATAATTGAAATATGCGGATCGAATATAATATCCTCCATTCAATTATTAAATAAAAATAAATTTAGGATTGGATTCATTATTTTTAAAATTCCAAATTTTAATTGTTTGATCTTCAGAGCAACTTACAAATGTATTTTCATTTTATGCAAAATTGACACATGTAACTAAACTTGTATGATCTGTAATAGTTTAGAAATGTTCCCAATCTTCATTCAAATTCCAAACACAGATTTTTTAATCTCCACTTCCTGAAACTAAAAAAGTAGAATCATAATTAAAGCTTAATGATTTAACCAATTAATTATGATGAATTAAAATCTAGGAATTAATCCATTTATCTTCTGCATCAATCCATACTTTTATATTTCCTTCTTGACAACCAGAAACTAATAAATTATTTAATTAATTTAAGCATAAACAATGTATATCAATGTTATGAGCATCATTAATGATTTATTTACAATTATAATATTTCTTTTCTTGTTCTTTATTTTATGAATATTGATTCCAAATTCTAATAGATTTATCCTCTCCTGCTGATATTATTATATTATTAATTTTACCAAAGCACACAGCATTTACTGATCCAACATGACCTTAAAGACTTTAAAATTCTTTAAAACCTTCTTCATTTTATTGAAGTAAAACAAGATTATCTTCATTATTATTTCCTTACATACCACATACTATTAATGTAGTAGTACCATTTAAAGCAATACAATTGCAGACTGAATTTATAGTGATTTCTTCTTTTATTGTAAATAAACCTTTATTTATGTTTTAATCATTTCTGCTTGATTCTGATACTTTCTCTGATTTATTATTTATTGAAGGTGGAATTTAGCTTAATAAATTCTCTTAGCTTTGTTGAGTGCCAAGTCTTTAATGATATGAGGATTTATAGAAAGCTTTAACAATTGAAGCAATTTTCTAACATTTTTATTAGACTTAATAAATATTATGCATATCAGTAGATGGAATTTTAGCAACAATTTGATTATCTTATTCAAAATCATAGTATTTGGATATAATTTCTTATAATTTCTCAAAATCTTATTCATTCAATTTATCATCATATAGATAATGTTGAATTAATTTATCATT
The DNA here is from genome assembly GCA_905182985.1 of Paramecium sonneborni. Lineage (NCBI taxonomy): Eukaryota > Ciliophora > Oligohymenophorea > Peniculida > Parameciidae > Paramecium > Paramecium sonneborni. The sequence goes on along the minus strand of CAJJDN010000077.1, from coordinate 197,837 downwards.
TAATTTATGATTAATGAGACTATTAAGACAATCTTCAGTTTCATCAAGCAGCTCATCAACTTTAGATTTAATTTCCTTTCTTAAACTTTCATATTATTTTTGTAGTTCTTTAATATGATAATTTAAGGGATGATCTTAATTGATATCCATAAGTAATTATGAGGCTTTGTTAATAGCAATCTTATTATTTTGAGTACACTTTTAACAAAGTAACTTAGTATTAGAAGATTTGTTAAGTGTAATGAATTAGATGCTTTTGTGATGTTAAGTGCATAAGATTTTGGAAGCCTTGTCTTCTAATTTGATCATAAAAAGAAAGAAATAATAAAAAAAATGAAGAGAATAAATTAGTATTGTAAATAATAAATAAAAAATATTAAGTTCAGAATCCTTTAACATCGATCACATAGGATCAGACATATGCTTGATCATCATGATAAGAATAAATAAGTGGATTTAATTTTATTTAAATAAATATTCCTTTATAATTTTATGGGTGTTATAAATGGTGGTGATATTTTTATATTTATATTTATACATATAAACGATTCGACTTCAATAATAAAAATCAAATGAGTAATTTGAATGCTGCAAGTTTATATGAAAATCTTTAACAACCAATAAGTTAATACTATGACAAGAGTTCAAATTTGACAAGAGAAGAATATTTTTATAAACTTTCAATATCGACAACATTATATTTAGGAAATCTGTCTATATATACAACAGAAGAATAAATATTTGAATTATTTAATAGAGTAGGTGGAGGAGTAAGAAGATTAATAATGGGAAGAAACAAAGAAACAGGAAAGGCTATAGGATTTTGTTTTATTGAATACTTCAATCATGAAGATGCAAAAGAAGCACATGAATATTTAGACTTATTAAAATTGGATGAGAGAGCAATAAGAGTAGATTGGGATATTGGATATTCAGAAGGTAGAGAATATGGAAGAGGTACAGGAGGCAATTAGGTTAGAGATTCTTATAGAAAAGTGGCAGATCCAGAAAGACCTAATGTATAATCAAATAGAGGAAGAGGAAGAAGTTATAATAATAATGGAGGAAGAAAAAAATAGGTAGATGAAGATGAAAGTGATAATTCTGGAGGAGGATATAAAAAAAGAACAGGAAATAGATCTAATAATAATTATTGAATATTCATAATTGTTAATATTATTAAGTTCATATTAATTTATTAAAAATTATTTAATATTACTTCATTTTTTATTAAAGAACCCTATTATTCTATCATACAATCTTTCCATCGTTGTCATTTAAGGACAAGTACATTCTCTTTTTGGTTTATAACTTTTTTAACAAACATAACAAAATTCATGTTTGCATTAACAAGTTATATGATTACATCCTCCATCCTTTAATATTTAAATCTTGCATTTTGGACAAGACACCAAACCTTTTTCTTCCTTAACTCTAGCTTTTAATTTCTCTTATTCAACTTATTCACATGATTTACCTTCATGGGCTTCTCCACAACCTAAAAATCAAAATAAATATATTATCATTACCATTTATACAAAATGCTGTTTTACATGTTGGACATACAGGAAAAGGCATATTTTTATCAACATAAAATTTTTATGGACAATTAACACCAGGACAATTTACTAATTTTTCTTTTTCTGTATTAGAATTCAATTTCTTTACTCTAATTTTTATTAATATCAAATAAATACCTTTCATCATTAATTTTAGAACTACATTCAGGAGCACAATAATTTATTATATAATAATCAATTGGTGTATTACAACTAGAACATTTTATATCATCTTCACCATACTTTCCCTCTTTTGTTAAATTAATAATATATTCATGTAGACAGTTTTTACAGAACCTATGATCACATTCTAATGTTATTGCTTCAGCATTCACTTTATATGTATCAGCACAAATTCCACAATCAAATTAAATTGCATTTTCTCTCTCTTATGATTGTTTATATTCCTCTTCTTAAATTTATTCAGCTATTTATGCATCATTATTTATTTAATCTTAAAAGTTTTTTATCTATCTCATCTAGTCTTATTCATTTTCTTATAAAGTATCATCATCCTAAATTTCTTAATCCAATCCATATCTAATTAAAAAATAATTTATACAATTTTTTTAATTCATCAAATTCTTCTTTTCCCAATATAGATTCCGAAAGTTCATCAGTAATTTTTACTTTAGAGCACATTTCAGATTCTTTGCAACATGAAAATGTACTAATAGATTCTAAATAAAATGGTTCTTCTATTAAATATTTTTTAAAGCAATCTTAATGAACATTATGACCACATGGTAAAATTTTGAAATTATTTATAGCTAAATATTCTTAACAATGACAACAAAATGTAGAACCATCAAAATATAATTAGATGTCTTCCTTTTTCTAACATAAAGTTTCCAGTATTTCCTATAACTATTTTGTATGTTAAACTATTTTTTCAGGACTATTTATAAAATTAATAAGTTAGTGGTTTATTTATTGGAGTGAGGGATTCATTATTTTCATCGATTAAATAAAATATATAATATTAATAATAATATTTAAAAATAAAAAAATGTTTGAAAATTATAAAAGGTATAATATTATATTAAGTTTAAATAAATATTGTAACAAAAGTAATAAAGAAATGAAAGATTGTCATTAACATAGATAAATATATACATATATATAAATTTATAAAAAAATAAATATAATTTCAGAATAATAATTTTTATTAATGGTAAAGCGTCTGATAATCAAATTAATAATAGAAGTAGGTTCAACAGTAGCAAAATCATTCATGAAGGCATATTAATAGACAGCAAAATGTAAACATGATAAAGATGTTTAGAATAAGGAGGAAAGGCAGCAAATCCTTTTACAGAGTTTTTGAATCAGACAATGCAGGCAGCTAATTTGACTCATAAACCTATGACAAGAGAAGAAGCATATAAAATATTATAATTAACAGCAGAGAAGGCAAATGCAGAAGAAATAATAAAAGTATAAATAATATTAGAGTGTTATAGATTTATTGGAGATAGTTTCATAAGAATGATCCAGTTAAAGGAGGATCATTTTTTATTTAATCAATGATACATAATGCAAAATGTGAATTGATGAAAGATTTTCCAGATATAAATGAGAAGGAGATTATAGAAAAGATAAAGAAAGAAGAGGAGAATTCAAAAGGAAAAGAAGAAGAAGAGAAATAATAAGAATAGAAGGAAAATTGATATTATAAATACTATATAGTGAAGATTGAATTGAATAAATTAAATTATGCTATAGAGATTGTCTACAGTGTTGAGAAGACCAATGTTCTGGCATGGAACACATCATCATGACAGCAATGATGCTACAAAAAGATTATTTGATACAGTTTCTAGTACAGTGAAAGGAATCTAATAAATAAACTATGTAGTTGAGCATGATCTTAAATTGACAGCTGAAGAGAAATCAAAAATGAAGCAATTCTTAATTTATAGATATGATCCTGCTGTATATTGAGATGTTTAGATATTAGGATGAGAATGACTTTCCAAAGTATGTGAGCTATTATGTTGATTTAAAGAAGATACCACCTATGTACTTAGATGCATTGCTCTATATTAAAGATAATTATGATTCTTCATTATCTTTACGTCGTTCTTGTAGAGAAGGTATCTGTGGATCATGCTCTATGAATTGTAATGGTCTTCATAAATTGGCTTGTATACATGCTATTGACACTGACTTAACTTAACCAGCATATATTACTCCCTTGGGACATATGTTTGTTGTCAAAGATTTAGTTGTTGATATGACCAACTTTTACACTCAATATAAGACTATTGATCCATATTTAAAGAGGAAGACTCCTAAAGTAATCTATATTCTAATATCTATTATTAGGAAGGAAATAAGGAATATATCTAATCTGTAGATGATAGAAAGTTATTAGATGGTCTTTATGAATGTGTATTATGTGCTTGCTGTTCAACTTCTTGTCCTTCTTATTGGTGGCATCCAGATAGATATCTTGGACCAGCTGTCTTAATGTAGGCTTATAGATGGATTGTAGATTCAAGAGATGAATATACTGATGAAAGATTAGAAAAATTAGGTAATTTACTAAATCATTTTATCTAGCTGAGGATGTCAAGGTTGAAGACTGTTAGAATATTGGAATGTGTTCATTCACATGTCCAAAGGGATTAGATCCACAAAAATCTATGAATCATTTAATGAAGTTAATTGAAGAATACAAGGAAAGAAAAATTGCATCTGCAACATTATGATATATTATATCATATAATAATAATAAGAATCATTATTATTACTGCTAGTTAAATCTGAGAAAGCTTGTTCTGCATTTAGGACAAGTAGAATTAATTAGCAACCATGTTTGGATGCATTACATATGAAAATGATGTTTTGGATCGCAAGGAAGTATGAGTAGTTCTTCATCAGTGACATAAACATGCATACAAATACCACATTCATGATCTCCTTGAATTTTTTCAGATTGATAAAGCATTTTACATGTTTTCTTAAGTTCTTTCAAAGATTTTTGATTATCATAGTTTTTTTTTTTTTGTTTAAATTTGTGCCAGAGCATAACAGGTATCAAAAATGGTAAACAAATAATAATAAGTAAACTAATCATATAGACTTCTAAATATTAATAAACAGTCAAGAACAGAAAAACTAATTAGAAAGTGATTACATGACTAAAACATGCATGATAAAGTTGAGGATCTTCAGGATTGAACATTTATAATCTAAAAGCCCAAATAACTAAAATCTAAGTAGTCCAAAAAGTTATGATGCCTAGAAATCTCATTGATTTATATTTAAGAGCAACTTCACATCTAATTTAAGCTGCTAATATTTTTTATTTCCTTTCCATCTCTTCTACAGTCAAGTTAAGGTAAGGATCAAGATCTTCATTTACAATATATTGAGATTCTTGTAATGCATTTGATTAATCATGTCCTTCTTCAAGTTAAATCATATGGTTTAGACTTTCTGCTATTTACATAACAATTTACTAATAGATCTATATATTAACTTAATTACAATGTTATTTAAGAGTATTCCCATATATGTATGATAAATATAGGCAATTAATGAATGAACAAGAACTGCCAACATCCAATTAGTTAGTTCACAACTTTCACAGTTGATCGTGAGTGTAAACACAGCAGTCATCATAAATTTGAATATAGCATACACTCTACACATTAACATTGCATAATGAGTATGTTATAATCCCTTATAAAATATTTTGGTATATCTCCGATTTATTAACATAATTAATTGAAAAAGTCATCATATTAATTTGGATTCTAAACAACCTATGTTAGCAACATTAATATTTAATGGATGAATATATTATAGATGATAGAGTTAACGAATAAGATCGAAATTACCTATTATCCTAAGTCGATTCTATTCACACTCTATACATTAACAGAGAACAAATAGAATCAATTAAATAGCAATTAAATTCTGAAGACTACATCACCATTCATATTGCCTTATAAAAATTGTTAAGACTTATTTTTCTAGAATTTCATATTGAGAATTTCCCTCTTGATTTAGACGAAGCTGGCAATCAATATCATTTCACATAATTCATTATTGAAAATAATATCGTTCCACCACTTATTCATCTAATTTAAGTTCAATATTCTATACAAAGTACTATAGATTCTAGTTAAATACTTATATGTTTACTTTGTGGAACATCTTAATAAGTTGAAGTAATATTACAATATGGATTGGTTTCTAGTCTATCCCTATTACTTTAATCTAATATTGATTTAATAGCATTTACTGGACTTGTTGCTGTTTTGTAGGCTGCTAAAATTAGACATTCTAAACCATTTTGTAAATAATTCCTTAATAGTCAATGTGAATAATTGATATTCAAAAGATATTCTAAAGAACCTGAATTTTGTTTAAAAACACTATATTCTTTATGTACAAAGAAACCTTCAATGAAATTTGAATTAATCAAACCTAGTATATTATTTATAGTTGATAAAATTCACAAAGAAAATAAAATTGGAATAATAGCTAAATGTATATGTATCGTTACTGGAAAATGGATACCTTTACCTCCTTTAAAAGAAAACCATCTTAAAAGAATTCAATTACTTTTAGATTTAAATATAATACCTAGATTTGTATAATTAATGAAAAAATATGAATCAGAATATGAATTATTATAAGTCATTTTAACAAATTTAATATTTGTTTTATCTGGAACTGATTAATAATTCTAATTTGTTTTAAAATAAGGAATTATGAGACAAGTTTAAAAATTATTAGATTGCAAGGATAATGCAACTTTTCATAGATGTCTTGCATTTTTAGTTTAGATTACTAATAAATAATTAGGAGTTAATTATCTTTTTGAATAGAAAAGCATAATTTCAATAGTAATACGAATTTATTGTGTTGAATAAAAGGAATTTGCTTTATTAAAGATTGTATCAATCTTTGAAAATTTGATTAGTTAAGGAAATGTAGAATAAGTTTAATGCTTAATTGATCAATAATTAATTAGAATCATCATAAAAAATTTAAGATTAAATTTAAATTAGGATAATGTCTAATTAAATTGTAAGACTGTAGAATTATTATAATAATTATTCACAAAAGTAAGAAATACAAATAAGGATAAATATGAAATGTGGAAAGAAGAATTTATAAAATTGGAAGGAATTCAAGCATTGAGAGCATTAACTTCATAAACAGAACAAATATTTTCAATAAATGAATTTTTAAATACTTGATGTTTTTATTTAATCAATATATTAATATAATAATCATGAAACTTTCTTAGTAGTTTACTCATTTAACAATTCATGATATGGTCTCTAAGTAATCTTCTCAATCTCTGGTATCATATGTGATTAAAACTCATTAAAATGTATCTATCCATCATTAGAATTATCAATCAATTTGAAAAACTCAGAATACTCTTCTTAATCCAAAGGAATTACAATCTTCCTTTTAAGTATATACACTTACTCGAGTTCTCAACATTTATTTAAATTCATCCTTACTCACAGATCCAGAGCCATCTTGATCAATAGTCATAAAAATTTAAAATAGATCTAACTTATTAGTCTACATAAATTAAACAAAATGATTTGCAACCAAATTTAATATTTCTAAATATATATATTAATACATTTTGAAGTTTTCTTAGCACTTCTTTATTCTTTCATTGCTAACATCTTAAGATTATAAGCTTTATTTAAAACAATGCCAATATCATTAGTAGATATACGACCATCTCCTTCTAAATCAAAATGATCTAAAACTAAATCATATTATTCATCATTTAATTGTATTTCACATTTAACCATAAATTATTTCATTTCAATTCTCTCTACGTGTCCACTATTATCTTCATCTATCTATTTTCTTAAATCTAATATTGATAATCCATTTTTATTAGCATATTCCAATAAACCATCTATACATTCTCTAACTATATCAGGTAATTCACCATTCTCTTTCAGTTATTCTACTTAAACTCGACTTATTTTTATTGGACCTGAACTTGGCCAAGTTTAAAAAACCATATCTAAGTCTATGAAATTAAAATCTTAAGTTAATTCATAAAGTGTTTATAATAAAACATCTGTTTATTCTTCATCTAATGATGTCTATAACAATGCTGTTTTAAATTACTATCTATTTACCAAACTCCCAGGTAATTGAGCAGATATTGATTATTATGAATTACCTTATTATTTCTTCGGTTTCAAATATGCCATTAAATCATCTTTCTTTTCATTTAACTTTTATCTTATTTATTCATGCATCTATATTTTATCTTCTCCAACCAATATATTATATTTCCCTACAGCTCTTATCAAAGTTTACATGATACTTTCATTATCCTTTGTTAAATTTATGTTATAAGTTATCTCTTTCTCACCATAAGGCTCAATTAAATATCTTGATATCAATACACTTTCATTTTAATTTAAATTAAATGGTTTATTTTATAGAATCTATATCAGCTCTCCTAAAGATGTCTCATTTGTATCTTTCTATCGAAATAAATATAATTCTAATTCAGCATTTCTTATATTCTATGCCCTTAACTTATATCTTAATTAAGTTAATAATTCCTCAATATCATCTTATCTAATTGAACTCAATTTTCTTTACACTTTTCTTCTATAACTTTGTTTCTCTTATTAAATCTATTGTTATTACTATTATGGAGTATCATTTTATTTTTACACATCAGGTGTATTTTCTTATGATTTTCTTCTTTAATTTTGAGCATCCTCTTAAGATTAAATTGTAAAAATTGCTTCTCTTCTACCACTTTAGAATTACTATGACTACAAATTCCTATTACTATTAAAAAACAATTGTTAATATTTATCTTGCAATTCAATCAATTCTTATTTTTATTTCTCATATTTCTCTTTAAAACTTTCTTTTTCTTTTGTTACTGTATTCAATTTATCCTAGAATGTACTTGTTACCTCTTTTAGTTATCTTTCTAATTCATGAACTTTTCTATCTTTTATCATATTATCATTTTTTAACTGGTTATTCTCTACAACCTTTTTTTCTAATTCCAATTTCATTTATGTAACATCTTATCCTCTTCTAAATAATGGATCATTTAATTAAGCTTTATTAAATTATTCTTCTAAAGAAGTCAATTATTTTTTAATTTAAGTTTTTTCTTTGATACTTTTCTAATAATTCTGTTCTAATTCTTGGTTCAAAAAGTTCAACTTTTCAATTTCCTCTTAAGCTTTTTTGAGTTCTGAAGTTTATTTATTTCTTTAAGAAATACACTTCTGTAATTATTCTTATAAGGTCAGAATTCGGTCTTCAATATTCTATTCAGTTTTAGTACTAGAAAGTTGAAGAAATAAATTACGGATTCATAGTTTTAAGTATTTATTGATGTAGAAGTTATTTGAGACGTAATGATTCATCAGAGTAATTTTTCAATTCAGCTTCTAATTCTTAAATTTTAGTTAATTTAGCACTCCTTTTTACTCTAATCATTTCTTCTTTAAAATCATCAAGTTCTTCTCTTAAATCTTTATTTTGTTTCTTCAATTACATAATAATAGTTGATTATGAGACTTCAATAATTTGTTTCTTAAACTATTATGGAATAGTTTTATTAACAGAGGATTAGTACTCTTCATTAGTAGTCTAAATAAAATGATGATGTACATCATTAGATTTGAGCATGGCGGTTTCTTTACTTTTAAGTTAAGCTTTAAGTTGATGATTCTCCAATTTAAGAGTATTACATATTTGTTTAGTTTTATTGAGTTCTTCATATAATCTTTCCTTATCTTAAACCATGGTAATTGGTATGGTCTTCTTAAATTCCCTGGAATTAGGAGGATCTCTAGTTTTGCTTGAGTTGTGAATATATACTGGAATACCTTGCAATGAATTATTCATTTGAATCTTGATGTGCTTTTGTTACATAGAATTTAGGTCTAGGAATATGACAATAAAGTATACTTATAATTTTGTACATTTTAACGAAATTCTATGGCAGACTAAAAGTATAAAAATTAGATATACATGTGTTTATTCTCTGAGTTAGATTTAAGGAGTGCTTGTATATGGTCTCATAATTTATTTTATTGAATTATATAAATCACTATTGTTATTCTGTTTCCTCATCAGGAAGAATCTATTCAATAAATGGGTATAACATTATTAAATTCTTATANTCATTTATGTAACATCTTATCCTCTTCTAAATAATGGATCATTTAATTAAGCTTTATTAAATTATTCTTCTAAAGAAGTCAATTATTTTTTAATTTAAGTTTTTTCTTTGATACTTTTCTAATAATTCTGTTCTAATTCTTGGTTCAAAAAGTTCAACTTTTCAATTTCCTCTTAAGCTTTTTTGAGTTCTGAAGTTTATTTATTTCTTTAAGAAATACACTTCTGTAATTATTCTTATAAGGTCAGAATTCGGTCTTCAATATTCTATTCAGTTTTAGTACTAGAAAGTTGAAGAAATAAATTACGGATTCATAGTTTTAAGTATTTATTGATGTAGAAGTTATTTGAGACGTAATGATTCATCAGAGTAATTTTTCAATTCAGCTTCTAATTCTTAAATTTTAGTTAATTTAGCACTCCTTTTTACTCTAATCATTTCTTCTTTAAAATCATCAAGTTCTTCTCTTAAATCTTTATTTTGTTTCTTCAATTACATAATAATAGTTGATTATGAGACTTCAATAATTTGTTTCTTAAACTATTATGGAATAGTTTTATTAACAGAGGATTAGTACTCTTCATTAGTAGTCTAAATAAAATGATGATGTACATCATTAGATTTGAGCATGGCGGTTTCTTTACTTTTAAGTTAAGCTTTAAGTTGATGATTCTCCAATTTAAGAGTATTACATATTTGTTTAGTTTTATTGAGTTCTTCATATAATCTTTCCTTATCTTAAACCATGGTAATTGGTATGGTCTTCTTAAATTCCCTGGAATTAGGAGGATCTCTAGTTTTGCTTGAGTTGTGAATATATACTGGAATACCTTGCAATGAATTATTCATTTGAATCTTGATGTGCTTTTGTTACATAGAATTTAGGTCTAGGAATATGACAATAAAGTATACTTATAATTTTGTACATTTTAACGAAATTCTATGGCAGACTAAAAGTATAAAAATTAGATATACATGTGTTTATTCTCTGAGTTAGATTTAAGGAGTGCTTGTATATGGTCTCATAATTTATTTTATTGAATTATATAAATCACTATTGTTATTCTGTTTCCTCATCAGGAAGAATCTATTCAATAAATGGGTATAACATTATTAAATTCTTATATGGTTCTATTAGAGCCTATTAATTGATACATATCTAATTACTAGAAGTAATTAGCAATAATCAATTAATAATCATGACTGTTCTAAATTCTTCTTTTTAGTTAATTCAAACATTATAATCAACAAACCTTCACTCTGATTCCATATGTCTAATCTTCCATCAGAACAACCTAGAATAAGATATTTATGTACTAAAGCATTGGTAATAAAATAAACTAATTTAATTTTTCTATCTTCAGATAATTTTATTATAATTTCATCTATTTAAATCATGAAAAACACCCTTCTTATGATATTTAAATCTTATATCTATTTATCATCATGTTATTTCCATCCTATTATTTTCCTTATTCATGACATATCATTTTTATATATTTATATTTATGTACATTCGATATTTCTGCTCATGGTATCATAGTTTTTTATATTAATCTCTTCAGGATTCCATATTATTATCTATTTATCTTCACCTTCAGCTACAAATTCTTCTTTATTTATAAGCTTCATTTAATTTATCTTGCCCTCATCTTTTATTAATTCCAAAGATAAAAACTTACTCACTATTTAAGAATCGAAATACAAAAGTTTACTTTTAAGCATTTCTATCTTTAAAATTTCTGATTGAATAAACCAATCGTAAATCTATTTTCGACTACTTTGTATTAAATGTTAAAAATTCATATTTTAAATTTTAGGGCTTATATAAAAAGGTTTTTTGGTTGTCTTTAATAGAATTCATTCTGTATTCTAAAGGTATGCTCATAATCTCAATAAGCCTTATTATGATTTATAAATCTCTATATAAAATATTTCTCTTGTATTTCAAATTTAATTATTATTTAATTTAATTCCTGTATTATTTCCCCATTTTCTTTTATTAGTTAAATACTAAAGTTTTTGTTTACTCTTACTGCATTCACTAACAAATAATAATGTATATCTGATTTTTAAATTATTAGGAACTTAACTGTCTACCTTAAACTTGTTAATTAAAGGAAATTATTTATCCTCAAGTGACCAAACTACCATTTTTCCATATACAGTAAATATCAATTATCTATCGTTTTTCATATGTTAAGCAATCATCATTAGATAATTGAATGAGAGATAAAAGAATCTTTTGATTAGACAATTTTATTTAAGTAATACAACTACCTTATGCAATTAGTACTCCATATCCATTTTATTATATTTAATGATCTGAATTAAAACTTATATTCAATCCTATTTCATGTAAATCTATGCTTAAAGTATGAAGTATTCCATCAAAACCTCCAAAAACTAAATATCTTTATTCTAAAGACAGAATCTATAGTATAGGTAGATCTCCATTTTAATATCCTTTAATTAAGATTTATTTAAACTATAAAGCACAAAAGTTTATCGAGAGATTTTTCTACCTTACATATAAAGATGAATTTATTTCTATCACAAAACTGTTCTCTACTAATTATCTATTAAAAACTAAAAACTTATTTATCTATTTTTAAAATTACTTAATTACTTTCTCGAATTATATTGAAGTTCAAGAATTCTTCATTGTGTTTATTAACAACTAAAACAATCAATGAGATGATAATAGGTAATAGAATTTGAAGTTAAAGTTTATGACTAATCGATTTCTTTACTCATATAACAATTTTAAGTATCAATTTGAATCTTAATTTTTATGCTTTTTAATTATAGATGATTTGAATATCAAAATCAAATATAGAATTAATTATTCCCCAAAAATTACATTTTCATTAGAACGGTAACTAAATGATTTTTATTGATTCCATCAACAACCTTAATGTAAACATTAGAAACAGGTATTTTATTCACTAAATCTATAAATAAGAATCGAATTAGATTAATTTCATTCTATTATCCTGATGGTGGTTGAAAATACTTTGGCTTTCTAAATCAATTGAAGTATTAATAGAATTCTTTTATCTTAAAAAAGATCAGAACCTTCCTCACCTAAAATTCAAAACAGTCTTATATTACTTAAATTAGTATATTGTTGATTTATAAATTTATATTAATGTTTAATTTTTAATAAAGATAAATAATCTCATATATTTTGTCTCATATTGTTACACCCAACCATTTATTCATTAAATTTTTTCTCTACTTTAATAATTTTACCCTTTAGATGTTACAGTATTTAACAAATCAAAAGATTATTTAATATAAATGCCTGTCATCAAAAAACTAAAATTAAATATTTTTTTCTTTGGATATGTTGATTGCATTTTCAATCGTTCGGTCTTATTACCAGATGTAAAAGCTTTTATTATCCTTCTGAGAGAGACACTTCTATATTTTTCCTTCCCATTGCAATTTTTATTCTTTCTTTGAATGATTTTATTTATGCCTCCTTTTAATCTTTGAATTTATTTTTATTAATATTAATATTAATTAATTATCTAATCTTATCAACATAAAATTTAGTAAATTAGATTTGCTGAGTGTTTTCATTTAAAATAAATTAGTATAAAATGCATATAATATATAAATATATATTATTATTTAGAAAGCAGATTTGAAAATTTGGTATAATTTATGTTTTCCTCATTTAATGAGAGGGAATTAATATTTTGTTGATTCAACATTAAGAGATATGTAATTAAATATATTGATTTGCTATCTTATAAATTAAGCTTCCATAAAAAAAACTACAAAAAGTTATCTAAATAATTCATGTTTAGAAATGTAAACATAATTTCTATTTTATTATTATTATGTTAAATAAACAAAATAAATCAATTTGCGCTGAGGATGATATTATTAATAGGAATGAATACTAATTTTATAAAATATCCAACTGCTCCCATTACTGCAAATCCAATTGCACATGATGTTGCAATTTTTATATATTCTAACATTTAGATGAATCATTTACCTCTTTTATCAGGTTTTGTGCATTTTCTAATAAATCTATAACTTTCTTATCCAAAGCTTTGAACATCTTGCAAAATTCCATTAATTCCATTCAATGTCTCTTAACTCATTATTTTTTAATTAAAATTATTATACGTGTATTAATTAATTAAATAAATCAATCTCTTGTTTTTTATCTGATAAACTCAAGTAAGTATTTTGAATAACATTAAAATGAAAGAAATTCTTCATAATTTGACTAAGTTTAAAATTTAATGTTACTTCCAAAGGAGTATTCGATAAATGGACAACTCCAGGAGGTGTTTCATAATTGATTTCTAATTCATAAAAACCAACTGCATACTGTATAGCTGGTAAAATATCTTATAAAGCAAAGCCAAAAGTGATTGATACAAATTATCCAAATATTAGATTAAATTAATTATCTCCTAATTAATATGGTTAAATAAACTTACGATTTAATAGAAACATTGATGTTCTGGACATGATTTCTAACATATCAGTTTCAAAAACATTCAGTTGAAATGAAATTATTAAATACATAAAGGAGGCAACTATAGTTCTAGGCATATATTGAAGAGTTTGAATATCTAATAAGGTGCAATCAATAAGTTAACATAACTTTCTAAATACTTTTTATTAAAATTTAAATACATTAGTAGGATTCTTCGTTTGGTTTTCTAAAAAAAAGATTGATAGCATGATTATTTGCATAAATATCCCATTAATCTGTAAACCAATTAATCCAATAAGTATAAGATGGAGGATTCACTTACCATTTGAGTGTCTAAATATAANTATCTAATCTTATCAACATAAAATTTAGTAAATTAGATTTGCTGAGTGTTTTCATTTAAAATAAATTAGTATAAAATGCATATAATATATAAATATATATTATTATTTAGAAAGCAGATTTGAAAATTTGGTATAATTTATGTTTTCCTCATTTAATGAGAGGGAATTAATATTTTGTTGATTCAACATTAAGAGATATGTAATTAAATATATTGATTTGCTATCTTATAAATTAAGCTTCCATAAAAAAAACTACAAAAAGTTATCTAAATAATTCATGTTTAGAAATGTAAACATAATTTCTATTTTATTATTATTATGTTAAATAAACAAAATAAATCAATTTGCGCTGAGGATGATATTATTAATAGGAATGAATACTAATTTTATAAAATATCCAACTGCTCCCATTACTGCAAATCCAATTGCACATGATGTTGCAATTTTTATATATTCTAACATTTAGATGAATCATTTACCTCTTTTATCAGGTTTTGTGCATTTTCTAATAAATCTATAACTTTCTTATCCAAAGCTTTGAACATCTTGCAAAATTCCATTAATTCCATTCAATGTCTCTTAACTCATTATTTTTTAATTAAAATTATTATACGTGTATTAATTAATTAAATAAATCAATCTCTTGTTTTTTATCTGATAAACTCAAGTAAGTATTTTGAATAACATTAAAATGAAAGAAATTCTTCATAATTTGACTAAGTTTAAAATTTAATGTTACTTCCAAAGGAGTATTCGATAAATGGACAACTCCAGGAGGTGTTTCATAATTGATTTCTAATTCATAAAAACCAACTGCATACTGTATAGCTGGTAAAATATCTTATAAAGCAAAGCCAAAAGTGATTGATACAAATTATCCAAATATTAGATTAAATTAATTATCTCCTAATTAATATGGTTAAATAAACTTACGATTTAATAGAAACATTGATGTTCTGGACATGATTTCTAACATATCAGTTTCAAAAACATTCAGTTGAAATGAAATTATTAAATACATAAAGGAGGCAACTATAGTTCTAGGCATATATTGAAGAGTTTGAATATCTAATAAGGTGCAATCAATAAGTTAACATAACTTTCTAAATACTTTTTATTAAAATTTAAATACATTAGTAGGATTCTTCGTTTGGTTTTCTAAAAAAAAGATTGATAGCATGATTATTTGCATAAATATCCCATTAATCTGTAAACCAATTAATCCAATAAGTATAAGATGGAGGATTCACTTACCATTTGAGTGTCTAAATATAAATTAAAAATAACTTACAAATAGTATATCTAATTCCATATTTAAAATTTCACTCTAATTATACCCGTTATTTGCTGCTTTCTAAAATTCAAGTAGACAAATAGGATGAACTTCTTCTACTTTATTTGCAATTAATAAACTTACTAATCCAACTAATTAAATATTTTTTTTATTAGCTTATTTTTTTGATAAGTAAGAATCGAAATAAAATAATGATAAATGAAATGTTTATCTTTTTAATCTATTACCCATAGCAGTTTCCATCATCCAATCTATCACAATTGCTCTTATTAACCATGTGATTTCACTTTATTTGGTTAAATAATATGGATCAGCCAAATATTATCTTTCCTGATTGATTAAAGGATCAGGCTCAGTTCTAATTCTTTCATCAAGATTAACGTTGTTTACAATGATTTCATTTTCATCACATGTTAAATCTAATTCTTTAGGATTAGAATGTGCTTAGGTTGAACCTAAAAATCGAGATTCTTTTCTATCTATAGATGATGATCTTGATTTTTTATTTGGACTTCTTAGAATCAATTAAATATCAGCTGATGCACATCTTTAAGAACTCTTTCTATAATGTTCTTTAGCTTCATACAACAAATTGTTTTATAATTAAGAACAACGACACATATCTTCAATTACTCCATTAAATTATAACTTATAATTATTTTAAGAACGTGAAGCTTAGGCAATCGATAATATTTTTTGTGTTAATTTATCATTACAATCTCCTTTATTTAAATACATACTATCTTTGATACGATTTCGACTGCTGGAATTATTTAGAAGAACTGCATTTGGAAAACTAATTTATCTAACTTTTTTGGATGGTTTATTGATTCCATTAAACGAATTCTCTTTGTTTTGCTTTTTGTGATTTCTAAACTCTTATAATAATTAATGAAAAGTGACAGAAATATCACGACTTTACATTGGTCTAGAAGTAGTTGAAGGTTAGATATTTTGAATGACATTAGGTTTCTCATATTGTTTACATAATCTTTCAGTATTTCTCTCTTTTGACTTTTTGATTAATTAAGCAATATGCTTTAACATTTAAGGTTGGATTGGTTTTACATTTTATTTTGGTGATCTTGATTGAGTAAGACACTTTAGAGGGCTACCTATTAATATGTCACAAATACTTTAATGTCTCTATTTAAACTTGCCGCTTATGCATAAAATGTTATATTAATTCAAATTTAATTTATCAAAAATGTTATTTATAAACATAAATTCTCAGATTAAATTTAATGAAGGTACTTATTAAAAATTANAAAAAAGATTGATAGCATGATTATTTGCATAAATATCCCATTAATCTGTAAACCAATTAATCCAATAAGTATAAGATGGAGGATTCACTTACCATTTGAGTGTCTAAATATAAATTAAAAATAACTTACAAATAGTATATCTAATTCCATATTTAAAATTTCACTCTAATTATACCCGTTATTTGCTGCTTTCTAAAATTCAAGTAGACAAATAGGATGAACTTCTTCTACTTTATTTGCAATTAATAAACTTACTAATCCAACTAATTAAATATTTTTTTTATTAGCTTATTTTTTTGATAAGTAAGAATCGAAATAAAATAATGATAAATGAAATGTTTATCTTTTTAATCTATTACCCATAGCAGTTTCCATCATCCAATCTATCACAATTGCTCTTATTAACCATGTGATTTCACTTTATTTGGTTAAATAATATGGATCAGCCAAATATTATCTTTCCTGATTGATTAAAGGATCAGGCTCAGTTCTAATTCTTTCATCAAGATTAACGTTGTTTACAATGATTTCATTTTCATCACATGTTAAATCTAATTCTTTAGGATTAGAATGTGCTTAGGTTGAACCTAAAAATCGAGATTCTTTTCTATCTATAGATGATGATCTTGATTTTTTATTTGGACTTCTTAGAATCAATTAAATATCAGCTGATGCACATCTTTAAGAACTCTTTCTATAATGTTCTTTAGCTTCATACAACAAATTGTTTTATAATTAAGAACAACGACACATATCTTCAATTACTCCATTAAATTATAACTTATAATTATTTTAAGAACGTGAAGCTTAGGCAATCGATAATATTTTTTGTGTTAATTTATCATTACAATCTCCTTTATTTAAATACATACTATCTTTGATACGATTTCGACTGCTGGAATTATTTAGAAGAACTGCATTTGGAAAACTAATTTATCTAACTTTTTTGGATGGTTTATTGATTCCATTAAACGAATTCTCTTTGTTTTGCTTTTTGTGATTTCTAAACTCTTATAATAATTAATGAAAAGTGACAGAAATATCACGACTTTACATTGGTCTAGAAGTAGTTGAAGGTTAGATATTTTGAATGACATTAGGTTTCTCATATTGTTTACATAATCTTTCAGTATTTCTCTCTTTTGACTTTTTGATTAATTAAGCAATATGCTTTAACATTTAAGGTTGGATTGGTTTTACATTTTATTTTGGTGATCTTGATTGAGTAAGACACTTTAGAGGGCTACCTATTAATATGTCACAAATACTTTAATGTCTCTATTTAAACTTGCCGCTTATGCATAAAATGTTATATTAATTCAAATTTAATTTATCAAAAATGTTATTTATAAACATAAATTCTCAGATTAAATTTAATGAAGGTACTTATTAAAAATTATAAACAAATCAATTTTTCCATTTTCGATTTCAAGTACCTGAGTCTGATTTAAGAAAAAGCGAAAACAATATGCCATAATCCTGATACGTTTCTACATCAAAAGGTTCAAAATTTACCAATGAAACTTAGTTTCCATGTAATCAAGGCATTTTAACATATGATTTTAAGTAACTCTACCCCAGGTACAATGTACTAATGTCCTGATTAGATTACAATTTAATATTCAGATTTCAGAAGGTTACATTATAAAGTAAAATCAATCCCAGTTCCTGTTGATGGGGTTGGACAGCAATAACTCGCTGATTTCTTAATTGTAAATTAGTAATATGATTTACCTTTCCAAATCTATTCTATAACTGGAGCTTCAGTAAGAGCAATTCTTAAATCTTCATACGATGTACTTACAAAATTAGTTTAACAGAATCCGTGTCATTATAACATTCTTTTTCCAAGATTTTTATGAAATCTCTCTTATTATTTTTAAATCAAGTACTTCTTCTAATATATTTGAATTATCTTTATAATCTTTTAAAATTTAATAAACACTTAAATATGTTGAATTATTTCTAATATTTTGGATTTAGCTTTAATGTTACTCTTCTTATCTATCAAAGGAGTTTTTGTAACTCCATGTATTAATAATCTTTGAGATCTAATTTTTCTGATATTGATTTCAATACATTAAATCGTTTCTTTATAATTGATGCTGCTAATTTACCCAAAAGCTTTGCATCATAAAGAATCCTATTAATTTATCTAAATATAATCTTGATCTCATTTGATTATTAATCATTTTCATAGCAAATATCAATCTTATAAACTTTTTAATTCTTACTTGTTTCATTATCATAAAAATAAAAATAATGAAATCAAGTAGGTCAGGAATCACAATTAGAAAAATTATATCATAAAATTTATTGTGAATATAAATTTAAAAGTTGTGATTTTTTTCAAAATAATTTGAAAAACAAAAAATTGTTTAAGCTAAAAGATTCAATATCTATAATTTTGATATAGAAAATTAAGCCAAATTCTATCAATTGAATCAGCAAATGTATATTTTTGAATATATTATCTATAAAAAGTCTAGTCTTCTAAAATGTTTCCATGAATTCTTTTAGAGTTAAAAAATAAATTACAAAACAAAATTATCCTAATCTCATTAATTTTTGAATAAAAAATGAATGAAAAATTGAGTTATAAGCAATATATTTAAAGGAAACTTGATTTACTTGAGTTTATGATAGCTGAAAAATAGGCTAATGTAAAACGTTAAGAAGCTTAAAGAAATGAGTTGAATAGTTAAGGTACAATTGAATATTGAATTTCGAGTGAGATAAGTAAAAGAAGAATTACAAGCCTTATAAGAGCCTCATTCTTATGTTGGAGATGTTGTGAAACAAATGGGAAAAGATAAAGTGTTAGTAAAAGTAAATCCAGAAGGAAAGTATGTGGTGACTTTAGATAAGAATATAAAAATTGAAGATTGTAAACCTAACACAAGAGTAGCATTGAAGAGTGATTCTTATGTTTTACATAAAATATTGCCAACAAAAGTGGATCCTTTAGTATCATTAATGAAAGTAGAGAAAGTGCCAGATTCAACATATGATATGATTGGTGGATTGGATTAATAAGTAAAGGAGGTGAAAGAAGTTATAGAATTGCCTATAAAACATCCAGAAATATTTGAAAGTTTGGGAATAGCATAACCAAAAGGTGTTTTACTTTATGGACCGCCAGGAACAGGAAAAACATTATTAGCAAGAGCAATAGCACATCATACTGTATAAAATAGATAAATAAAATAAATAGGATTGTACATTTATAAGAGTTAGTGGTTCAGAATTAGTTTAGAAATATATTGGAGAAGGTGCTAGAATGGTTAGAGAATTATTTGTAATGGCACGTTAACATTCCCCATGTTTAATTTTTATAGATGAAGTTGATTCTATAGGAGGAGCAAGATAAGAAGGTGAAAGAGGAGGAGATTCTGAAGTATAGAGAACAATGTTAGAATTATTAAATTAAGTAATCAATATATATAATAATTTAATAGTTAGATGGTTTTGAATCTACATAAACTATTAAAATTATTATGGCTACAAATAGAATAGATATATTAGATGCTGCTTTATTAAGACCAGGAAGAATTGATAGAAAAGTAGAATTTCCTAATCCTGGAGTTGATGCAAGATTAGAAATATTAAAAATACATTCTAAAAAAATGAATTTAATGAGAGGAATTGATTTAAGAAAGATAGCTGAAGTTATGCCAGGAGCTTCTGGTGCTGAATCAAAAGCTGTTTGCACTGAAGCTGGTATGTTTGCATTAAGAGAAAGAAGAATTCATGTCACATAAGAAGATTTCGAAATGTCTGTTGCTAAAGTTATGAAGAAAGACATTGAGAAAAATATGGCCATTAATAAAATGCTTAAATGAATGCATATCTATAATATTATTATTACATTCAATTATTTACACATTATTATTTATTTATAATTATAAATAATTCATTACAGGGCAATACGATTATTAGATTAACTAGATTTAATATCTCTTTTCCACTTTTTGTAATTTTGCTGATATACATTCAGGGAAAATCATATACGACTTTAAGTTAATTCAAATCTTAAAATTTATTTATAACTTTTATGTCTATATGGTTAAGTTTAACATTATAAATATAAAATATACTGCTGACTAATTAAAATTAAAACTATTAAAAATGAAGATAATAAACGACCTGATAAGTTCTCCTATATTTTTTTTAATTCTTATATGATTCAACATTTTTATAATCATTTTGAAAAGTCTAGAATTTGATGAAATTTATAACTTATAAGTAACATTGCTTATTATTAATTGAATCATGAAAATTGAAGAAAAAAGTTAAAAATAAAATTAAATAAAGATTTTTTTCATTTAAAAGATTGCTTCTCCCAACATTCCTTCTAAAACTCCTATTTCTATTATTATAATGAATATTTATTTAGTATTATTCATTTCAATTACAAAAAATCAACTAATCTAATGAAATCTATAAAATAATTTATTCAAAGCTTTTTTAATTCAATTTTAAGTTTTGGTTTTTATAACATATAATAATTTTTATAAATTAATTCATAAGCTTTTTAATTGTATAAAATTTAAATAAAAAGAAAATAAATAAGAAAAGCAAATAAAAAGTTGAATAAGTTCACTAAACTTTCAAAAGCTTGAGGAAAGAAATTATTATAAAATCCTGAATTAAATAGATTTTAATATTATGTGCTAATATAATGGAATAGAAAAAATCAAATTAAAGGAGAAAAACATAAAATTAGTAAAATTGGTTTTTATATATGGTTTTTTTAAGTTATCTAATTTCACATTCTTCTTTTTCCACATCCTGATTTTTAACCAGATTTTGGTCTGGTCCTACTGGTTCTTGGTTTTGATTGTCTTGCATTAGATTTTTTACTTTCTTTAATTGCTACCACATAATCTTCATCATTATCCTCTTTATCTAAACTTTCCTTTTTCTTTCTTGAAGTATTTTTTTTATTATTTTGTTATTATTGTATTTTTTCATCTTTTTCAACATGCTTATCTTCATTTTAATCATTTATATCCTTTACTTCTTATAATTTTTCGGATATTCTTTTTTTATAATTTTATTTGGCTTCATCAAATTTCAATGATTAAATACTATTTTAAATTTCCTCAATTGCTTTGTGTTCTTAAACATTTCCATTTGATTTTGAGCGGTTTTGATTATCCTAACGAGTTTAACTTTACTTTGATTTTTAGCTATTTTTATTCTTTATTTAATTCTTTAGCTCTTCCTCTTTTTATTACCATTACATTTTATCTTCATCTGTTAATTTTTTCCATTATTCAATTATTTTTTCTGTCTATTCTAAATTTTTCTTTGAACTAGAAGTCCCAGCATTAAAGAACTATTCGTGAAAAAATACATTAAACCCAATACTAGGTTGATCATTTGCCATTAAATTTAATTAGTACTTCAAAAGCTCCGAACCCTCCATTTATATTATTTTTAATTTTAAATTTATTATAATACTTTTTTAAATATAAATAAAAAAAGTTCACTTCAAATTTTCAAATCACTTCTGCAATAAATTTTTAATAGCCAATTTGTACAAAATAATTCTAAATTAAATTAATTAATTATGAAAAATATCAATTCTTAGGTTAGTTAAAAATAAAAATTTTATAAAATAAAAAAATTAAATACTCTCTCAAATTTTATTAATTTAAAAGAAATATTTTATCTTAGTTTCGTCAATATGTTAATAATTTATAATTTTTAGGAATACATTTACTTTAAATATGATTTTCATATGAAGTTAAAAAATTAATCTACCAAATTTTGAAATTATTATCTCCTTTACATTTTAATTTATAAATAGATAGATATTGCTTTTTTGATTATACAATAAAATTTATGAACTAAAGCTAATAAATAAAGGACTTGATTAAAATTAAATAAAAGTTCTTATTATTAAAATAATTAACATAGTTGTTTTACTATATGATAAACTTCCAATTTTAATTCAACTTTTATTTTTTATATAAACTACAAGAAGCTTATTGTAAATTTATAAAACAATAAAATTATTAATGAAATAATTTGAAGAGATTTGATAAATTTATAAATTTATTGTAGCTTTTGCAATAACAAGGATATATCATCTTCTCTTATATTTTATATGGTTGCAGATTATATAGATATGAGGCTTATTTTTAAAATTAGTAAATCTTATTATTTCTCTCTCAACTGATTGTAAATAAATATTCTTAAGTAATAAATGATAGTTGTGAAAGATTTAAATTTAAAAAATATATTTTAGTTTAATTTTAAAATACCATATAAACTTTTAGATATTTGAAAATATGGTATAAATATACCAAATTATTCTAATTCTAAGAGAAATAATTTCTATTAATTTATATTCTTATTTGATATTTTGAAATGATTTTTTGTGTTTTAATTAATTAAACTTATAAATTTCTATTAAATTTTTGAACTCTTGTAGAAGCATTTTAAAAGAATTTAATTTAAAGAGTAATTTCCTAAATTAATCTGAATTCTAAAAAGCAATAACTTAAGGGGGATACAATAAAATTAGGGGCTTAATCATCAGTTAATATTTTTACAACAAAATTCACTCATAATAAACAAAAGTATAGGATAACGTTTACCATGACTTTTATGTAGATAATGTACTAGGAATGACGTTCAAATTCTCTAGAAATATGGCTCATTAAAATCAATTTTATAAATGAATTTATTATTTATATAAATTTAGGTTCATTTTCAAAGAGAATGAATGAAAAGTAAAATATGCTTTTTAGAACTTAAAATTCATTACATATTAACTTGATAAAAGAGATCCTTAATTTTATTTGAAGACTTTTTTAGCAAAAAAAGCTTAAACTACATTAAATTTAAAATTATAACCCTTTAAATTTATTTGAATAAAAGTTCTTGCTGAAATTTATTTGCTGGATAGTCATCTAGGTAGATAAATTAATTAAATTTGAAAGAATATCTAAAATGTAATTATGTTAAAAGATTATATTTTGATCAATCGATAAGGTACTTTTAAAACTATTAATAATTTATAGCTTCAAAATTAAGTAGTAGAAATTATCTAATAATAAAAAGAAAGGTAGAATGAAAACTCTGAAAGAAATTTTAGAAACTAATATGCCCTCCAATAATAAAAAAACAACATCAATAGAATATTCATTTTTTATTAAAGTGTATTATAGATTAACAAATTATAATAAAATTATCATCAAATTATTCCAAATTTTTTAATGACTTTCTTTAAATCCTCCATGTTTAAAGGCTTGTCTAAATGATCATTAGCTCCACATTTTTAAGATTTTAATTTGTCATCTGATCCAGTAAAAGCAGTAACAATAATTATAAGGGATTATGTTAATTTATACATTTATTCAAATTTTCTTATTTCTTATGTACATTAATAACCATCCATTTCTGGCATATTTACATCCATAAAAATGACATTCATTTATTCTTTCGAATATAAATCAAATGCTTATGTACCATTAAATGCTTTATAAAGTTTACAATTAGAAATTACTTAATTTAACATTGCACTCAAAGCAATTATATTAAAAGGAGTATCATCAACTATTAATACTTTTAAAGATTCATCAGGTATACTCTCTAATTTATAATAAGTTTAGGCTTTTCTTTATTAAGTTTTTCTTTTTTTTGTGATTTAGTTTAAATTTTTATAAGAGGGAAATATAGGAACAATTTGTTTTTAATTTAAATCTTATTCTTATATAGAATTTTCTAATGATTAGTTTAATTTTCTAAATATAACAAATTTAAATGTGGAACCTTTGCCTACCTGTGACTTTAATTCAATCTTATCAGAAGGTCCTAATAAAGATACAAGTTATTAACTAATAGTTAATCCTAAACCAACACCATGTCTATTATTATTACCTATATCAAAAGTACTATATAATCTAAAGAGATTTTTTTATATATCTTCTGGTATTCCATATCCAGTATCAGAAACAGAAATTTCTATAAGATCTTCTTCGATAGGTTAAGATGCCATAATAACAATCTCTCCTTACATAGTAAATTTAATAGCATTAGCAACCAAATTTATTAGAACTTATTTTAGTCTATTTTCATCTGTAAATAATTCAGAATTATTAGGGTCAATTTAATTATTCCAAACTAATTAAACTCCTTTTTCATTAGATTACCTAAGTAATAAAGAATTTATGAATTTGAAAGTATTATTCAAATTAAAATTTTTAGGAATCAATCTTAAATATCCTTTATTAATTTAGCTATAATCTAATAAATCATTAATCATTGATAATAACAATTAACCTGATTGATTAAATTCATCAAGATGATTACAAAGTTATTCAATATTGCTATTTGTAATACTTGATTTTTTTTGTAAAATATTTTACATAATGTGTATATCTATCATCATTCCATTTAATGGTGTTTTTAAATCATGAGATACTGTTGCTAATAATCTATCTTTATATTAATCCAATTCCTTTAAATGTTTTAATCTTATCTTCTCAGATATATCATTCATGATTACTAAAATAGAATGTTTATTTTCCCATATACAATGCAAAACTCTGATTTCAAAATGTGATTTTATTTTTAGTTATTATTTTGAAGATAATGCAACCTTACTTTAAGAATCAAATCTGAAACATAAAAAATAGTCACTAAATTCGGATATATCATATTCATTTTATATAATAGTCGTTCTATTTGTTTTCATTTACTAAATGAATTATTCTTCAAACTATCCCATTTTTTAATATAATACATCATAAATACTCACACATGAATTATAAGTGTCTTGTTCAGATTCTTATTCTGTTTAAATGAAAATACTCTTTAGTCTTTTTATCACTTCATTTTCATCTGAGACTTATAAGTATTTTATAGCAAAATCATTACTGTAAATTAATTTCATTTCTTTACTCTAACTTGTAGAATCCTATAAGTCTTCATTGTTCTCAGTAAGGATTAATATTGAATTGGGAACTGTTTTATCGAAAATGTTTTTACAAGCATGTAAATTAGAAGTTTATTAACAAATAGTATAGAAATCTATTCTTTTATAATATTCAAGAAATCGAAAAAATACCAACATCATCAATAATAAAACATAAAATGTCCAATATATTGATGCTAAATTTCCCATCAATCCAATAAACAAAATTGTTGCAGCTATTAATATTAAACCTTAAATAAACCATAAGGGACAAACAAGTAAATAACTTATTATTATAATTCCAGTTTATATTCCACTACTGACAGCTTATGAAGTTGTTTATTTACCACATTGTTTATTTATCAATTAAGCTTATACATAAACATATGTTATAAGTATAGTTATTACACAACTTAAAAATTCTGAAATTGCTATGAATTATTTATAATGAATTCTTTTTATGTTAGCTTATGATATCATGCAAATTATATGCCATATGCAAAATGCCACTCTAAAATACGCTACTTAATAATTTTTCAGAAAAAATTGATTGTTTATAAAATAGATTACATTTATGAGGAAATGAATTAAGTACTATAATCGAAACAAGACAATTATTCTCTATTTTTCTTTATTTGAATATTTTTCCTCCATATCCTAATTTTTAAAACTTAATGTCCACAAATTCATTATAGTTTTTGGTTTCACATCAGCTGTTTCTTCCGGATGAAAAAAGAACTTTATAAAAAATTGATATATTTTTAACATTTAATATTACAATTATTAGCTTTAATAATTAAGAGCTTAATTTCAACTTAATGAACTTAGATTAGAGATTCTTTCTATCTTCTTAGAATGAAAAGAGTAAATGTCTAAAATAATCATTTTCTGAAAATAATACATTTTAATTAAAAAATTTTATATTTCTATATATTCATATACTGAGAAAAAGAAACTATTTAATTTATTAAGATAACCATAATTAATTAATTGTTAAAAATAGAATATTACAAAAAAATTATTATTCAAAGATTATGTTCTGCTGCTCATATAATTTATACAAAGTTGAAATATTATTCCAGATCAATTAATTATATTCGATTTTGCCGTTACTTGTATAATTGTTCTCCTTCTAATATCTATCTAATACAAATCCAAATATATTTTAAAAAATCTTGATAGAGAAAGATAAAATTATAGTTATTTTCATGTTTAAAAAGGTAAATAGTGTTATTAACATATCTGATTTTTAGGAAAAGTAGAGCAATTAAGAATTGAAAATCCTTAATTTGTTTATAAAAATTATATTAAATTAAATGAATTAATTTTAGATAATGAAAGCTAGTATACATCAGAATTCAAAAATAGCTATGAGCGTTGGAGATTTTAATGTAAGCAATAATGACCTTGATAGAATAGAAAAACTAACAAGTTTTAGAGTTACTTAAAAACTTTGTTCTAGATTATTCAAATATTGAATTATTTAAAAGTCTAATACTAGAAGATTGTAATCCTGAGACCACGTTTGTTCTTTATTCAATTATATAAAAAAGTCTTATAAATGGAGATCATTTTACAAATTTACCTCATCAAAAAGTGAATACTGAGTACTTTAGTAATGAATATGATCATCGATTAAATATTACAGAAATTTGTACTAAACATATAGACATTGCTCTAATTTATTTACAATAATCTCACAATCATCCTAGTTATGTATATAACTAAGTAATTTTTACTATTGCACTTTTGGTGAGAAAAAATTGGATTGACATTTTAAAAATAGAAGAAATCATAAGTTAAATTATACAAAGCACTATTTAATCAAATAAAATAGTTTTTTTTAAAATATTTGAAAACATTATTAGTTGCATTCGATAATATTCATATGCTAGTGGATATATAGAATTTAGAAAAATCTTGAATAATTTTTAAACGTAATTTTATATTTAAATTTAGCCTATCTTTGTAGAGAATATTAAGTGCAATTCATTTACAAATATAGTAATTAAAAGGATAATCATTAATTAAATTATATGAATAAAATAAGATTATGGTAGAATCTTTTGTCAGCTTATTACATTAATTGATGAACTTGAATTTTAATCTAAGTTATTATGAGATAGATATAGATAATGATGGAAAAGATTCTTCCCAATTAACTAATGTATTTAAGGCAATTTAATTCTTAGTTTCCAGATTATTATTTAGAATTAATAATAGACCCTATATTTTTGAAAGAGTTATTTTAAAATACCTTAGGATTTTTGAATATTGATTAAAATCTATCTTTGTAATGCATAAGTATGCTTTAAAGAATAGCTTGTGTGAGATTATCAATATTTCACAATAAGAAATGCAAAGGAGGATTTAGAAGAGTTATGTGGGAAGGTTTACTCTATTTATATTAAAACCAAGATTAATTTATAAATTATTCAGAGTTTTCATCTGAAATACATTCATTAGCAATAAGGGTTATTAATAATCTAACCCTAAGAAAAGTAGCTAAATTTTAATTTCTATTTGATAATTTTTTTTAATTGATTTAATAAGTTTATTAAAAAACTATTTAGCTATTTGGTGTCNTACATCAGAATTCAAAAATAGCTATGAGCGTTGGAGATTTTAATGTAAGCAATAATGACCTTGATAGAATAGAAAAACTAACAAGTTTTAGAGTTACTTAAAAACTTTGTTCTAGATTATTCAAATATTGAATTATTTAAAAGTCTAATACTAGAAGATTGTAATCCTGAGACCACGTTTGTTCTTTATTCAATTATATAAAAAAGTCTTATAAATGGAGATCATTTTACAAATTTACCTCATCAAAAAGTGAATACTGAGTACTTTAGTAATGAATATGATCATCGATTAAATATTACAGAAATTTGTACTAAACATATAGACATTGCTCTAATTTATTTACAATAATCTCACAATCATCCTAGTTATGTATATAACTAAGTAATTTTTACTATTGCACTTTTGGTGAGAAAAAATTGGATTGACATTTTAAAAATAGAAGAAATCATAAGTTAAATTATACAAAGCACTATTTAATCAAATAAAATAGTTTTTTTTAAAATATTTGAAAACATTATTAGTTGCATTCGATAATATTCATATGCTAGTGGATATATAGAATTTAGAAAAATCTTGAATAATTTTTAAACGTAATTTTATATTTAAATTTAGCCTATCTTTGTAGAGAATATTAAGTGCAATTCATTTACAAATATAGTAATTAAAAGGATAATCATTAATTAAATTATATGAATAAAATAAGATTATGGTAGAATCTTTTGTCAGCTTATTACATTAATTGATGAACTTGAATTTTAATCTAAGTTATTATGAGATAGATATAGATAATGATGGAAAAGATTCTTCCCAATTAACTAATGTATTTAAGGCAATTTAATTCTTAGTTTCCAGATTATTATTTAGAATTAATAATAGACCCTATATTTTTGAAAGAGTTATTTTAAAATACCTTAGGATTTTTGAATATTGATTAAAATCTATCTTTGTAATGCATAAGTATGCTTTAAAGAATAGCTTGTGTGAGATTATCAATATTTCACAATAAGAAATGCAAAGGAGGATTTAGAAGAGTTATGTGGGAAGGTTTACTCTATTTATATTAAAACCAAGATTAATTTATAAATTATTCAGAGTTTTCATCTGAAATACATTCATTAGCAATAAGGGTTATTAATAATCTAACCCTAAGAAAAGTAGCTAAATTTTAATTTCTATTTGATAATTTTTTTTAATTGATTTAATAAGTTTATTAAAAAACTATTTAGCTATTTGGTGTCAAAATTATGCTTAACAGTCCAATAATTAAATTATAAGAACTCTGGAATTAAATAAGTTATTAAGGGTCATTACATTTACCTCTACATGATGGATTAAATGTACAAATAAATAAAACTATGCAAAATCATATAATTATTGTATTGAAGACATTCTTTTAATAAAATTAATTTACAGAAATACCATAAGAATGTAGTATTAAGAAGTTTAAGAAATTGTTGGGTTTAACATTTATGCCTTTTCATTGTTTATTTAAATCTCATATATAGGAGAATATTGGTATAATTATACAAATGATAGAATAATTAAGAGGAGATAATGAATGTAATAAAATTAATTATCAATAGATTAATGTGCTGCTGTAATTAGTTTAACCATAGTATTTTTATTGCATACAGCAAATACTGAGATTTTGAATTTAGGGTTTGATAACTATAACTTTGGATAAAAAGAAGAACCAAAACCAAATCTTGATGGATAGGCTTATATTTTGAAATTTATAGTGGAACTTATAATGAATCCATAAGTGTAAAAAAATACAAGAATATTAAAAATGACTATTCTTTCATTTATTGAAAGTTTTATTACTACAACAATTGATTCGTTTTGTTATGAATAGGAGACAAAATAATTCAAGAATCTTTCTCAACTATATTCTTAGTTGATACGTGTAGATTAAAGATATTAAAATTATTTATTAGTTCTGGAGACTATGCTTGAAGAATGGTAATTTAAATAGTTATTTAATTTTAGCTTTTAAGTATTTACATAGACTGATCCTAACTTAATTGAATTTAGCCTTAAATTAATAGAGTTTATCTATTAAAAAGTTAAAAAATATATTCCTAGAAAAGTTTTCAAGATTTGTAGTATTACTGAAATGCTTAAATAGTTTTTTTTTTAATTAAATATAACTTGTTTGAACACACCTTAATATATAAAAAAAAGAGCATTGGTCTTTAAAATTATAACTGTTGTTTGGGTAGATGATTGTTCTGATGATTATGTTAATGCCCTTGTGGACATTTATAATTAAATAAAATAAAGTATCATAGGTGAAATGAATAAAGTTAATATACTAAAATATATTTGGGATCTTATTGGAATAGCTTCAGAAATAGATGTCGATAATATTTATAGAACATTTCTAAGAATAATGTATTAAATTCGATAACTTAAATTAGTTATCCTGATTTCGCAAATTTATTATCATAAGAAAATATTGAGCTTTTCGCTAAAGACTATGATTCTTCAATAGCTATCATTACATTATTCAAGGCTATCTTCTATAACAAGTATTGTTTTATTCCTAAAATATTAGAAACACAAGATTGTCTACAGAAAACATTTAATTGATTTTGTATCAAATTTATGGTAAAGCAATGAAATTTTTTATTATTCTGATTTAATAATAAATCCTAACAGCTAAATCTTAACCAAAAGTATCAGATTTATAACTAAAATAAGTAGCCAAACTTTTGGCTCTTATGAGTTAAATATCTGGATAAAAGAAAATTAATCAAGGATTTTTCATTATTTATAACGATTAATGCTTTCTAGAACTTTTTAATCTATAGATATAGCTTATTTTAATTTATAGACCATTACTTTAACATATTCCAAAATACAAGAAATTACTCTATGAATGTTTTGATTGCATTTGTTAAGATCACTCAGAAACCTTAGCTTATAAGTGTGATTTAAATGCTTATCTTGATATTTTGACAATTTGTAAAGAATCTTTAAAAGAAATTATTTGTGATAATTAAGGAGAAGATACAATCACTGAGAATAGTACTACTCTTATATTAATTGGAACTTTATTAAATAATATATCTACATTTTTAGTTTAAGAAGCTTCAGTAGGAGATATTAATGATTTATAAATGATTAAAAATAAAATAAATGGAATAAATCAGTAGGGAAAATAATTACTTTATGAAATCTTTAATTTGAGTTGCTAAATTACTTTAATTTATCCAAAAAATTCAAAAATAATATTTGCAATTCCTGAAATACTATATGCAATTTCCATTTTCAATCCATAAGATGTAATTATAATTTTAGAATACTTAGTTTGAGACTCTTCTCATCACAATGATGACTAATTAAATAGGAATAATTTCAAATCCTCTTATTGATCAAATAAGTTAAGCTTTTAAGAATCTCTAAGGGGAATTGTAAATTACAAACAAAGAAGATTTTGTTAGAAAAATTAAAATGGTTTTAGAAATGTATAAATGATAAAAATTATTGAATATTAGAAAATTATTTTTTACAAATTATAATCAAATTTTTAATTAATCTTATCATAATATAATAATTTTTCAAATTATAGACTAAGGATTATATTCTTTCATTTAAGTATCAATCAAATTGTGAATAAAGAATTTAAGTCAAGTCAGATTACAAGCTCAATTTTTTTCAAATTTAAAAAATCAATTTTCTAATATAATTAAATTATTATATTTTTATTTAAGATAAAACTTATAACTTATAATATGCTTAGTGATTATCATTTTTAGAAATATCAACTTTAGTAGATATAAATAGGAATTTTTAAAAGTAAAATGGAAAATAAAGCACATTTATTAAGATGAAATAAAAATAAATATTAAATAATAAATATGATAATTAAATTTTAACTATTTTATTAGTGAGGTTGAAAATTTGTTTCTGAATTTCTCATTAATGAATAATAATAGTAATGGCTGTAGAAAATTGTAATTCTTTCATTCGACTTGCACTAAAACTGATTTCATCTGATGATTTTTATGGAACAATATCCCCATTTAGAGAATCATCAATTCCAAAATTAAAACTATTTGATGTAGATGATAGCCCTAGATCTCATTCTGAAAAAAAACCGTTTCCTATTTAGTAAAAAATTATAAAGCAAAAATACCATGAAATAAGTATCAAATGTAAATGCATGAAATCAAAATGTTAAAAATCTTATTGTGAATGTTTTGCTGCAGGAAAGACTTGTAATATAGAGTGTAATTGTTTAGGGTGTAATAATTCGAATTGCCCTCAATAAATAAAGAAAATCTAAAATGGAGGATGTAATTGTAAAAAAACTGGATGTATTAAAAAATATTGTGAATGTTACTTAAAAAAATAAAGAT
The DNA here is from genome assembly GCA_905182985.1 of Paramecium sonneborni. Lineage (NCBI taxonomy): Eukaryota > Ciliophora > Oligohymenophorea > Peniculida > Parameciidae > Paramecium > Paramecium sonneborni. The sequence goes on along the minus strand of CAJJDN010000077.1, from coordinate 164,864 downwards.
GTACGTTCTTGTGTAATTGCATTGATTGTTGTAATTAAGAAGATTCAGAGTCAGAAAAAGAAAATGAATAAAATCATTTTATAGGGATACTTAGTTCTAATTTTTTGATGAACAGTTAAATAACTGAATAATTAAATAAATGAAAATATTTGAGCTTTTCTTAAGGTTTATTGAGTAATAAAATTGATAAAATATTTATATATATATTTAATATAATATGAAATAAAAAATTGAAAATATCTATAAATAAGGATAATTTCAACATATTTCTTAATTGTCTGGTTTGATTAAATGGCAATAAATTGGGAAAAGCTCTGTTGGTATGAATTATTTTAATCTGATTGGATCATGTTAATCAAATAATGGAGTAGCATGAAATGTAGATCTACCAGTATCAAATCTTGCAGATCGAAATGAATTAGAATTAGGTGAGGAATCTTATATAATTTTCATTTTTTCTCTATGTGACGTTTCATTCATAGAATAATTTTGTTTATTTTTTTTATCCTTTTAATAATTGAATTGAAGTTTCTTATTCATTGGACTATTGGAAGATTAAATAATACTATTCTACATCATTTTATTAGTTCTTGGTGATTCTTTTGGAATTTTAATAGTATATTCTTTCTAAATAATTTTGTTCAATAACAATTTATCATTTATAATTTCTTAACCTTAGATAAGTGGATTTTCTAAGTCTACTTATTGATAATTTGGAAGCATTTTCTGATGCAATATAACAGACTTTCTTAAATAGATTGATGACAATACTTATAGATTTCTTCAAGGCTTTAATCAATATGAGAATTTTTCATAACATCTGTTCCCTAAGATTATGGAATGAGGTAGGTGATACCTTTTCTGATTTTCTTTAGATATTAAATTTCTTATTTCTGAGCTTATGATGCTTTTACAGAATCATATAATGATGGCAATTAATATTTTGGAATAAGTTCAAGATTATCCATATTATCGCTTTCCTACTGTTATAATTTGATTTATGGTTCCATATCAAGGATTCTTTTATAGTCCTATACTTTAATCATATACAATTCAGCAAAATGAGATGTTACTCTTGCATTAATTGAATAGATTCCAGTTAGAATATCACCTACTCCAAAGGCAGTTTATTCTCCAAGAACTTTAATCATTTGATGAACAAACTTTTTTTTATTGAATTAGTAATTTAATTCAATTTATTGATTTATTGGTTCCTTTTTAAATATTTCTATTTCCCCTTATTTGATTACATAAACAGCATCACATTTCTATCCCTCTTGAAAGATTAAATGTCCTCTTGTAAATTCAATACTTTTAATCGATCGATAAATGTAATCAATTTGATAATTTTTCAATTAATTAAAGGCATTAACTTTACTTAAATATAGAAGCTCAGTTTCTCTATTTCTTTTAGCTGTTGGTGAAACTTTAGTTGTCAGACTTCTAGTTTAACGAGGACCATTCATGTTAGATTACTCAGTTATTTTATTTATCATAATAAATAAATAATGAATAATATTTAATTTCTATAACTCTTCTTGCTTTCATTTTCTTTTAGAAAACTAAAAAAAAACTTATAGATTTTAATTTAAGTTAGATATCAAAAATTAACTTTTTTATATATATCATAAATACTTATAATCAGATGAGAAATAGAAATGACAATTCTTTAGTCAATGATTTAGACATATGTGGTATTTCAAGATCCCATTCTTAAACTAAGCTAAGAAACAAATCCAATAATGTTATAGAAAAGACTTAATAAAATGAGAATGTATTTGTTAATTAAACTTTAGACTGATAAAAATTTATTATCCAAGAAAGACAAAGAAGATCTTCAAAGTTCTGTTTAATTAAATGATTTAAATATTTTAGGTCTCAAAGATTTTTATTAGGGATCTAGTGACAATAATGTGGAAATCAAAACTAAAATAAATTAAGAAAATTATGAAAGTCCACTGTTTGATTTTTAATAAAATGAATAGTTTAACACTACATTGGATTAATTAGGCTTAAAATTAAATGAAGTGATTGGTCACTATCTTTGTGAACTTACTACTTAACCTAGAGTTTCTTTAGATTCGTTTCCATTGTAAAATAGTGAAAATTTAGATGAAGAACAATAACAATAAATTCTAGATTCTGAATTGAATGCTTTTAGACAACGAATTTATAAAGTAATATTTTTGACTATTATTCATAGCAAATTGTAGACAAAATAAATCTTTCTGTTATCTAATCTGTATAATCGTTTGGTTCATCATGCCAATTGAATTCATAATCTAATATCATTCCAACAGCCTTTTCTAAAGAACTTATAAATAGTACATCTCAAATTACACAAATTTCACAAAAATCTCTGTCTCATTCTATATTTGATTTATAATCATAGCTTCACTAAAGTATACATTACATTCAATCAAAAAATAACAAAAAGACTGAAGAATCATTTAATACTCTTTCTGAAAGTGTAGTATCTAAGGAAGAATTGCAAAATAAACTTAAAATTTCATTAAATTTAAATTATTAACAATAATAAGCTAATAATTAATTAAAAGAAGAACTGTAAAAATTAGAAGTATTTAATTTTTAATAATTTTCAAGAAAAAAAATTAAGTTTCAGAAAACCCAGAAGAAGGACATATTATTGAAAATTAAAAATTGAAAGAACAAAATTAAAAATTAATTGAATTCATTTCAAGAATTTGTGATAAATGTAAAACGCTACCCAAGAATTTTTGAAATATATTATACAGATTTATAATTTTCATTTATTAAATTAGGTGTTGGGTAGAAATTAATCCAAAACTTATTAATATTTTTAGATTATTGACATTATTTTTTATTTCTCTTCTCCAGATTAATGAAAAATTTTATGTTTCGTAAACCCCTTCCCTTAAAACCTATAATTCATTATGGGTTAAACATTAAAGCTTTTCTAGTAACTATTATTCAATTAATGTGATTTTTCTAATTTTTGACTAGACTATGAAATCCTTTAACATTATTTTTTAGGCTTTTTGAAAGTAGAAGTACTAGAATAGAAGTTTCCAAAATTATTACATTTTCTATAATTTAAGTTATATTCTATTATTTTCTTTTTATCAATTCTCCTTATATTCAATAGATTTTCTAGAATTACAAGAGCTAACACTGCGAATGGATTATCTTGAATACAAGAATATTTTATTGAATATTTACAGATTTTTGAAAAGATGATTCAACATTATTTATTTTCTTTAGTAATTTCTAATTTTATATCTTTATTCCTTCCCATTTATTTATTTCTTATTTTCTAGCAGTAATAAATCTGTTTTATTTATATATATCAACAGTTTTATCTAATTTTGGAATAGAAATCTTTCTTTGTTAAATATCACTAAGTCTTCTTTTATGAATAATCAATTCTCTTAAAATACCCTATAAAATTACTATTTATTTTATTGTTGCATATAACTTTGCATAGTTTATATAAAATTTATTATTATTTATAAATGAGAATTTATAATATTTATATTGAACAGTATTTTTATTAACACTCAAATATACTTTCTTTTTTCTTTTCAGAAATAGATAAAAATAAGTTAAGAATTATATTAACAAATTAACATATCTCCTATAAATTGGATAGGTTGAATGTCTTTTTGGATAATCTATAAGTTGAAGTATATATTACTGTTGTAACAAAAATAGGAATAACAATAGAAACAGAGTTTAAACTGAGCTGAATTTTATAAATAAGTCCAATTCCATGTACTTGTGCAATTACAAACTTAAAAAGTATTGAAAATGAAGATATAGCAAGCTGTTTTTCTGAAATTAACAATTTAGAAAAGGGAAGTATTTTAGTTATAGCTACTTCATTAGCAATAACTAGAATCTTTGTATGGGTTAGTTATGTAAAATATGAATGTATGTGATTTTTTCAAATTAATAGTTTTCTAATTTATTATCAATAATGATTAATATTGATTTAGAAGTAACCCTATATTTAAAAATTGCATCCAGAGCAATATTTAAGTTATCTATTTCAAAATGTTCTTTTTTGAATCCTTATCAATTTTATTTATTTCCGAACTATAATAAAATAAATAAATACTTTGGGATTAAATTTACCAAAAATCTAGCAATTCTACATGTTATTATATTAGAATTACTAATTTCTTAATTAAAAAATCTTTTCCAAATAAAATAGTACATTTAAAGGTATCTTCGTATATAATGATTTTAACTAAGAATAATCCTTTCAAATTAGATGGAACATAATCAATATATTATAATTTCCATGAAGTTCTTTATAAAATCTTTAAGGCACTTGGCATCCTTAATAATATTAGTATTCCTATTTATAAAATCTTCATCTTTTACATAATTCATACTTCCTCTAATAGCAATTATTATTTGATTTAATTCATCTTAATATACATAATAATCTTATATTTAAACTTTTGAATTATATTTGATTTTTATTATTTTCTTTTACAAGGTTCTCTATCCTCTTGATTAATTAAATCTGTAGAATAATATGCCTTTTTTGTTTATTATACAATTTCCTCTACCAATTCATAAATATATTCTTAGCAATTCCCATAAAAGAACAACAATAATGATTTACTAATATATGATTTCTTTTATTTATATATTTATGTACTTAATCACGACCAAATAATTTTTATACAAATGATTTTAAAACTAGATTTACAAGGATGGGAAGATTATGCTCAAACTCCTAATACTAATCAGCTTAAAGTTTTAAGTGATTCGCTTAACAACTGTTAACAACAACTTAAAACTAATACCAACCAATTCAACAATATTTAATTTAAGAAATGCATTACTCAACAATCTTAATCTCCGAATATAAGAGAGTCTCAAAAACAACCCCTCATGCCATATCGTAAACAATTCAATATCAGGAGATAGGCATCACCTTCATTACGAGAACATCAGTTTAATTTTAGTTAAGAGAGCAAATAACAATTCCATCAAAAGTTTAATAACTTCTATTAAAGTAAAAATCAAAAATAAAACTCTATTGTTCAAAATGTCCAAAGGTTTCAAAGATAATAGTTAAGAACAAAATTACTGATGATATCCAAAGATTTCAATAATTCTTAAATTTATCATATTATTTAGTTTATTAATAAATGAAATGCAAGTGTATAATTATTAATAATTCTTTATCTAATGCACCTTATTTCTTAACTTAAGTTTGCTTTCAAAGTTTTTGAGATTTAAACTACCTATTTTTTTATTCAAAAGCTCAGAAATTGTTACAAATCTTAAATTCATAATAGAGTTTTCAGAAAATATAATTTTTATTAAATTAACTTTTTAACATACTTTTCTTCATAAAGATTTAATATAAAATAATTAAATTGAATAAATTCATTGGCAACAATTTTTATGCATGACAAATTTGAATTTAGTTAATTCTGAAATTTATTTTATTAAAATAATCTTCTTTATAATATTCACATTTAACACTAATTTTTACATATATTAAAAACAATAATATCATTTTATGGTTCAACCAAATAAAAAATCTCAAACTTGGCTATCTATATCTAAATAAACCTCAAGTATTTTAAAAAGTAAAATTTTAGGCATTAATGATCATCTTGATACTCTCGGCTAATACACCATTCTTTTTGGAATTGGCACTCACAATTCATCTAGCTATAGAATGTTTCATTAAAAATTTAGTTAGAATTATTTAATATATTTGGAACTTTTTACATCAAATAAAGCCCTAAATTTCTAATGTACAAATTGTCAATGGTTCATTGAACTTAAAATCACTCTGTTTTTGGCTCTTCTAAATTTTATTTAAATCTTAATTCTGCTATCAGTATTCCCTTTTTTAGCATTTGCACTTTTAATCCTAAAAACAGAAGCTGTTATGCAATAATAGAAAAAAAAATTGACAACATAACCATCATTATTATTGTTAATTTACTTTGTAGCATACCTATTTTCATAATTGAACTAATCATTAGTCTAATTGTAATTCCCTCTAAAATCTTGAAAGGTTTTTCAATAAGCTGTTTAGGAAAGGGATTATTAGGTAATCAAAAGGGTCTTATCATAATGTTGATTTTTGAATAATATATGTGTTTATTCAATAATATGTAGTAAATTTGAATTTGATATCTTGGTAAACTATTATCATATATAAAAAATGATGCAATATTAATTTTATATATTTTAAACAATTTTTATAATTAATATTATAATGGTTACAATGTATTTGCCATATTGAGAAATTTTCAATATTGTGAAATAAATCTTTCTCAATTGAAATTCCTTATAAGGTTAAGAGTAATAGAAAATTAAAAAAATATAGATTAAATTGAAACAATTTATTAATAATTTATTATTTATGTTATTTCAAACAACTTTTCTTTTACAAGCACAAATCTTCATACCACAATGAGGACATATTTTCTTAATTGAAGATAATAAGGTATGTTCTTATTATTAATTAACAGAGTAGTCGTAGATTTATACAGGTTATGTATTTTTATATGCTTACGCAACATATTAGGGATTTTATTTTGTGATATAATCTAATTTGGTTAACTCTTCAACAACATCTTCTTTTTCTGGTCTATCATTTAAAGTGCTCATTATATTTTATGTTAATGTAGCTGGACCTGATCGTTTTCCTCCTTTTCCAGGTCCTTTTTATGGAGGTTCTGGTTTTCTAGGTTAATCTTTGGCACTCTTTTTTTCTTCAACAATTTTCATTCCTCCATGAACAGTTTCGCTAACTTTAAATATATATAAATTTTCAGGAATAAGGACATGTCTTTCTAATTCCATATTTTCAGCATGTACAAATTTAACTGCTCTATTAGTTGCTAATAATGCCCCTTTTTAACTTAATTTAGGATTAAATAATGCTCTCACATGACCATCATCACTTCCTAAGAATATTTAATTTAAAGTTGGATGCCATAAAACTTCAGTAATAGCTTGATCAAATAATTGAACTCTACAATTAATACTTAAATCATTAACATTTAAAAATAATAATTCTGTAGGTCCAGCAATTTGATATCCATCTTTAAATGTATGATGAGCTGTAACTAGTATACTTTCATCAAAATTTAAATCAAATCTTGTTGGAGGAAATCTGTTAATACTACAATATTGTAAATAAATATGATGTTTAGTATTTGATGTTTCCCATAATTTAATAGTATTGTCAACACTTTATGTAATGAATCTCTTTTGATCAGCTAGAATTTTAATTTTAGTAACAAACTCTTTATGAGCATCTTAGATAGTAAATAATGGTCTTTTTTTAATTTCTCTACAATTTTAATTAACTTCATAAGCTTTAATAGTTTTATCACTACAATAGCATAATAATAATCTTCCTCTAATGGTAACACATTAGACTTAAACTTTATGACCAGTTTTATCAACGCATTTAACAGCATCTTTATGAGTTAAACATTATGCAACTCCATAAAGCTTTTTTGTCATATCCCAAATTCTTACAGTTCCATCATCACTACAAGTTACAAAGACATCACTAAAATCTGGATGAAAACAACCAGAATTTATAGCTGCTGTATGTCCAATAGTTTTAAGTATATCTCTTATATACATATCTCCTCTATGAGTATCCATAGTTCTTTTCCCTTCTCTATCCAATACACATGCTTAAGCATCTGCACATATTATTAATACATTTTTGCCATCTTTTGCCCAACTTATTTAATTAACTTAATTTCCTTCATATGGTGTTACTAATCTAAAACTATGAGTGTTTTTATCCATTCCATAAAAATCCCAAAATCTTACTATACAATCATATGCTCCTGTTACTAATCTAGATCCAGCATTATCTATTCCTATTGCTGTTGCTTATTTTGTGTGTCCTTTTATCAATAATTAATGTGTTATTGGAAAATTTGCTAATCTTTATTTTTGAATTTCCATGGTAGGTAATTCTTCATTTTATGGTTGATATTTTAATAAAGCTCTTTTTGCTGCTTAAGCTTCAACTGCTTCTCTTAAGGCAGGATCTCTAGCTAAAGCTGCAGGATCAATATAATCATCATCTTCATCTTTAAAAATTTATTTCTTTCTCTAAGCATCATTTTATAACCTAACTCCTTCATTTTCACTTACTTTTACCTATTTTTAAATTGGTTCATAATCTGGTTCAATCACTTCTTCATCTGACGAATAGCTCTCTTCATCAGATGGTTTTGCTGGACCAACCTAACCTGTTTATTATACTTATTTTTCTGTGACTATTATTTAAGGTGTTTCAATAATAAACTCTGCTTCTTCAGGAATGTTAGGCTTTGTGGAAATAAACTTATCTTTTAAAACATCGTCCATTATTTAATATATTTAATTTTTGGAAATTATTTAGATTTTTTATGACAGAGATATAAAGGAGGATTTTTAAAGATTTACTGTAAATCCCTAATCAGAATCCCCCAGTACATTTTAAAATATTTTAATAACAATAATAATAATTTACAAGTTAAAAAGAGAGGGAAATTAACTAAAAATATATACCACCATTCATTAAACAAAAGCAAAACTAACAACAAAATTGAATCATACAAAAAACAGCATTATTTTTTACCTACAAATAATTATGCTCATTCAAAAAGTTATAATAATAATAATAATAATAATAATAATAATTATTATTATTATTATTATTATTATTATTATTATTATTATTATTATTATTATTATTATTATTATTTTTCTAATTTTTTCTTTATATTTATAATAATCAACTCTTTTTTGATGCTTTTAGCATCTACAATCTCGTTTTTTTCATCTCTTCTTCTATTACATATTAATAGTTTCTCAATAGAGTTTTTATAGTCAATATATCTTAAAAGAATTATGGTGATTCAATTTTATCTCTGAAATCACTGAAGAAATATCTAATTTCCTATAAATTTTTTGAATCTGTATTATATATGATCTCCATTTAAAAAATAAACTCTTTATATTCTTTTGCATATTTTTAGGCTTTTTCAACAAACATTATATTATCTTAATTCTCACTTAATTATTTTAAATATTTTTCAAGCCATGTTTAATGTTCTTTAAATAAAGTTATAATATCTTTAATTTCTGATAAAGCGCGATTTTTTTGAGATAAAACATAAAGATGTTTATATGGGGTTTCCTCTAAATTTTTAAACAGCATCATTTTGTCAATCTCGATTTCTAATTTTTCTAATGGCATTCTTTCCTTTATCATTGTTTTTAATTTTGCAAAAATTTTTGGGCCTTTATTCATATTCAAATCAGACATCTTTTATGTTATTGCTTCTTCTAATTCTTCATAAGACTTCTTTTGAATGACCATGTTGTTCACTAATTTTAAAATTGTATTATAATTTAACATGCTTTATACAATATATTTTATTAATTCTTCCTAGTTACCTTCTAATTATTAAGTCTTATATGAAAATGTTAGAATATTTTCAAATTGGTAACCATATTTATCACTTTTTATTTCATTAAATATTTTTCCATATTATTTAATGTATTAAAAATACATAATCAATTCTTTGTCTCTACTGAGCTCAGAAAGAATTTCTCTGTTTTATGTTACTGTGTTAGATATATGAATTTTACGATCTCTATATTCTTTTTAAAAAGCCTCAATCTAAATTCCATTCCTAGGATTTTTATCATATATTTTTTTTATAAAGAGATCGTTTGGATGAACCTTAAATTTATCTTATCTGGGAGGTTTTATAGATTTTAGTCGCTATTGTTTTTATAAAAGAGCACTTTCAAATTATTGAAGTATATCTTTTTTCTTTTCTTGTAATTCTAAATTATTTTATTCTTATTTTGATATTTTATCATCAACCTTGATAATTTATTCAGGTTTTTTCAAATATGTATTTTCAAGATCAGTTCTCAATTATTTCAATGTTTTTTCCTATTCTTCAATAAGCTATTAGACAACTTTTTCTCCAATTTCAGAGTTTAAATCATTTTGTAAAGTATTTAAACTTTAATCAAACTCTAAAAGAGCTTCTTCTTTTTCAATTCCTTATAAGTTCTTTAATCTCTATATCTCTTGTATCTCTTAATTATTTTCTTCTTCCTACTTTTTTTTTGCATATTATTCATTATCTGTTTTTGCCTTTTATATTGTTTGCTAAATGTCTTTAATACTTTTTTCTAAATCCTTTTTTTTAGTTATTTTTTTTAATTAATTATTAAGATCCTCAATGATTGATATAATTTAGATATCTTAATTTTTATCCAGGAATTTAAGTTCATTTATTTAATCCAATAAAATATCTAAGTCGACTTTTGAAAGGGTTTTTTAGAGTAATTCAATCCCCATTTCCTCCTCCTTAAAAACTGATGGCATAACTTCAATTATGTCCTTTTATACTTTTTTAATTTCAACAACTTTTTATTATTATTATCTTTCCTTCTTTATAAAATATTTAAGAATATCATGATTAACTTAAATTTCAAAATCTTAAAGTTGAACAGTCCAGATACTCATATCAATATTTTTTTCAATAGGATTAAAACAAAATTTAGAGTAATTAGGAGCTTGATTAGGTTTTGGATTTCCATTTTACATAAGTAGACGAGGTGGAGGTGGAGGTGGAGGTGGAGGCAGAGGAGGAACAATTTCTTTGGTTGATTCTGAAAGTGAATCTTATAGAGGAATTTATTTTTGGTCAGATGCAGAAGGAATTTCTTTTTAAATGGTACTATCTAATAATTTTTTTTTATTAATTCTCGATTTTGGTCGGGTTGACTTTTTTATTTCTGACTTTGTTTCATCTGCTTTTTCTGGAATTTACGCTTCTAATTCTTACGGATCTATCTTTTCATTTTATTCCGGAAGGTCAAAAAGATCCAACTTTTGTTTTGATATGTATTTTTCCCATTTTGATTTAAATTCATTTATTGTCATCTCATACCCCTCTTTTGTATTTTGATAAACCTTTTTTGTCTGTCGAAGATAAAAATAAGGCATTTCTAATTCTTATTCAATAAAATCGTTTTATTCTTATTCCCAAATTTACAAATTAATAATATGGTTATTTGAAATCAACTTATTAAAGAGATCCTGCGGGTCACCAGACAATTTTGATAAAACTATGTCAAATAATTCTAAAACTATTATTTAATTGATTCTTGATGAACTACTTTTTTTTTCCATCTCTTATAATAGAGGAATGAATTAATCAATATTATCATTTTCTATTTTTTTTTATATAATCAAAGATAATCCATAAATGATTTCACATTTATCATTAACAAGATAAGGAGGCATAAATGTTAATTTTTTCTACTCCAAAGCTATATTTAATAATACTATGTTCTTCAAAACATCATCTTTAGGATCAAAAATAATATCAATATTTTCTTTTTCTTCATCTGATGAAACATCATATATCCATTTTAATACATAAGTAAGTTCAATTAATTCTTTAGATGACAACCATTATTTAGCATTTGTCAAATTATAATTTAAGTTAAACCCAATGGCAAAACTGTATTAATATGCTGCTTATTTTAAATTGGAAGGGTTCTCATAAAATTCATCATCAATATCAACTTCTTTTAGAAATTGTTTGATGCTCATTACGCTAATTTTAGCTTTTTCTGGTTAACCAGTGTGTTTTATACTTTGTGAGATTTAGAATTAAATTGGTTGTTGTGTTTTGATTATTTTGCCTTTTATGATCATTTTTATTTGAAGAAAAAAATTAATATCTAAAGTTATTATCAATTTTAGTTATTTTAAAAGTTAAAAATTCAATATTTGATAGTAAGATAAATGAGCTTTAAAGATTCAAAGTAATTCAATATAAAATAATTTGAATATTAAAGTAATTGATTAAATATTAAAATAATGACCACAGTTAATGCTCCAAAAATAAATGAATACAAAGAAGCTACTCGTGTTGAAAGAGTGGGCGCTCAATCTCATATAAGAGGTTTAGGATTAGATGGTGATCTTGAACCAAGAAATATATCATAAGGAATGGTTGGATAGGTATTGAATAATTTAAAAAATTTACATAGAAAAAAGCAAGGAAAGCTGCAGGTATCATTTTAAATACAATTCGTGCTGGTAAAATAGCAGGAAGAAGTATTCTTATTGCAGGATAACCAGGTACAGGTAAGACAGCTATTGCTATGGGTATTGCAAAAGCATTAGGAAATGATATTCCATTTACAGCAATGGCAGGATCAGAAATATTTAGTCTTTAGATGTCAAAGACTGAATCTTTAACTTAAGCATTCAGAAGATCAATAGGTGTTAGAATAAAAGAAGAAACCGAAATAGTGGAGGGAGAAGTTGTAGAAATAGAAATCGATAAATCAGCAACTTCAGGGGCAAAAACAGGAAAAATAACCTTAAAAACTACAGAAATGGAAACAATATATGATTTAGGAGCAAAAATGATAGAATCAATTACAAAAGAAAAAATATCATCTGGAGATGTAATAACAATAGATAAAGTTTCTGGAAGAATTAGTAAATTAGGAAGATCATTTGCAAAAGCTTCTGAATTTGATGCTCTTGGTCCATAAACAAGGCATGTTTAATGTCCAGAAGGAGAAATAGAAAAAAGAAAAGAAGTTGTTCATACAGTTACATTGCATGAGATAGATGTTATAAATTCTAGATAGAAAGGATTTTTAGATTTATTTTCAGGGGATACAGGTGAAATAGATCCAGAAATAAGAGATTAAATAGATTCAAAAGTAGCTGAATGGAAAGAAGAAGGAAAAGCTGATATTGTTCCTGGAGTCTTATTTATTGATGAAGTTCATATGTTAGATATTGAATGTTTTTCATTTTTAAATAGAGCTTTAGAATCTGATAAAGCACCTATAGTAATTTTAGCCACAAATAGAGGTATAACAAATATTCGTGGAACTACTTACAAAGGGTATGTAAATAAAAAATAAATAAATTTAGACCACATGGATTACCAATAGATCTTTTGGATAGATGTTTAATTATTTAGACAGAACCATATAATGAAGCAGAAATAAGAAGTATTCTTGAAATTAGGTATCAATTAAATTAAATAATAGATGTGAAGAAGAAGATGTTGAAATGACTGAAGAAGCAAAAGAAGTATTAACCAAAATTGGAGTAGATACAACTTTAAGATATTCTATTTAATTAATTACAACTGCTAATTTAGTTGCATAAAAGAGAAAATCTAATGAAGTAGATGTAGAAGATGTTAGAAGGGTAAATTATAAATTAATATTTAAGGTATATTCCATGTTTATAGATCATGTTAGATCCACATAATATTTGAGAGATCATTAAGCAGAATATATGTTTGATGAATACTAAAAGTAAACATAAAAGATGTAGGTTGAATGATTTATAAATATTCATATAAGTATATACCATTATTTATCTCAATTCAAATATAAATTTAATTAATAGCTATTAATCTTTTAATTATTTATTCATTTTTACTTTTATTATATTATTTATTTTAAAATGTCTGTTCCACAAATCATTATTGAATAACAATCCTATTTAAACAGTCCAATTGAAGTAGATGGAGCTGTTTATGTTGCAGCCTAAAATGGAGAAATTATTTAATACAAGAATGAACAATAAAAAGTATAATTTTCATTTTAGAAATAGACTTTTTTTCATGTAGCTAGTCAGCCTAATTCGATTAAAATGGATAATAAGAATAAAGTTTCTTATGTTGCTAATATGGCTAGATAATCCATTCAAAAATTTTGTCAAGAAGAAGATAATGATGAAATTATTGATTTCATTAATGAATTTGAAGGAATGCCTCTTCTTGGTCCTAATTCACTTTTACTATCTCCTAAAAATAGTATATAATTCAATAAATGTTAGATATGATATTTTTTACAGATTCTGGGCCATTTGGAGAAACTGCAATAGATAACTGTAAAGGATCATTGTTTGCAGCAGATCTAGAAAATTTAACATGCAAAGCATTAGCCTTATATTGTCTTTCATTTCCAAGTGGTATATGTATGGGTAATGATGAAAAAACCATTTATTTATGTGAAACAGGTAAGAATAGAATTCTAAGATTTGTTTAAGCCAATGCTGGTATATACTATTTTAGGTATTATTGTAATTAATAATTAGTGTTTATATTTAATTTTAAGGAAGATTTGGTCCTATGGCTTGTGCAGTCTCTTCAACTGATCTCTTATATGTAGCCAGATATGAATTTTCTTAAGTGACTGATGATGGACTTATCAGTGTTTATAATTAAAATGGTATCAATATTGATAATATTGTATTGCCTCATTATCCTGAGTTAACGGGAATGGCATTCTCTATGTAAAAGTATTTTCTATATTTTAGCTCATAACCTAGTGTATTGTATTTAACTGAGAATTCTTCAAAAGGAAAATGCCTTAAGTTAAATGTTACTCCTCCAGACAAAAAGGATAAAGATAAATTTAAGTGATGTCTTATATTTTACATTATGACTATTTTAATTAGTGAATTCTCATTCAAATATTTTCAAAACCACTTGAATACTTACCATTATCTAAAAATCAAAAGTATTCCAGATTTCTTAAAATATAAAAAAACTTTATTGAGGAGCTCGAAAGAATTTCTTAAATTTCATTCAAATTTTTCAGAAGAAATTAATTTAGAATTCATTAATTGTATGAATTAAATTATTAAAATACTAATATATAATAATAGGATATTTACAAAGAAAAAGATTTAAACAATAATATATTATTATCAATTACTCATGTTCAAATAAGAAAAAGCTTTGTTTTATTTTCATTAAGCACACTGAATATATTTGATTTATTATTTTTTTTCATGGTTTTGATTTATTCAATAGTGAATTAGAAAGAAACATTTTTATTTGAAGGTCTTCCTACGAATAGATCGAAAATAGGTCGAATTCTGCCATTTCCATTTCCAGGACTTTTTAGACAACTTTCCTTCAAAATACCATTTATTTTATTTGATATAAACCTTTTTTCATTTATTTTTTTAGGTATAGAGGGTAGAGATAGTTTTTGATCACGTTTTACTTTAATTTCTTGTTTTTCTTAACAATTTCTTTGAGTTAGTTAATTACAATTAGTTTTTTTTTGGATTATAGTTTACTGACTCAGTGGAATAAATTAATTGCTAAAAGGTACATAGAAAGAATACTTTTCTCTTAAACTGTTTGAGTTTTGATGACATAATGCAATTTTTTAATCTTAAAAAGTTCTGGTTTAAATATTAGGCTCTTGAGATTCTGAACTATAATATTCATTCATGAATTTATATCTTGGTGAAGAAATCGGTAAATTCGCTGATTCTGAATTGGAAAGAGAGTGAGTACTTATTTCACTTAATAAAAAAACAGTAGTAGGAAAGGTTAATACATCTATTTATTTATCATCTTCATCAGAGTTTATAGTTTATTGATTATCGAAGCAACATTCTTTTGCCATTTACAATTTATTTATTTGAAATAGAAAACAAATTTAGATATGGATTAATTCTTATAATTATTAAACAAGTTTACGAAAAGATGATTAATTTTAAGATGATGTATTGAATAAAATAAAAATTGATAAATGTTTGTTTTGATGAAATATGTTTAATATTGTGAAGTAAGAAGAAGGAAAATTTTGAAAGATTGAATTAATAATTTAAATGTATAAAAAATATTTAATAAAGAAAAAAAAATAGTTTAGATAATCATATTTTGGAGAAGAATATATTTTAGAATACGTAATAATTTAATATTAAATAAAGGTAAATTGTGTATAAATGTGAATTAGTAAGAAGTACTAATAAAAATGAATGATAGTTTATAATAATAAAGAATTATGTAAATAATGTCTAAAAAAAGATGATGGAACCAAAAGAAAGATTAGAGTAGAAGAGTTGTAATGATAGAGTTTAAGTAGGTGATTATAATTTTAGAATGATTAATATAATTATAAATTATGAATCCAATTGACACTAGATAAATATTGAATTGGGATTAAGTAAAGGTTCATCTTTAACCAAATTTATGCATTGAATGTTAATTGGTTCCATAATAACCTCTTTAATGTTATCGATGTTAAAAGTTATTGTGTTAAACTTGTCATGGAGATCTAAAATAGAAATCAAGAGGGCCAAAAATATTTTGTTAGAAATGCAAAGCATTGAATTATTTCAATCCTGCAAACAATGCAATTTATTAGAGTTACCGAGATATGGTAATAGGATGTGTAAATCGTCGATATGGTTGTAAAGTGACACTGGACTACAAGAAGTATTAGAAACATGTTGAAGAATGTGATTTTTAACGTATTCCATGTCCATCACCAGGTTGTTTTGTAACAACATTAAAAAGAGCAAAAGGAGATCACTTATCTGTCTGTGAATATGTAATAGAAACATGTTAATATTGTAATAAGTAATTCAATCGTAAATCAATGACTTATCATCAAGTATCAATTTAGTTATAATTAAATGATAGGAAAAGTGTAATGGAAAAGATGCGTAACAGATTGATTTAGCATCACTAAAGTCGGACTTCCTACGACTGAGGAGTAAATTAGATGCTGCCATTTCTTAATTTGAATAATCAACAGAAATCACAATGTTAGAATAGAAAGTAATCAAATAGTAGTTAGAGATCTAACAACTGAAGAATAATATTAATTAATGAGTTATTAAGAATATGATTATCTTCGTAGTAGACGGATGTAAGTCTTTACAATAGTAGGGCATTTTCACTCCATAAATAAAGATTAGCTAGTATCAAAGGATATGAAAATAAATAAATCTCTAGTGTTGTAACCAGAGTAGAGAGAATGAGAACTCAATCCATTAACAGACGAAAGTAAATAGAATAATAACTACTTGCAGAAGAAAATCAACGTCTCAAGTATCCAATCATCTTATTCTAGAGTTAAATTATTAGAAATTGCTAATGAAAAGAAAGCCTCTTCTCAACAAGTTAAATTATGCTAGGCAAAAAAGAAGTTATAACATAGTTTTTAATATCAATAAAATATGATGGACAATCTTATACTCATGAAAAAAATCACCAATGTGTATTTATCCCCTCTCATTTAGTACTTCATCTATCACTAAAAGAGTTTAATTGCATGATTTTCATTTTAGTAAATTAAAATAATTAGACAGATATTTATAAGATGATGAAAGAAGTTTAGCTAAGTATAAAGTTTATTTTTATTGTTGCAAGGCCTTCTATTGTTTAAAGTCCCAATAATTCATAATAGACTTAACATACAAAAACACTTGATGCCACTTATATGAAATTATCAGAATTTAGAGTATATTCAAATGGATAATTACTATAATGAAATATATTAAAAATCATCATAATTATTAAGTTATCAGGCATTCTCTTTTTAATCTTCCTTATGTCTTTCTTCTGATTTTATTTCTTCCATCTATTTTTTATTAAGCTTTTATTTTGGTAATTAAACCTATATCAAATTTTTGAAGTTATCCATTAATTTATAGATTTTATCTGATGAATGATTGAATTTAATTTTTTCATACTTTAGAAATTGTTTAAATTTGATATTGAAATCTTTTTTATCATAAATTAATGCCCTATCTAAAAATTCTGAACCCAATTCTTTTGAATAAATCTATTCAAAAAAAATGGTACCAAAATATTTTTAATTAGTTTTATAATTCAATTCTCCCACTATTATGTTAAATCTTTTTTCGAGTTATTTTTGAAAATAGTCAGTTTTACATTTATCTTGTAATGATGAGACTTATTTTTCTCCAGATATATCAAATGAACAAATCTAAGGATATAATAAAGTGCCTCTACGATCTACACTAAGTGATATTTAGGGTGTGGCTACAGTTTACTTATACCATCCAACAAGTTAACCCCATACAAATAAGGATGAATAGATTTTTCCCTCAACTTTACATTTCTTCTTTATCAAACCTACTTTGCCCCATTCTAGATCTTCCATAGGAAAAGATTAAAATCCTTTATATTCAGTGGCCTTGAAATAAGTGTATGTAAATGCCATCATTTATAACATCAAAGACAATCCTTCATATTAAAATGAATGCTTTTATTATAAAAGTAAATGTGAAAGCACTAAGAATAATAATCTTGTTAAAATCAATTATTCTTAAATTTCATATAAATGTCTCTTTTCTGAAATGTGTGTAATTAATTCCATCAACTTTTTCAATCCAAATTTTTAAAATAACTGATAAACATCATTTTATAATAGAGAGTCATTTGAATTATTAATTCTCCAAAAATTCATAATTAAATCTTCATTAGAAATTTTAGACAATGGAGGTTCAACTGAATCACTCTATTTTAAAAAGAACTTAATTTTATCTAAAGTGAAAATTAAGTTTTATATTCTTTCTTCAGAATGTTATTAAACAGTAAATAGATTCCAATTTTAAGTTTCTTCATTAAGAACGAATTTTGTATCTAACTCTGTCTTATATATTAAATATCTACTCTGAAATGAAATAATACTCTTCATCAATAAATTTAAGCAATTAAGAAATCCAACTTTTTAACCAGAAAGGACAAGCTGTTAATAAACTAGATCTAATTTTATGTTTGTTAAAAAGCGATTCATCTATTTTGATATTATCTAGACAAGCATTAAAAAGAATAGCATTTCTTTTAATAAAACAATGATTTCTATCTAAAATAGCATTATATTCTCTTTGATTAGACAACTCCAAATAATATCTAATAAAATAAATGAAATACTTTCTACAATTTAAACTGCCGCATAAACATAAAGCTTATAATTATTCTTATTTACTTTCAGTGAATGAACAATAATCAAATGTTAATTCTTCACCATATTAAATATTTCGCATAGCATACATTCCAATAACATAAGTTCCATTACTAACAGTTGTAACAGTACCACAATTAGGATTACAAGAATGACTTAATCTTGATGAAAAATTGCCTTTATTAATAGGATCAACAAAAAGGATATCCATTCCATCATCTTCATCAGGATGTTTATCTAACATAATATTATAAAAATCTGGAAGGATATCTTTTTTATTAAATTCTTTCATTTATTTTTTAATAAAATCTTATTTTTCATACCATCTCCATGGTTGATAGATTTCACCCAAATAAGGTATAATAAGAGAATTTGTTTTAATACCAAATTTATTTACACAAACTAATCCACATCCTTTTGTATGAATTCTAAATCCTCCTCCATCAAGTTTTATTACTCTTTTTATTTATTTAGCCATTTTTCTATCATCCTTATTATAATAACTTGATATCATTCTGGATTCTTTAATTATATAATCACATGCTAATCCCATATCATATCCTCTCTATTTATCATTTGGTCTATTGATTGCTAAAATTAATTTCTCAATAAATAAATTTTTCTATTATTCATCATAATCTAATGGTAGAATGTTCATTATAACATTTCTTGTATAAACATCTATTCCCCAACATAATGTTTCCTTTATATTTTAAATATTAATTATACTTCTACATCTGCATTATCTCCAAAATTAATTCTATTAGTTAAATATTATTTTAATTAAATTTACATATTTAAACATGTTTTATCTGTTCCTTCATGTTCTTTACATTCAATTCTATTACGTCTATTTGGACATTCTGAATCCCAAGTTATTTCTGAATAATTAAATGTTCCCATTCTATTTAAATCAAAACAAACACAATCATTCTTGCATTTTATTGGAACTTTCTTGCTTGATAATTTCTCTTTTATTTGACTTATATGGGGTTCCTCATTAGGGTTAGGTTCATAATCCTATATTTCAATATAAGTTCGTATTTCCTTCTTTTCAGGAATCACAGGCCAAATCTTTGAAGATATTTTATATTCTGTTTTCAATTATAGAATATTATGCACCTCTTCCTTAATTTATTCTGAAAACTTCTATATAACTGATCTAATCTTTGGTTTGGCATCTTCCCATACTTTGGACAAATAATAGTAGGATTATTGATTTTTGCATCTCATATAAATGTTGCCAAATAATTTATGCAAATCTTTGATTATTGCTTAAATATCCCAATAATATCGGTATTGTACTCTTTTTCTGAATTGATTCAAATTATACAAATTACTCCTAAAATTAATAGGCTATACTTTTACTGTTATATACCTTCTTTAATTATGTTGTTTCATCAAATTAATATTCATACTCTTCATCAAACCATTCTTTATAGTATTCCTTAGGATCTCTTTCATAGTTTTCTAAAATTTGTATTAAAGTACTCAATTCCTCATTATTCAAAATGTTATAAGGATCACTTTGAACTAACAAATCTGCTATTGTTTCTAAATGTTTCCAAGCATCTTCCCTTTAAAATTCTTACATTTTCGCTTTTTTCTTATTCTCTATTATTCCCACATTATTATTTTTCTTCCTCTATTTTTTTATCTATTTGGATATTGAATCACTCTTTTTCTCTTCTTCAGCACTACTACTCTATTTTGTCTTGTTTCCTTTTGCCCGCTTTAAGCTCATTTCTGTTTTAATTTTAATTTTATATGGGAATTCCTTAACCAAAACAAACTCAATCACAACTTTTTGAAGAAACCCTTAAATAATTCGACATAATAGACAAATAATCCACCTACATACTATTTTAGAACAAAACTACTATGCAAAAATTAGAATTTTGGACTTTCAAATATAATGATGAAGATTCATTCAAACGAGCAGTAAAAGACTTGACTCAAACTAAAACATGTTAAACTCTTCTTCAAATTGTCAAACACAATACTGTGACTCATGATGAATTCTGTTCTACTTTTTATGAACTCCAACTGCTTGTTGAACATCCAGTTTAAAGCTTTGCAGAGTACCTATAAAATAGAGGTCAACAAGATTACTCCTCAAAAGAGCTATATCATCTTATAGATTGTGTAGTATTTGCATAATTAAACCTTGAAAAAAAACAATACATAGGATTTAATAATTTATGGTAAGGTGAAAATGATGTTTGGAAGTTGAGAAGTTTTGAAAATTCTTATCGTCCAATAGACTTTTGGGGAAAACAAATTCCACATTTATATCCAGCACCAGAAGAACTGAAATTAGACCCTTCTCTAAAATATTCAGTTGAAAAAGCTACTATATTCACTTTTGGAATGCTTCTTCTTCATGTTGCACTAGGTATTTTATTAATTTAATAAAGCATAGCCAAATCTTGTGATTCTCTTTATTAGAATAATACTATTGATTAATAAAGAATAACAACTAGAATTGCTGAATTTTCTAAAATATATCCTAGCACTTTGGCAGACATTATTTCAAATATGGTCTAAATAGATCCTTTTCAGAGATATAATTACTAAGATATTCAGAATAGATTAAAAGATGCTTAATAATGTAAAATAACTGATAGTACTAATCTTTTATTAAAAATGCCCTAATAAATCAACAGTTAATCTAAGTTCTAAGGAAATCCTTACAAATCTCCTGCAGAAACATCAAGATTAATTAACATACCATTATATCCAGAATAACAATTTATTAATTCTCAATCAATTCCTGGAAATAATAGTCTATAAAATTATGGTAATTCAATTCAATTAAATAATTAATAACTAATATAAACAATCACATAATCAAAACAATAATAAATTGATAAATAACAACCTTAATAAATACAATCTAACCGTTAACTTTCTCCTTATAATAGTAGAATTAGATAAGATAAATTATAATTTGCTGATGGAAGATACTATGAAGGAGAAATAATGAATGAATAAATGAATGGTTAAGGAATTCTTTATTATTCTGACTCTACTGTTGAATATGATGGCCAATTTTTAAATGGTTAATTTCATGGTTTTGGAGTCCATTCTAATAATAATCCTGATATTATGGATGCTTTTCTTAATGTTAATGAATTTCCTGGTATTTTGAATTATTGGGTAAAATATGAAGGTGATTTCTATTAAAATAAGTATTTTATATTATCAATTATAGAAAACATGGTATAGGAAGCATTACATTCTCAAATGGAGATTATTATATTGGAGGATTTTAAAAAGATTAAATGGAAGGAAGAGGTACTTATACTTAAAAATATGGATAAACATATATTGGATTTTGGGAAGGAAACAAACTAAAATATTGATTTATTATTTATTTATTTTAAGAATGCAATTAGAAGAGTCTTATCAAGAAGCTAGACAAATCTTAGCATAAAATTTAGAGAAAGGCCGAGGTAAATTAAATGCACAAGAGAAATTAAAATGTGATATTGCTTAAGCTATTATTTATGAACATGATCAAAAAAGATTATAGGCTGCTTCCATATACTATAATTTAAGTTAAAAGAATCCAGATTATTTAAAAAAAGCAATCATTAATGGATTAGCTGCTCCTGCTTCTGCAAAAAGATAAGCACTTCTCTTAACCATTTATAGGGATAGTCGAAGTTAAAAATCAAAATGGCTTCCATTTTTAAAATCAAAGTATATCAATGTTATTTTATTTATGATAGTGTTCAACAAGATTTATTAAAATGGTCTGATATTGAAGAGTTTGCCAGAGAAACTTAAATCAATTCCAATTTATTTTGTGAACATATTATTTCTGCTATCAGTAGATTCTATAACAATATATCCATTAATAAATTAGCTCAATATTGTAAGCTTATGGAAGATCAAGCATATTAACTTTTAGAGAACATGATTATTACTGAAAGATTATCAGCATATATTGATCAATAATAGGGATATATCTATTTTTAACATAAAGAATAATCTACAATAGAAGAATTCTGTACAAATTTATACAGTTTATTTTAATGAATAATTATCTACATATATATATCATTAATAATAATTGAATTCTTCTCTTATGTTTAATTTTAATTATGAAAACCTTTCATTTAAATTATGATAACATTAGAAAACACCTGAAATCATCCATTATCCTGTATTTGTCTTTTCCATACATTCTTAAAACTCATCTCTCAATTATTGAAACTATCCTTAAACAAATTTATCAGCATCTTTCAGACCTTGAGTACATTCTATTACACAAAATCTTATTGATTATCTATCTTTATAAATATCATCATAACAACGACTTCTAAGACATTTAGTTATCTTATAAATTAATTAAATCAATACTTTATTTTGCAATACTGCATATTCTAATAATAAAAATTTATTAACATCTGCTATATTTTTATTGTATTCTATATAAAGATCAGCAGCAGTATTTCTTTCTTATTCATTCAAGACATCTTTGTCAAAGAGTTTTTGAGTTTTCTCATCGATTGTATTTTTTAAATGATGAAAATATGGATATTCTCCATCTTTTGCTATTCTCATTAATATTAAATATAAAAATTCATTCTCTATATTTATGTTACTTGATCATATTCTAAATTTCATCAAGCACTTTAATTTTACTTTATTAAACCGATTTTTATTAAACTACAGTATTTTTCAAAGCTTCTCTCTCTCCAAGTAATTTTTCATTTTCTAACAATTTAACTTTTTCTTCAAGCTATAAATAATATAATTTAATTTGAATACAAATCTTTATTCATTTTCCAAATTTTTTGAATTCTATTTGCTTTTCAAATACTTTGCTTTAAATTAATTAGTGTTTTCTTCTTGTTATTATAACTATCTTTTTAAATCATTTGCATTTCGTTTCCATTCATTAGTCTCTTCTCTAGCAACATGAACCTCTGCAACTAAAGAATCAACTTTCTTTTCAATATATAATATCTCCTATTATATTTTAATCAATTAAAATACTTATTCTTATTATTATCTCATGTAATCAATATCTCTATCTTATTCATATAATAAATGTTTTAATTTTCTATTTTCTTATTCAAAAATCTCAATCTCATGAACTAATCTTTATTTCTCCTTCTAATCAATCTAATATTAGACATCATATTTTGTTATTTTTTCATCTTATATTTAAAGAGTTTGTCTATATTTATCAATCTCTCCCTTCAAATCTCTTATATCTTATATTTTGAATTATGCTTCATTAAAAACCTAATCAGTTTTTTATTTCTAATCCTCTAGCATAGATTACAATTTCTGTTTTTCTCCTTATAAATCTTAAATTTATTTATTAACTATCATATCTTCTTTTGATTTTTCTAATAATTTCTATTCTAATTATTAGATCTGATTTTGCATTTATTTTGTTTTTTATTTTTTTTTCTATAAATTTTCTTGTAATTCACTTATCATACCTTATTTCTCTTAATCTAACTTCCCTTACAACATTTAATATCTTGTATCAGCTTATTTCAATTACTCTTCTAAATCCTATACTTTCTTTCCTTAATTATCTATTGTTATCTATAAAATCTTCTTTTCATCAAAATATTCTTAAATTTTTGAACTTATTTTATTTGTATTCTCTCTCTCTTCCTAAATCATCATCTCCAAATATCTTCTATCCTCTTCTTTTTAATCTAATAACTATTTATATTGTTCATTTTCGTCATTCAAACATATCAACCTCTTTTCTGAATCCTTACTAATTTATAATTAATCTATTTATAATACATTTCATTTGAGAATTCTTCGCATAACTTTTATACTCTATCCAATTCTTATTGAAATCCTTATTTTTAATCTTCTAATCTACCCTAATAAAAATATAAATTATATTTCTTACATCATTTGATTTTTAAGAATCCTTAAGTAATTATATTTTTGCTTTCTTTTTTATTAATTTCTATTTTGCCTAAGTTAATTAAGTTCTGAGATCTTCATTAACTCTTGCTTATTAATCTTCTTTCAAAATCTATTCCTTCTATTCTTATAATTGATTATATAAATTTTCCTATTATTCTCTTAATTCCTTCTCATACTTTTCTATTAATTCATCTTTCCCTCTTATTGTCTATTCCAACTCTTTTGTTCTATCTATATATTCTTTTAGAGTTATCTAATTTATTTATTAATACAAATTTTATACTTTAAGCTCTTTATTTAAACTTCTCATTTTGTTATACTTATCTCTTGATACATATTCCTTCTCTTTCTCTTCCTTATAATTTTTTTCAGAACGTATTGTTGTATCATTCTTACCACCTGATTAATACAATTAATCAATGACTTATTTTGAACGATTATATCTCTCCAATAATCTTGAAAAGTCCTTTTCAATCTTTTCTGTCTGTCCATCCCTTGAATTCATTTTTTAATATTCAAATTTATTAACTGATTTAAATTATGTAAAATAAGAAAATACTAAAAATTATTTATTTTTATCAATCAAATACTTTTTCCTCATGTATTAATCTCAACTTATCAGTTCCAGTTATTTACATTAAATATAACTTCAAAAACCATTTATTTTATTACTACAATAGCCTTATTGAGAAGCTTTCTCATTTCTCTTCCTTTTAATCATTCAATTAAGAAATCAAATTATATATAATAAATAAAAATTTTGATCTATTTTAAAAATAATAATAACATTCATAAATTATATCAATATCAAATCCTTTTATTTTTCATTCGATTTCCTCTGATTCCTTATCAGATTCATAGTATTCATAATTTTATTATTAAAAGGAAAATACTTAACTTTGCCCCTTTGAAAAAGAATTCAAAAATCACTATTTCAGTAACAAATCTGTGTTAAATTGAAGCTAAGTTTGCATCTCAATTTTTTACTCACTTAAATATTGATTTTCAAATTCTAATTATTATAATTTAACTTTTATTTCGTTTAATTCTTCAACTAGATCCAGCTTTTATACTACTTATAGTTCTTAAGAATCACTAGATTTTCTACTTTTAATTTCTTCCTAATTTTTTATCATTCTTTAAATTTTTACACCGAATTTTCCATTTTTGTTTTTTCTCCCATACTATTTGATTTATTCTTATAAGTTTTTATTATTTTCTGTATATTCTTATATTTAATTTTACAAATCTTTATTTTATTTCTATAATCCTTTAATTTGTTGTTTTTGTTAAACACTTTATATTTAAAATTCAACAAATTTTTCATTAATAGATTTCTTTTCTTACTTTGTTTCCCAATAACAATCTTATTTATATATTTATATTACATTTTTATTTGAATCTTTGTTATTTATTGATTCATTAAAGTCTTATTATTTTTTATTTAAGCCTTTAAAATATTTTATTATGATGCTCTAAAATTTTGTTTTTCTATCTACCTTTAGTAAATAATTACTTTTAATTATATTTATTAAAGTCTTGATAACTCCTTCCATTAATTCATTACTTAAATTTTTTTCTTTAATAAAAGATTTTCCATTTCACAATTATGCAAAATTACTGATTTTCTCATCTATTAATTATATAAATCATCTAATTATAGCTTGCTTTAGCAATTTCTTTCTAATTTGCTCTATATAATTCCAACCCATATTGATTACATTTGATTATTAATCAATATTACATTTAAAAGGAGATTTAGAAATATAGAGTTCTAAAATGAAGTTTGAGTCCTTTTTGATGTATTAAGATTAAGGCTGAATTATTTTTTTAAAGGACTAGAATTCATTTTAAAATAATCACATAAGCAAATTTTTTATTTTATTACTTTTAAATAATTAGTTCTTCTCTCAACTAAAACATTTATTTTTTTTTGTCTTTTGTCTTTTTGTACTTTTGAATTAAAAAAAATTTTAAATTTAGAATTATTACATTACAATATTCTTAAATTAGTTAATTTTTTCAAATATCATTAATTTTAAATTTTATTTCTAAAATAGAGACATAAAAATTTTTTGAATTGTTAATATTTTCCATTTGATTAGAATTTTTTAATTTAAGTTTATTTCTCTAGTATTTTTGATAGCTTTTTCAACTCCTCATACTTTTTTTCATCATATTGTTCTTTTTGTCTTAATTTAAATTAGTTTATAGTAAACATTACTAAAACTATTTTTAGGCAATAACAGTATATCATTTAAAACAAAAATACTTTAATTCTCATTGCAAATTTAATTAGGATATTACATTCTTTAAAGTTTTAGTTTTATCCCTAATATTATAAATATCTTATTAAAAATGTAATTTTCAACTTCAGGATTTAATTATGTTTTTTTTATAATGGAATCATTTAATGATAAAATGAAACTAAAAAAAGGATTTATAATTTGAAAACCTTTCTCAACTCAATCCAAAAATTTTTGAACAATTCTCTTTATATATTTAATCAAAAATAACTAACAATAATTTACATTTTTGCTAATTAATCACTTTTTTAATAATTATTTTTATATTAATTTTTTTACAAATATTTTCCATCAATGCTTTAATTTTTTGACTTATAAATCAGTGACCTTTATTCATTTTATAATTTTGAATAATTTTATCTGAAATTTTGTAGAATTAAACTGTTTAATATATGAGAATAAATATAGAAACAGTAAAAAAATGAATAACTTAAATTATTAATTATATTAATTAAGAATAAATAAAAAACAAATGAAATCATTATAAGTTGTTTGTATTCAGGAATCAATTTCAATGCTTTTTTCTGTAATTTAATTTAGACTATTAGAAGTTTATAGATGTATTCTCTTAATTCTTCTTAGTGTTTTTAATTTTTAAGAGACTTAAGTTATTGCGTCTCTGTTGTCTACTAACTTGTCATTAACATCTTGATGAATAATTATCATTTTAAGTATTGATTTTTCTTCTTTTGCAATGTACTTTTATTCATAAAGAGTTTGCACATATTTGAGAGCTGTTTAGAAATAGGTTTGCGTCATCTAAAAAATTGATATTTTTATTAAGTAATTTTAAATTATATGAAATTAAGTTAAAAGGGGATTTTAATTTTAGTTTATTTTTAGAAAATTAATCAATTTTGGATATATACTAGGGATTTAATGATGTGTAATATATTTATGTTATTTAAATTAAGATGTGAAATATTAGTGATTTTTAATGAAAATATTCATTTATAGCAATGATTCTAGAAGCTTTTTTAAATATATTATATAAATTTTTGTTAGTTAATATTAGGTGTTTGGAGAAAATATATACACAAATCTCACTGAAAATATTTTTAAAAAGGACCTTCAAATTAATTCTTCATCTGTCTCTTCATCTATAATAAGAAGCTAACCTTGTTTGATTGCCAACTCTCTTCTTTATTTTTTAATTAATTATAAAAAAAAGAAAGAGAGTTATTCAGCACTAATTGTAGAAGGAATTTAAAATTCATTCTTTATTATTAGATCTTTTAAGATAACTTTCTCTTCTTCACTAATAAGTTTAAGTTCAACTAAAGAGCGCAAAGTTTAAAAACACATTCTATAAAAGGATTCATTCATCATTTGTGAATAATAATATTAATGAGCTGATTTTTTTTAAAGTGCTGAATTTAAATTAATTGAGCCAATTTTTTATTAATATTTCTATAAAGTATTAATAAGCAGAAATTCTCTAGGAAATATCAATGGTTCAAGAATCCATTTTGATTTTTAATTTAATTAAGAATCTATTCTTATATTCTATGATTGTATTATAACAGATAAAAAAAGAAAAAAAATTAAAATTATTGAAGTATTAAATAACTATTTATGAAATTAAGGATAGGATATATTGAATTTAAGTTCTAAAATCAAAAATCTTAAAAGAAATTAAAATGTTTATATCCAAAAGTTAAATTTAAAGTTGTAATATGCCTTTATATTTTGCTTTGTATCTAAATATATGAAGAGAGTAAATTGAAAGAGTTTTTGCAAATAGAGCTGATTTATCAAGAAATGATGAATATTTTAATATAATTTTTAGAAAATAAACTGAAATTAGAATTTTCGGGTTTGAGTTTATTTACCTAGAAATCTTTGATCCAAAATAATATAATCGTAAAATAAAATTTAATTAGAATTAAAAAAATTTTTAATTTTCAATAAAAGAAATAAATTCAAATTCTCAAAATGTCATATTAAAACATTTTCAAATTTCGTTCTTCAGTTTTAATGTTTGATTAAAAGAGTTATTTTTTTGTAAAATGCATCTTAATCATTCTTTCTTCAACACTCTATTTACAAATTAATCTCAATATTCTTTTCTTCTCTTATTTTCTTATGAATTACATTAACTTTTGTTGGATTTATCGATTTGTATTAAATCATATAATTTCTAAAAATTTTCACTATATTTAATAAACTCTTATGAAGAATTGTCAAATTAAAGCCTTTTGATTTAAAAACATATGAATTTATAACAATATTTTAGAATGAGTGGTTTTATATTTCTATAATCGTCTTCTAACAAAGGATTAAAAATTTTCATATTTTGAATCCAATCTACCTATCTAATATGGTACAAATTTAAGTTATTTCTAGATTATTATAACATATCCTTATTATTATATTCTAAAAATTTTTTCTTTTATTTCCTTCTTTACATACTCCATTTAATGAATAGGTCGCTACTAAAAATTCTACAAATTCTACTTTCTTTTAGAATAACCCTCTATTCTAATACTTTCTTCAAAAAATTTTTTTGGCTTTATTTCATTCAGTATCAATTCAAAATTTTATTTCTTCTAGTCTGTACCATATTCCACTTCTTCTAATTGTTTCATTTTTTTCCTATTCATTAATCTATCTTGTTTTTTTAACTCTTATTTTTCATTTTAAAATTCTTTGTTTATTATTTTACTTCTAATTTTTATAATTTCTATTATTCAAAATTTAATTTATTTTTCATCTTAAGCTTAATTAATCACAATTTCCTACTTTTATTTATTTATTAGAAATCTAAATCCTCTGAGGATTCGTTTAACCCTCTCTCTTGATCAATAAATTATTTGAGAAATATTTCAGATTATTCATTTAAATTTATTACAACTACTATTTCTACTTTTCGCTTCAACTTTATAATAGTTTAGTATATTCTGGTTTATATTTTAATGCCAATTAAAATACATATTGCTTTCTGATATATATTTCATTTGTTCATTTTTTTAATTTTCTTCAAAGTGCTTTTATTTTAATAGTAAAAAATACATCAACTAAATGCATTTATTTTTTTTGCTATAAGAAATTAATAGGAAATTGAATCTTCAATTTCTCAAAGCTTCTAACTCATTTTTCATATTAATAATCAAGGCTCTAATTTTAATTGATTTTAGTTTTTTTGAGTTCATTAAGTTCTTAACTACAATATTCACAAAGTATAATTTCTTTTCATTTTAAATCCATATAAGCCTAGCTGATTAATAAATAATTTTATTAGATGCTATTTATTTCAAGGTTTTCGTATAAAATAGCAACAAAATTGATTGATCTGTTAATATGTTATTAATAAATAGGGATATAGAAAATATTATGACATATTTAAAAAATAATAATGATTATATTAAGGGTAAATTGCTTATTAGTATTAGTAGAGTTAAATAAAAAAAATAAGAGTATTAAGATTATTATGATGATTCTTCTTAATAAAGGATGATTTTTTATATATATTGCATTTTTAAGTGTAAATGAGATAAATATGTTTGATGTATATTAAGTAAGTATTTTGATTTTCTAATTTGATAATTTAAATGGTTAAAGAATAGAATAGAGGATGATAGTAACATAGAAATAATGGATAGTATATTTGATAATAAATGATTAAAGATAGGTTTGTTATAATAATTTAACGATGATGTCACCACTGTAATTATAAAAGGTAATAAGAGAAAGAAATGATAATTTATTATAATGAACAAATTATTAGCATTAGCAGCTCTAACATTATTAACAGTAGGAATTCATCAACTATCCTAAACCGAATCAGTTAATTTAAGATTGTAATATGATAATTACACAGTCTAATATGGCAAATTCTATTCTCCAGGTGAAAAAGCTTATAGATTTAAGATTTATGAAGAGGCAATGAAACATATTGAAAGTTTCAATTCAGACTCAAGTAATACTGCTAGATTAGGAGAAAACTAATTTACTGATTTAACACCTGAAGAATTTGCTGCTTTGTATTTAACAAGAAAATAATTGAATATGAATTTGAATGCTGAATTATATGTTCCATAAGGACCTGTAAATGCTTCAGCTGATTGGTCAGGAATCACAAAAGTAAAGGATTAAGGTAATTGTGGTTCATGTTGGGCATTCTCAGCTGTTGGTGCAGTTGAGACACTTTTAAGAATTAAGGGTGTTCTTCCAACAAATACATGGTTATCAGAATAATAATTGGTTGATTGTGATAGAGGTACAAATGATGGATGTAATGGTGGATATGAAAATTTGGGTATTTCTTGGGCTAAAAAGAATGGTCTTACAACTAGTGACAAATATCCATATGTAGCTAAATAATAAAAATGTTAAATCTCAACTGGATAATATAAACCATCAGGATATTAAGTTGTTGCTGCCAATAACATGTACACAGCACTTTCATATTAACCAATTACTGTTGCTGTTGATGCTAGTTCATGGTAATATTATAAGACTGGTATTTTCTCTGGTTGTACTTTAAAATCCTTAAATCATGCAGTTTTAGCAACTGGATTTTAAGAAGATGGAACTTGGATTATTAAGAATTCTTGGGGAACTGGATGGGGAGAAAAAGGATACATTAGATTACCTGCTAAAGGTAACCCATGTGGTGTTTAAGATGAATCCTATGTTGCTTATCTTGAATGAGTTAAGTTACATATTTAAAACATCTATAATTTATATATATATTTCTTCTATTGATACATTCTTTTATTTTTTTATGAATCAATATCAATTATTTTAATAAGGTTTCTATTAAAATCATGATAAAAATAACACAGAATTTCTTACAATCAGAGAATGATTTTATTGAAATTTTAAAGTAAAATTAAAAATGAACAAGGATTAGAGAAATAAAAGAAAAATATATTTTACTCTTCTAATATTTATTACTAAACTTAATCCAAAATAAATAATGTTTGATTAAAAATAAAAAATAACTCTTGTAAATAAGGATTTATTAAATAATCTAGAAAAAAATTAATTCCAATTTTACTGTAATTCAACACCAAAATTGATAAATTCATTAAAGATATAGGATTACAATAGACTTAAAATTAAAGTATCACAAAATTAATTTAGAATAAAGTAAATTATTATGTTGATAAAGAGAAAAAATAAGAGAATTATTAAAAAGTATAAAATTATAAAAACAGTATACTGTTTAAAGAAAAAACTAATTGGACAAATTAGTATGTAAAAAAGATGCAATGTTGGAGTAATAGAATTAAAATATTATTGAATAGTTTGGATTTGAGTAGTTATACAAAAAATAAAATAATGTTAACTATTAAATTAGCAAAACTTTTTAATAAATTAAAAAATTTTGATCACTAAATTTTCAAAATTATTTAATATTGGAGTTTGTTTGATGTTCAATGGTAATAACTCATTAAAATAATCTGTTTAGTGATTTCTTTTATTTTGATATTTGTTTAAGGGTGTTTGATTATATATTTGGAATAGGATTTTTAGATTGTAACTTTGATAAAGCAATAGGGAATGTGATTGGAGGAATTTAGAATAGAGTAGATTATAAATAATATAAAAAAAAACAAGAATTCATAACAAGATTTTATTTTTATGGAAAGCTTTTTTGTGATCCTGACAAATTGATAATGAGTTGTTTAACTCTTAAAATCAACATAAATTTTTATCTAAAATCTGATGAAAAAAAATAGTTAAAATTTTGACTTAATATCATTTAAAATAGATTTGCACCAATAATGATTAAATTTCATAATTAAAACTCTTTTAGGAAGGTTTTCTTCTAATAATCAGCAACATGACAAGTTCTAAGAAAATGTATTTATTCAAATAGAAAATCAATAAAATCCATGTTTTAATTCATTGATGTATTTACATTAAGTAATATTATATGGATTTAATACAGTTACAAAATAAAATTAAAAAAAGAAAT
This sequence comes from Paramecium sonneborni, assembly GCA_905182985.1. Lineage (NCBI taxonomy): Eukaryota > Ciliophora > Oligohymenophorea > Peniculida > Parameciidae > Paramecium > Paramecium sonneborni. The sequence goes on along the minus strand of CAJJDN010000077.1, from coordinate 131,930 downwards.
GAATAGGATGGATTATATTTTCAATTACCATACCAATCATCAATTTTGGAGATTTAGATAAAGAAAAATCTTATAAGTGAAATAGATTTAGATTACTTAAAAATAAATACAATTTACAAAAATTAGTTAATTTAAAAAAAAATACAGTATTAAATATTTGAATTAGAATATTAAATTTTTTTAATAGGAAAAGTATAGCAAAATGATAAAGCGAATATAGTTAGGATACAGCTATAAACAATTTAAATGATTTGTCATAATAATTCAATATTGATTTCAGATGAAAATTATAAGGAAAATACTTCATAGAATATTTTAATAAGTTAATATTTTTCGGAACTTTGAAATTAAAATAGAAGTTTAATAGTATTGGTAATATTCAAAGTGTATAATATTAGATAACAAAGTGATTATAATTCCGAAAGGAAATGTAAAGATCTTGCAATTCTATTAAAGAGATATTAGAGAATAACAAAAGAATACTATAATTAAATACAAACTAGAAATTAATGAGAGAGATAAAATTAGTAGATTGAAAGAATTTAAATTACGTAAATTTGATGTATAGATAGTGAATAAAAATAAAGAATTGAAATATGATGTGATTTAGTTATAGAATGATAAGAGAATAATAGTTGATAAGTAATGTGTCATATATTATTTGATAAAATATAATAGGAAGAATTGTAAATAATATGATATAAGATATGGAAATGAAAATATTGATGTTATATNTATTTGTTTAAGGGTGTTTGATTATATATTTGGAATAGGATTTTTAGATTGTAACTTTGATAAAGCAATAGGGAATGTGATTGGAGGAATTTAGAATAGAGTAGATTATAAATAATATAAAAAAAAACAAGAATTCATAACAAGATTTTATTTTTATGGAAAGCTTTTTTGTGATCCTGACAAATTGATAATGAGTTGTTTAACTCTTAAAATCAACATAAATTTTTATCTAAAATCTGATGAAAAAAAATAGTTAAAATTTTGACTTAATATCATTTAAAATAGATTTGCACCAATAATGATTAAATTTCATAATTAAAACTCTTTTAGGAAGGTTTTCTTCTAATAATCAGCAACATGACAAGTTCTAAGAAAATGTATTTATTCAAATAGAAAATCAATAAAATCCATGTTTTAATTCATTGATGTATTTACATTAAGTAATATTATATGGATTTAATACAGTTACAAAATAAAATTAAAAAAAGAAATGAATAGGATGGATTATATTTTCAATTACCATACCAATCATCAATTTTGGAGATTTAGATAAAGAAAAATCTTATAAGTGAAATAGATTTAGATTACTTAAAAATAAATACAATTTACAAAAATTAGTTAATTTAAAAAAAAATACAGTATTAAATATTTGAATTAGAATATTAAATTTTTTTAATAGGAAAAGTATAGCAAAATGATAAAGCGAATATAGTTAGGATACAGCTATAAACAATTTAAATGATTTGTCATAATAATTCAATATTGATTTCAGATGAAAATTATAAGGAAAATACTTCATAGAATATTTTAATAAGTTAATATTTTTCGGAACTTTGAAATTAAAATAGAAGTTTAATAGTATTGGTAATATTCAAAGTGTATAATATTAGATAACAAAGTGATTATAATTCCGAAAGGAAATGTAAAGATCTTGCAATTCTATTAAAGAGATATTAGAGAATAACAAAAGAATACTATAATTAAATACAAACTAGAAATTAATGAGAGAGATAAAATTAGTAGATTGAAAGAATTTAAATTACGTAAATTTGATGTATAGATAGTGAATAAAAATAAAGAATTGAAATATGATGTGATTTAGTTATAGAATGATAAGAGAATAATAGTTGATAAGTAATGTGTCATATATTATTTGATAAAATATAATAGGAAGAATTGTAAATAATATGATATAAGATATGGAAATGAAAATATTGATGTTATATTTTTAATAAATAAAATCATACTTAAAATATAGATGGATCTAATTCTCGATAATACCATAAAGCTAAATAACGAGTTATAAATAAAGCTGCTCCTAGTGAGATGACTGCTGGACTGTTAAAATTTAATAGACTCACATAAATCAAGCTTAGAAATGTAATAACAGTTGCTGTTGACATATCATATTTACATGCATCTACCCAAGAATAATAAACAGTAGTTGCTAGAAATCCAATTGCTACACTAATAACTCCTTCTTTAAATCTGGTCATATATACATTAGTTTTAAAGTTTGCCCAATGAGGTAATAATCCCCATATTTAGAGAATTGATGGTACAAAAATGGCCATCCAACAACATACTCCTCCTGAGAAACCCATACTATGAGTTCCTAAGAATATAGCAAAATTTAAATATGGACCTGGTAAAGCAGCTGCTAATCCAAATCCTAACCAAAAGGCATCCTCATTTATATATAAAGGATTTAAAACGGTCTCTGCATACATAAATGGTAATGTTATTGGTGTACCTCCTATCATAAATGTTCCTATATTATAAAAGGATAAAGATATATCTAAAATCATTGATTTATATGCTGAATTAAAATAAAGTAATGCAATTAAAAAGATTATATATAAGTAAAATGATTTATTTCCTAACAATTAACTAATTTTATGACTATTTTTTATATTAATTAATTTAGGATCGGTTGTAATTACTGGAGTTACTGTTTGCTCTTTTATAAATGTACTTCGACCTATTGTGTTTTCTGCATCATATTCTAACATTATCGTTAGAATCCCACCCATCATCATCGTCAATATTAACACATAAGATTATTAATAAGCTACAAGTAGAACAGCACTTAAAACTGATAAACTCATATGAATTCTACTTTTTATTGATTACATAGCCATTTAAATCATTAACTATAATATTAATGCTACTGTACTAGCTTTTATTCCTTAAATTGCTAAAAATATCAAAATGTTCAAATCCTTAGGATCTGGATACTTACTGTATATAAATCCTAAAATTGCTAATAATACAGCTCCAGGACCAGCAAATCCTATTAATGCCACTATACCACCTAAAGCATTCTTCTTTGCTATTGTTCCTAAAGCTACCATCATCTAAGATGTTGTTGCTCCAGGGATAAAGTCTACCAAAGAAATGATCTCATCAACTTATGATTCCTTTTATTATCTTATTTTATTACCGTAACTGCTTATGCTTTTATTACGAATACTTCCTTAAATTAACCATACAAACTTGCACTAAGTGTTTTTATATCAAATACTGCAAATCGACATGACAAATTCAATAACTCCTTATAGCTTAATGTCTTAGAAGCATCTATTAATAAAGAAAACTTTGTCTTCCCTGTCTAACTACTCAAACTTTACATTTCAATCATCTTTATTTATATTTATAATCTCAATTATTAAACATTTTATGTAACATACCATATTTAATCAAAAAACTCTCTCCCTATCCATATCCAAATTAAGCACCTAACAATTACAACCCTTCAATATTAAATCTATTAAATATCAACTTTCTAACCTTGCCAAATAGTTCTTATATTCAATCTCTTTCATTAATCTCTATAACTCTGTCTCTTCAAATTTACGAAACTATATTTCTTTCATTTAAATCTCTCTTTATATTTGTTAGTATTCCTTTATCAATCTATCTTTCTCAAAATTGTTTATCTCTGTAAAAACAATCGATTATTCTTAAACTTATTCCTGTTTGAACATTTTTTAAATCTTTCTTGATGCCTCTAAATATATAATATCATTAAGAGTTTATTTGCTTGAGAATATTTGAGAAAATGTTTTCTCAATTAATTTATTTTCGGTAGGACTCAACCCTTCTACTAACAATGCTACATTATTTTATTATTGCTGTTTTATCTAATTAAGATGTTATTTTTTTATTTCAATTGAATCAATTTGAGAGAAATGATTTTTAGATAATAATGAAGCAATTGAATTATTTCCTGTTTCAATAGAAGTTTCCTTATAATTACTAAAAAATTAATGAGCTTTTGTAAAAAGATCATTTAATTCAATAGTTTTTTTAGTTTTAAGCAATAGAAAATCTCTTGCTTTACTATCTAAAAAAGGTGGAAAATTTGAATCTGAAATTTTTTCACCTGAATCCCATATGGCCTTTATTATCCAAGATAAACCTTATGATCGGCAATCTAATCCTATTTTAAGAAGTTCCAATAAGAATCCTTAAATAGATTTATGAAGTGCTTTGTTATTCTTATTCAGTTTAGAGTTTTCCTATTCTAATTTTTCAATTTGAACTGAATTTAGTTTCATTTATTCATGAAATTTGTAATAACTTTCTTTCATTTATTCGATTTAACTTTCTAATTCATTCTATCTAACAGCAATAACCATATAATTGTCAACTTAACTAGTAGATTAGTTGTTTTATTATTATGGCTTTTTATTGATTCCTTTAAGTTCCTCTTACCTTTCTTTTATCTAAAATAAATAAAAATAAAAATACAAAATCTGAGATATCCCTTATTTTTTAATGAATTTAATGATTTTCGATTCTTAATGATTCTAAATCTTATTCATTAATTTTGACTGTTTATTTTTATTTATCAAGTTTTTCATTGATTCGCAATAAAATTTAATTAGTTTATTTTTCATAAAATATGGCTCTTTCTGTTGCATTTTAAAAGGATGTTAATTGCATTTTAATCATGGTATGTAAACTACTCTTTAATCCTTCAACAGTATAATCAAAAATTAGAGTTCCATCATGATGATTCTATCCGCATTATTTTGCTTTTGCTTATTCTATTTATGCCAATTCTTATTATGTTAAGGTGGATCCTTATTATAAATATTTATCCAGTTATTTTGCTATAGAATGATCTTAATGAAGCATCTCAACTTTTTTAATAGCAGATATTTTTGACAAAGAATTTAATAACTTTTACTTAAAAGAGCTTTATTCATTTTCTATTTGAGTTGAATCTATAGTTAATTTTGGAAATGTTTATGTAGTTTATAATTCTTTTTATTTTTCATTGAAACCTCCTCTTCTAAATTACTATAGAGATTATGTTCTTTGTTAGATTTATAATTTAGATAATCCTATATAAATTAAAAGATTTGAATACTTTCTTTTTCTTATTCTTGTTTCAATTTATCTTATTACTCTTTCCATTTTCTCTTAATTCCTTTATACCATGTTTCTAGATTTGCAACTAACTGATCATCACTTTCTGGTTTATATTACAAATCAGTTTTAAAATATTCTTCTTAATGAGATTTCTTATTAATAGTAGTTGAATAATTTCCAGGATCTTCTCCGAATTTCTCGTAACTCACAAATAATCTTAAATTTATTACATTTCTTGTAACAATAACTTAGAACCTGGCTCATTCTATAATCTAACTCTTAATTTATTTTCTAAATCTGTTCTGTATACTCGTTTATGTAATTTAATAGGTTTCTTTGAACTGTCCTTTAAAGAAGCTATCATTTCATCCTAATCTGGTTTCACTATATCATAAAATTATATTGTATTCATTTCATCATTCAATATTTTCTTTCGCATATCTTGCATTACCAAAGTTTCTATTTCTAAATGAGTATGTGGCTTCTATCTTGCTCTGATTATTTCTGGTGCAGATTAAAGATTAATCCTTTTAATTATTTTTTTATTCATAATTTATAATATCTCAACAGAAAGCAAGATAATTTAAAAATTTTCTATTGTTTTTTATTCATTTCATTTTTTCTACTTTAATTTTATTCAGATTTATATAAATCTATTTCTTTCTCTAATTATTACTTTCTAAAAGATAAAATATTTATTATATTTCTTTTTCTTTTTACAAAATATCCAAAATTGTTATGAAATATTATCAATATTATATTCTTATATTCATATTTTATTTCATACAATAATATTTGATCCATCTAATCAGAATAATTTTTAATTTTGAACTTTTATAAGATAACTTTATTATTTATTTGTGCCAAAAATTTAATTTTATTAATTTATCTATTAAAATTATAATTTTTGGAAATTATAGATTTCAAAGTCAATGATTGATTTAACTGAATCATTATAATAATATATATAAATTTATATAATTTGAATGATTGATAAATTTCATTCAGTCTAAGATAATTATTATATATATATAATTTCCTACCATATTATAATATGATTCATTATTAGTACTTTTTTTGAAAAGCTTTTTAAATACTAATTTTTAATTCCTTAGTTCTCCTAATTATAATTATTATGAATTACTTTATAATTTATGAATATACCAACAAAAAAATATTTTTGATTAACTTTATTAGCTCAATAGCAACTTTATTTTGTGATTTCTTCTTTTACCAATTGTCCATACTGTTAAATCTTCAATTATCATATTTTCTATTTATCGTATGGCTATATTATGTAATAGTAATTTAAAAAACACAAGAAGTCTCTTATAAAATTTATAAGAGAAGAATCTTTATTAAATTGGTTAGATGTACAAAATTAAGTTTATTGCAAATTATTAAATTATTATATAATAATAAACATATCATTCAGCATGCTATGATTAGCTAAATTTAATAACTTCTTCATTTTATTATTAATATTATTTATAGAGAGGTTCCCAAAAAGAATCTTTGAATTATTTTTGATTTTTTTCTTTTAACTCAATGAATTTATTTTGATTTAATCCAAAAGTATTAACTTTAAATAACATTTCAGAAGCAGGGTCAGTGAAAAATTCTCTCTATAATTAAGCTATTATGGCTTCTAATCCTCCAATAATTCCTCCAATTAGAATCATAGATAACCAGAAATGAGGAGTTCCAACCATAGTAAACGGAGTATATTCCATTAAAGTACCTGGCCAGAATTATGATATGATTACATAAATGATATAGAGTAATATAGACAGAAATGTAATACATACAAAATTAAACCAAGTCCAATATTTAGTATGAATGGCAATCTTTAAATCAGCAATCTTGAATTAATAATAAAATTAATACTAAAATAATACTAGAATAAACAGTTAATGAAAAGGCTGCCAATCCTCCAGGAAATCCATTATCCTCTACTATCTCATAATCTAATATCCAAAGTATGAAAAAATAAATTATCATACCATGTACTAGACCAGTAAATGCCCATAACATATAATTTGGAATTGTAAAAATACTTTTACTCTATCCCACATAATAAAGAGTTGGGAACTTATATTTTAGGTATTCTTCAAATTTCTTTTGAACAGATGCAACATCTTCTTTTTCTTCATATTATACATGTTATCTGTAATTGATGTCTTAATCAAAAGTACCTCTCATAATAAGTGGAAGTGCAGTAAATATCAAATTATAGAATGTAATATACCAATCATCAAAAAATGACTAACCTGAAAATGCACAAAAATATGAAAAGAAAAATTATGGAACAGTAAAGATCATATTTTTGTAAAAGAAATACAATACCATTTCTGCAATTCTAATATAATTCCAATGTCCATGAACTAATAACAGTCTCCACAAACATCTAAATTCCCCTAAAGCAAAATCACTACTTTAAACTGCTCTCATTCCTTCATTTCCATACAATCCAACTCCTATATGAGCTGCTTAAATCATATTAACATCATTTGCACCATCTCCTATTGCTAATGTTATTTTATTTAAACGATCTTTTATTAATCTTACAACATCAGCTTTTTATTTTGGAGTTACTCTACAACAAACTACACTTTCACAATCTTTTGCCATACTAACAAATGCTTATGCTAAATCTTCATTATCTATTACAAATTATAGAGATTATCCTTCCACCACAAAAGACTAAATTTTACATTTTGTTAAATACTTTCTTTCTATTCTCTTTTATACAATGATCATATGTTTCTTAAATATCTCCAATCTTCTTTTTACATTCCTCAACTGATGATTCTGATAATCTCATCACTGTAAAATCACCTTATATTAAACGACAACTTTTTGCAATATTTTCTGCTGTCTCTAATTTATCTCCAGTTAACATCCATACTTTTATATTTGCTCTTAATAAATCTGCTATTGTTTCTGGAACCAATTATTATAATTTATCTTCAACTGCTGATGCACCAATAAGGGTTAAATTTTGTTCTAAATTATTTGTCAATTTTTCTATGTTTCAATATTATAGTATACCTACTTCTTCTGCTCTTTTGTCATTGTCTGGCAAATTGTTATAAGCATTATCGAATTCTCTATATTCCTCATTAGACAATATTCTTATACCCATTAATAAACATCTTAAACCAACTTTACTGAAATCATCCAGATAATTTACTATTTGGTTAAGAAATATTTAATTTGGAGATAATCTACCCTTTATAATATTATCAGCTCCTTTGATAAATAATTTAATGACACCATTATCATCAATGATAACACTCATTCTTTTACGTGTTGAATCAAATTCAAAAGATTTTAATAATTTAACTTTTTTTTCCCTTCCTAAAATTTTAAAGTTTTATTCACTAGCAGATGCACCAGTAAATTAGAAACCCATTCTTGCTGCTGCATCAACGAGTGTGATTTCATCTGGAGATGGCCCTTGATAACTAGCATTTTAATTTTTGTCATATTGAATAATACATTCATGAGCAGATGATAATAAGAAGAAATATTCATCAATTAGATTTCTTTATTTTTGAATTTAGATTTATTATTTCCCATCTGATGATTAAATAATCAAATTAACTGGTTATTCTCCTTAAGAACCTTCTCCTTTGAGAATTGCACTTAATTCCATATCTTAGAAATTAAATACAGAATGTTGAAAGACCTCGCTTGTAGGATGTACCTTAGCGGATTGTGGTCTTTTTGGATCTAGATTTTATACTGGAATATTATTGGTTTATTATTGTTCTTAACCATATAGAGTGTTTCCTATTATACAATATTTGAATTCCATTTAATTACAGGTAAGAGTACCAGTTTTATCAGAAAAGATGTATTCTATTTATCCAAGTTCTTCATTAATAGTAGTAGTTTAGACTTTAGCATATTTATCTCTTGATTATACATACATTTCTTCATCTTATTCTATAAAATAAGCTTAAAAGACTTTAACAAATTCTAGACTAACTATCAATGATATAGGAATCATAGTGTTATATAATAAAATATAACTGAAAAAAGAATAAAAGCTAAGTAAATTAGGTGAAAAATCATTATAACCCAAATACCAACTTTCACTACCATTTTAATGAAGCCAAGCAGATGAAAATGAAGCAGTAATAATTGATAGTGAAATTTAAATTACTAATATTCCTAGAATTAAGATATTCATAATTCTTTCAATTTCACTTGATTTAATTCTAGAAGCATCAGCATTCCTCATAATTTTAGTATCCTATCCTGTATAAACAACTAAACCAATAACCCATTCTGTATTTCTAAGGAATGCTCCTCTTAATAATAATTATTTAGCTGTTAATTAAAACTTCCTTAATTTTTCATCATTCTCAATACTTAAAAATAAAGAAGCATCCAACTCATAAAGATTTTAAGTAGGAACCTAAGCTTCTACTCTTATTTTTTTATCTGTATAATTATTCTTATCACCATAAAGCTATTAACTCTCTAGAATTGCACTCTTTGGTTTTAAATTCTTTTCTCCATCTAAAGATGAAGTCTCGATATAACATGCACCACTCTGTATTGCACTTCCTAAAACTATTAAATCAGCAGGAAAACTTTCATCTTGTTTCACCAATACAAAATCTCCTACTGCTAATTCTGCCCATGTTGAACTAAGTAGTGTTAATTTATTATTCTTACACTTTCATCTATCGAGATTTCATTATTACACATTCTGTTGCATTCACTTCATTATCTGATACATGTCTTCCATAATCTTCCCAACCTTTTATATTACTTTTTATTCATACCTTCTCTCCCCATTGATAATCCTAATACGAATACTAACGGAGCTATTGCACTGAATGGATTCAATGTTGATAATACTGGAATACATTGAATTATAGCTATGCACAAGAAATAGATATTTGCATATCGTGTAAATTACAATAGTAAAGATTTTGGCAAGAAAGTTACTATATTATATCTAACAACTCGATTATTATTCTTACCTAGATGTCTTTATAAAATTTGAGGGATATTATTCTAATTCTTCCTATGTTCTCTCACCCTTAAAATTACCTTCAAATTATCGAGGTTAGTTAAAAAAATCGGGTCTCTTAGACCAAAACATTTTATATTATTTTTATAAAAATTATTATTTCGGAAATTTTCCAACATTCTAAATTTGTTATTTATATAAGCCTCAAAACTTTGGCAATGGAATTTCATTGTCTAATTTGACAATCACTCTTCCTAAATTTTTACCAAGAAAAACCTTTTATAATCCTATTGTCACATTCTCCAATCCATTTATAAACTCTTCTTTATGTCTATACATATAAATAAGTAAAATTACTAAATATGATTTCCTGTGACTAATTCATTCATTTCTTTAAATGATTCCATAATGGCATTTTTTTAACCAAAATACAATATTCCTTCAGCTTTAATTTATTTAGTAATGAAGTATGATAAATTTTTCAAACCACCTCTATTTTTCCAAGTATAATAGGTAGCAGTAGCTCCACATAAAACAATGAAGGCACCTTTATTCATAGCTGGTAAGACAGCATCTAAGACTTCTTCTCCAGAATTATCATACATAGCATCTATTCCTTCAGGTGCTGCTTACTTAATTAATTTAGTTAATTTGCTAATTAAGAATAGGTTAATTAATATACTCTGTATCAACAATTCCATTTGAATCTAAAGTATCATTGTAACAAACGCAAGCATCAGCTCCTAAAGAGAGTACAAAGTCTTTTTTGTCTCTACTGCTAACAATTCCAATAGTTCTATATCCCCAATATTTTCCTATTTATAGAGCAAATGACCCAGTTGATCCTGCAGCAGAAGAAACTAAAAGAGTCTTCTTAGATTCTTTAGTAGGTAGATTTTCTTTAGGAATTTAATGTAATCCCTTAAGAGCAGTGATACCTGTAACACCATAACTAAATTATCACAATTAAAATATACACAGATAAAAAGAGTGGCAAGTTTGGGTCATGTTTTGACTTAAGAGCAGGCAATTTAAATATTGAATTAGCAGATCTAACACAATAATCTGCGCAGTCTAAAGCACCTAATACTAAATCTCCTTTGTTAAATCTTTTGCTTTTAGATTCTGCAACAACTCCACATCCAAATGCAGGAATAACTTATCCTTAATGTACTGTATCAATATAAGTCTTAGCTCCTGAAAACCATACTCTCATTACAGGATCTATGCTAACATAGCAAACTTTAATCAGTAAGTCATTTTCCTTAAGATTTGTTGGAATTGGGAAGTCCTTCAAATCGAAGAAATCAATGTTCTTTGGAAAACTTTCATCTGGATATCTGCGAAGAGTTACTCCTCTCATTTTAATAATATAAAATTAAAGATTTAAAATATATTGTTTTGAATGTTGACTTGCATAAATGCATTAATGTGTAATTTGATGACTCATAAATCAATATATTATGAATTATAGAAAATATATTAATATTCTAGATATCATTAAATTTTAGGTAATTATCCAATTCAACTCTTCATTTCAATTATTTTATGTTCTTAATAAAATAAAAATCTTATTTTTTCATAGAGTCATTCCTTCATACAGAAATTATCATTTTCAATAAGTTTCAATTTTTTAAGAATCTTTTCTTTCATTAAAACCATTTTACTGATTGAAGCATCCCCAGATAACTTCTAAATGATAATTTAAAGTTTATTGAGTTTTCTGATTTGATTACCTTTAAAGTGTATTTATTTTTTACATCATTGATTATTGAATTTACATCATTTAAATCTTAAGTTTCTCTCTGAAAATTTTTCATCTTTTTTAACGTCTACTTTATTTTATAAGAGATCTTTAATTTGATTATAATTCTTCAATCTAATTCTGAATTTTTCATGTTTTTTGAGATTGGATTCTTATTTAAATTGTTTAGTTAAAATTCTAAATTCTGCTAAAAATCGCCTTAATTACTTTTCTTAATCTTAAACAAATTATTCCTATAATAAATTATTCAAAATCAATACTATGGACTAAATTATGAATGTTCAAAATGGCTTTTTTGCTAATTATTTTTTTAATTTCTTAAATCCATATTTATTTAACTATCTAAGTTTGTTCTAGTATATAACTACTTCATAATACTCTAATAATTATGATGCTCGAATAATTACTAAAGTATATATAGATTTTAAATAAAAATCCGAAATGTTATATCTTGTTTATTGCATCTAACTATTATTGTCATTAATTGAACTCAAAAATAACAAAATTTTGAATTATTTAAATATATTTAAATAAAAATGTGGTATTTGTTTCATATTTTGCATTTTTATTTTAAATTATTAAAGAATAATTAAAATTAAATGTAAAAATCTCAATTACTTGTTCTTGATGTTTTTCGAGGCATAGCAAATTTCCTTACAATAAAAGAATTACTTAGTCTTTAGACTATTTCAAAACAAATGAAGGATAACGTTTAATTAGCTTTGAAAGCTCTGTTAGCTAGTATTGGATTAAATAATCCAAATACAACCACACCATATAATATAATCTTTCGTACAATTTTTGGACGTGAGACTTATTTTTGGTCATTCGATGATAGTGTAAAACCTTTTAAAAGAAGACATATTCTAGGAATGCCAGTTAAATCAATGCAAATTGGATTAACTTTTACTGGTATACTCACAATTCAAAATCGTTTATATGTATGTTTATCCTAAGAGTATCAAGAAATCATCAATCATAAACCAAATTTTATTATAAAGTAATTAAATGATTATAATTATTTTATAGATTATAAGTTAAACAATTTTCAACAGCTAGCAAAGGCAAATACATTTACTTAAAAGAAAATGGTGATTTGTTTGTTGTATTTGAAAATCATGAAGAATATTTGATTGCTAAAAATGTAGATTTTTTTGAAACTTCATATTATTAACTCTCTGCCATATTTACTAATCCTTAAAAAATACCATAATTACCTTCTGAATAAAATAGAGCTATCCTTTATTAAATATAAGACCTTACTCCTTAGAATTGTGATTAAGCACAAAAATACAAATAAATAATTTTACCTGAAAATGAAGTAATTTATTTATCTTATTTTAGACTATAACTTAAATTGCTATGGGAAGCAATGCTATTTATTATCTGACTCAGACTTAAAAAGTTTATTCATCAGATACTAAGAATGAATAAGTCATTGATCCTATTATTAAAACAGTTCATTAAAATTACTTTGACAAAAAATCAATTATTTCTATATATAGTGGTCTCAATTATTTCTTAGCATTAGGCAGAGAGAAAATAAAATCAATAAAGGAATGGACAAATGAAGAACTCTAAATATGGCTTAATAAAATTGGATTTTCTGATTATGTTAATATAGTAAAATACAATGAATACACAGGTTAAGAATTTTCTAAATAAGCTGTCAATTAAGATTTCTAAAAAAACACTCTTGGACTTACTAATGCTGAATTATAAATTAAATTAAGTACTGAAATTACAAGAGCCATGGAATTCTAATATAAAGATTATTAACTCTTTGGTTGGGGAAAGAATGATTTTGGTCAATTAGCAGCACCTCTATCTAATAATCTTTAATATACAAAAGTTTCATTACCAAATTTAGAAGAGGATGATGAAATTATATAAATTGAATGTGGATGGAAAAATGTAGCTATTTTAACACATTCTGGCAAGCTGTATTTAACTGAAAATTAATAGAAATAATTAAAAAGAGATAAAGACATATAATAATAATAACAATTATAATAACAATAATAATTATAATAGGATGAAGGAGGAAAGAAAAGAAAGAAGAGTAGATAAGAATAAAAAGATTAAAAAGAACCTGAATAATTAATATAATAATAATAATAATCAAAACATTGGAATGATATTACCAAAATCTTTATTAAATCAAAGTAAGATATAAAATATATTATTTTAGTGATAAAAGAGAATATAAACATTATTATGTAAATTTAAGCAAAGATTATTTAGTTGTTGTTTGTTCTATTTTTGACAAGAAAATTATGCAAAACTATTTCCCAGAAATGTTAGAGTAAAAAGATATATAAAAGAAATTTAAACCAACTCTGTAAGTTATTGATAGAATACTATGGGATACTAAATTTAAAAAAGAGGATTTTGTTGTTGGATATGAAGATAGATTTTTAGGAATTATGGAAGTTCCTTTTACAGACTTTGTTAATAGTTAAGTTAAAAGTCATAGAGTTCAATATTTTAGACAAAATGGTAAAATTGTATGGGATAGACCTCGTAGGATCGATTTATTATGAGTTATTATTAAAAAAATATTAAATTTAATTATCAAATCTCATTTGAAAATTGATTTTAAATATATCTATATTTAAATAATTATTATAGATAAATAATTGTCAGCATTCATCAATGTTAAAAGATTCTTAATCAGCTAAAATTTTAGTTAATGGTTCAATAAATTAGGATGCCAATTTTTCAAGAGATGGGTGTCTAAATACATCTAATAATAATTTTGTAATAACTTAATTCTCTTTTTCAAGTGACTTAACCTTTAAATGTTATTTATTATATATAATACCTTCTTTTAAATTTTATCATATTCATCTTATAGAGGACCTATCTTTTCTAAAGCTTCTCTCTTCTTTTTTTAAGATTCCTTTGCTGAATTTCTATTTCTTCTAATACTATTTTATATATAAAATAATTACCATTGACATTTCTTACAATTACATTCTTCCTCACCATTATAGACACATTTATCTTTTAATTTCTCTATCATCTTTAAATAATAATTTGAACTATTTTTCACTGGCTATTAATCTTAAACTCCATTCGAAACTAAATGATCTAAATATTGACTCTCCAATTAAAATAACATAGGTAATATAAACAATATTTAACAATTCATTTATTTATGAATTTTTATTATGTTACTACTAAATTATAAAAGATCAAGATCATTTGATTCTTCAAAAAATACTTAAGTAGCTTTTTTTAAAAAATCTTATGTCGTTGCTTTAAAACTACCCATTATTAGTAAATACTAATTTTTTAGTGATATATTTTACTTCCTAAAATATTTAATCATTATGTAATTTTGCAGTCTATTTAACACTTTAAGCAACTAAATCCATTATTAAATTGCTTTTTGTAAAGAAATTATTCATTGATACAGTATACTAATTGAATTGTAATAAAAACATATCTTTTGTCATTTTCTATTATTATTAACTTAACATTTTGAATATAAATGCTGTCCATACATCATCTTATGTTTTCTTAATCATTTAATTTAATTGTGTAAATCCAATTTATTAACTAAATGTTTAACCATGAGTAATTGAGTAACAGTATAATGTATTAAAGAAGATGTCACAAAAATCATCTCGGAACAACAAAAAATTCGCAAGATATTTTGTACCTTAAAATTTTAGTTTAATAATTACTTTAATCATAATATACTAATTAGGAACGGAAAAGGAGGCCTATTGTCTAAAATAAAGAGCAACTCATTGTTATTTTAAGTGGATTAGATTTGTATTATGATATAATTTCTTAAACGAATTCCTTTTCTCCAGGACTATTTTCTAGCCCATAAATTATTAGATTCCCCATTATTTGTAGAAAGTATGGTAATTGTTAATCTAACAAATTATTTAAATTGATTGTTTGTTTCTAAAGAATAATTTTCTAAAAGAATGATGTCACTTAATTTTAAACTTCAATTAAAGTAGAAGACTTCCTAAATGATAAATTAAATTTAATACGATGTCTGCTATATTGGTTATTATTGCTATTGGCATTACTAAATAATGGAGAGAAGTTATTATTTCTGCAAATACTAAACAAATTATTTCAAATGTCATACCTAAATATTTTGTTTCTAACCGTTCTCCTCCTATTTTACTTATTATTGTTTTTCTTGTTACTATTGTTTCATTATACTTTATAAAAAGACTTGTTAAATATGATTCATTATTAATTTTAATAATGAAAGAATTAACAAGTCTATTTCTTTAACTTAAGAGCTAATACGTATTATCAACATTCAAAAAAGAGCATTTTATATTAAATTTTATTACTTTTTCAGATTTTGTATACTCAGCTACATAATTATTATATAAATATATAATAATCACAAATAAATCATATTTACAATTGTTACATAAAAAGATATCTAATTTCATATTTATTTATATTAATCGATATTTATTTATTCTATAAAAATATAGAAGTGACACTGTAAATATTATGGACTAACTTGTAATTGATCACCTATTTTATTAAATAATAGTAACAGATTAACTTGCAGTCTTATATGTATAATCATTTTTTTTTTTATTTAATTAAAATAGTTTCTTTGAGGTGTTTTTTGGATTTACAACAGTTCTATAGTTTAAAGAATATTTTTTATAGTTTATAATCAAAAAATCATCATGATTATCTTGAAATCATTTTGAAAAAATGAGTTGAATAGAAAAAATTTAAATCTGTGAATTAAGTTGTTTGTCAAATCATAATGGATATATTATTTTAGAAAATAATCATTACATCTTAGATAAACAGTAATTTTTAATATAAAATTAAATATTAAAAAGAAATTATTTATATTCTAATATAAAAAATCTAAAATTTATAAACATTTGAGTCGAAGGCTTCTTGCATATTTAGAGAGTTTAAATATTTTTAAATTGGGAAATTTAAACCATTAATAAATTGACTAGAAAAGTGTCCTAACAAAGAATGAAAGCTTTAGAATCAACAATTGCTTTAGTATTATTTGATTGATATTTATATCATATTAATCATTTGTGATAATCTAAAATTACCTAAAAATGAGACAATCTTAATCATTATTCTCCAAATTCATTTAGAATATGAGACTAAGAAATTAATTGATTTTCATAGCTTCAGTTTAGGCATTCATAATAATTTTTTATGTTATAGGATAAAATATGATTCACCTTTCTCTACTTAATGAATACTTTTCAGACACTTCAAACAATTTGTACAAGGAAAATTCAAATAGGATTCAATCAAATATAATAAAGTTATATAGAAGTTACTTTGATAAAGTTTTCTATTTAAGTAAGAATAAATATAATTAGATGGTAACACCTTAATCTCATTTCACAGATTATATCATTATACAAAAAAATAAGTAATCATTTAGAATAATTTCACAACAAATGAAGCCTTCTAAATGCCATTTGGTGGAATAAATCCAATCCCAGATCCGTTTCGTATAGTCAAAGGATATGGAAGCTTTGATATTTCATTTAGCTTTATGTGTTATTCAAACTTAAGTTCATATAACTAACCTAAAACAATAGAAGAATTAGTTGGAATTAAAATGTAGGAATAAGTGTAAGCCTATGGTTAACTTTTATATTAAGGAAGTGAGATTAACCAATATTTCTTTTACTCATATATTGTAAAAGAGAAAATAACCTCAATATATCCATGTTTAAATAGAAAAGAAGGAATTTATAGTTATAAACCAGAACAAAGGGATTGGTATATTGAGTTATAAAGAAACTATGATTAAACATAAAATTATGATACATATAATTATACATTTACAAATCCTTTTATGTGTAAATTAATTTATCATAATTTAGTATTTACTGAAAAACAAATTGGATTATCAATGGCAATGCCTATAGTAGATGAATAAGCTAAAATGATAGGTGGAGTAGGATCAATATTTTTAGGAAATGAATTTGTTTAAGAAGCTGGTTAAGTTAAATTTGGATTTCAAATTATATATCTAATTTCAAATGAAGGAATAATGATTATGCATCCTTATAAAGTTTCTAACGAATATCTACCTCTATTCATATATAATGAGACAATTACAGGATTTAATTAATCAGATTGGTAAGAGATTTAAAAAAAAAATGGATCTTCTTCTTGTCCAAATTTTGATTAATACAATTCCACTCTTTAATGTCGATTCAATTCTGTATATAAATAAGAGATGATTATTGGTATTTAAGAAATACCTCAATTTAAGATGATATTAATAATGTATAATAATTTATAAACTCTAGGTTATTAAGTAGTCAAGAATACTTTGAGTTTTATTATAAATTTTAATAGTAATTATAACTAAACTTACAAGAAACTCTATCTTCAAATATTACTACTTTATTTGGATTACTGGTAATAGTTTGCATTTGTATATACATACTTATTTAGATTCTCTTTTTTCCTATCTATGTAGTATAGGAATAAGCAAAAAATATGACTTCATGTATAAAGAAAAAATAAAAAACCATACCAATATTTATTTAAAAGTTTATGAGCAATTAAGTTCGATAATTGCTATAATCTTTTAAGTTTATCGAAAATAAATTAGAATTTATATCATTTCGAAAAACTGAATAATGCTCTTTTATTGAGAATATTTAATATCCTTAAAAAAGCATATCATTTTAACTTCATCTAAAATAATATCAACAATACCTTAAGATTCACAAAATTAATAAATTAAAATTATTATAAACACAAAAAGATCACATTTAATAATTATATATGTAAAATAGCCTTAATTTAAAACAAATTCTATAATTAATAAAGAAAGTTAATTTGTTTTAAGCTTTTTGAATTTTAATCCATTTGATTCATAATATATTGATTATATTTTAAATAATAGAATAGATATAAAAAATGACAATTTATGAGTTATTATCTAAATTATATTAAAATTTAACTGCTATGTATAAAAAACATTCTACAGAAAAATTAGTTAGAAAAAATGCATCCCCAACTCATGAAAAGGAGAATAATTCTTATGCTCGTAAATATAGTAGAAAACTTTTGAGTAGATAGAGTAATCATGATGATTAAGAAAATATTAAAGAGAACATTTTAACAACTTATAATTGTTAAACTAATACAATCAATTAAAATGAAAGTGCATCTAATCTCTAATAAATTATTTAGTAATAAAAACGATAAATTTAAAATCTAAAAATGGGGTGTCATCGTTGTTTAACTAAATAAAATACAGATCTTGAATTGAGAAATAAAATTTTAGTTTAAAATAACCAAATACTTTCTTTATTATCAAGGGAAACTTAATAATAAGATTACACAGAACTATTTAAAATAAATTAGATGTTATAATAATAGAATGAGGAATTAAGATAAAATAATGAAATTTTGATATAAAATTAATAAGAAATATTGTAAGAAAACTTATTTTTGAAAAATTTATTTGCTGAAACAAATAATTGCGCAAATGCAAAAGAAAATTCAAGCTGTAATTTATTTAATTATAGTTGATAGAATTATTTAGTCTTTCATAATCATAAGGAAGATTTTCGTCAATTATATAGTTAAACTCATAAGTTCAATCTCCATCACATACAAAATAACATCAAGATAAATTATTTAACTTATTAAAATGAGTTTTGATTTTATTATCCATATATAATATTTTAATTTAACATGTTTTTTAAGTAAAAAATTGTCTTATTTTAGCTTTGCTCGTTTCTTTCCTCAACAATAATAACTTGATTCATTGTTAGCTGACCCTGATTGTGAATTAGAATCAATTTTATAGGCAGATAATATTTTATAGGAAATTAAAGGAATGGGAGCCAATAAATTTGCTGATTAGTATATAATTGATTTATAAATTTAATAGTATTACTAAGCATCCTGAAATGTATTAGAGAATGATTAAATATATAATATCTGTTGATGATGAATTGATTGATAAAAAGACATAAATATAGTATAATGTAAAATAAATATCATAAGATACCCATTCTTATGCAGTGAAATTTTAGGCAGTTAAAATTAGAAGTTATTGGATTTTCTTTTTGAACGACCAGAGGAAGAAATAGAAGCAGATGCAGAAATGATTCGAGTTAGCTTAATCGATTAATTTATTGGTTTTCTTGATGGAGATGTTTTTAATATGACATCAGCAGGCTATTTTTCTAAAGCATTTCTTGCCATTATTAAAAAACGAGGATTCGATGTATCATTTATTCAAATTTTTAGGTATGGACTTAAATTATTAATAATAAATAAATTATAAATAATTTGTTAAAACATATTGATTGTAAACATATTGCAGAAATTATCGAAAAATTAATAACTCTTGATACAACTTAAGAATTTACAGAAGAAACATATATTAATGAAAGAAAGGCATTATTATAAAGAATTATTTTTTTGATGCAAAATAAATATTATTGCTCAGAAATTGTAGAAAATATTTGCGATATTTTAACAGAAATAACATCAAAAAATATGAGTTGTTTATATTATAATAATCCTGATATTGTTCCATTTATTGATTAAATTAAAAGACCAGAATTGTTATATGAAATAGCAATAAAAACATAAAAGCCATAGCCTTTGTAGGTTCTCATAAATTTGGTAGAGATGTAATCAAAAGAGTCTAAAAAGGAAGAGGATGACGAAGTTATTCACAATAATGAGAAAGATTATTCAATTTTTGAAAATATCATACCTAAATTACCTTAAAATTTATTAAGTTAACGACATAGTGCTGCTAACTTTAAAAATTCAAATAAAGAATAAGTATAACCATTTGGACTACATAAGATTATGCTACTAAAATTAATTTAGACTTTTGTTGAGTAAATTATAATAATTATTAATAGAACTAATGATTTATCTATTATTGAAGCATTGTTGAATGCAGGTTTGATTCAAGTATTAGAAACTATTTGTATTCAATAATAATCAAATAATCAAATACATATAATAACAGAAAAGATAATAAAATCTATTTTAGATCTTAATGATGAAAATTTAACAGAAAAAGTACTATTTGTATTTTAATTAAGGTCTTTGAATTAGGGCAGCTTATTGAATTTATAATAAATTACCATGTAGAGGAGAACGATAAAAAGGGATATATTGGTCTTTTGACTTCATTATCAAATTACTTGATTGAGAAATCTTATAACAAATTAATTCTTTAACATTATAAAGACAGTAAAATAAGAATTTAAACTAGATTAATAATGGTTTATTTTTGTAAAAAATAGATTAAGCAACATAAATTAAAAAGAGAAGCCTTATCTATGTAATGTTAATCCAAAAGCAAAACAAGAAATAGTTGATGATTAAGAATCTGACATAATGTAGATTTTACAAGTATAACATATTTGAGTAATAATATAGAAATATAATGAATAATAATATGGTTAGTAAAGTTCAGGAGATTAATAAGACTAAAATAAGGAAACATAATAAAATGAATAAGATCTGGACACAAATAATTAATAAGATGAAGAAGGATTAGAAGGTGATGAGAATATATTGATGAATATGAATGATGATTAGGTTTGGATAGAAGAAAACATTCAAAATAAAAAATAAAATTTAGATGATGAAGTTAAGGGAAATATAATTTAAGAATCTTAGTAAGTGACATAAGAAAATTTGAAAGAAGTTACTACAAAAGATGATAGTATTTCTTCTTTTTTTAATCATAACTTATTTTGGAAGATTGAATATGATGATCAGAATGCTGAAGATATATTAAATAAGTATGAATGATGATATTGTTATT
This sequence comes from Paramecium sonneborni, assembly GCA_905182985.1. Lineage (NCBI taxonomy): Eukaryota > Ciliophora > Oligohymenophorea > Peniculida > Parameciidae > Paramecium > Paramecium sonneborni. The sequence goes on along the minus strand of CAJJDN010000077.1, from coordinate 110,252 downwards.
AAAAATAGTATTAGAATTTAATTTAAACACAATTCTATTTTATAATTTATAATAAAAAAATTAAGAATTAAATGTCAGTTCCTGAAATGAAGGTTGGAAAGTATATATTAAATAAGAGATCAATGATAGGGAAGGGATCATATGGATTAGTTTATTCAGCATCATGTGATGGAGAAGAATTTTGTGCAAAGGTTATAGAATATTTAAGATTAGTAAATATTAACAAATGGTCCATAAAAGAAATTTACAGATAGAGAAATATAGATTTTAAAGATGTTAAGAGATTCACCTATTTAAAATCCAAATATTGTTCATATTATGGATGTTATTTAAAATTAGGGAGAAAATGAGATATATATAATAATGGAGTATTGTAGAGGAGGTGATTTAAAGAAGGAAATGGATTAGAAGAAAAAATAAAATAATTGGTACACACATTAAGAAAGTGTTAACATTATAGCTTAGATTATAAAAGGATATAAAAGTTTATATGATGTGTAATTTATACATAGAGATTTAAAACCAGCAAACATTTTAATATCAAGTGGATTTTATAAGGTAAAGTTTATTAATTGATATTTTAAAGTTAGCTGATTTTGGAATGGGTAGATTTATAGATCCTACTTAATCTGCAAATGTTGGAACTCCAGCATATGCAGCTCCTTAAATCTTCTTTGATCCAAATTATACTGATAAATGTGATATTTACTCTGTAAATCATGTGTTATTATGTTAGTTAGGTGTTATTTTTTATGAACTTATTTTTGGATAAAAACCTTTAAATGCCAAAACCTCCTAAGAACAAATTTCTTTATTAAGGAATACTAAGCAAAATAAAATTACTATTCCTAAACATGAAAATGTAATCAATGTTAAATAAAAATAGTTAGATCTTCGCGTCAGTGCTCTAATAGAATAAATGCTTTCTTATGAAGAAGAAAATAGAATCAGTTGGGATGATCTATTTCATCATCCCTTATTTAACAGATAATAAACATTATAGGCATCCCATTTCAGAAAATCTTCATTATTAGTCTCTGAATCATAAACTAAATACTAAAAAAGACCAAGCACTCCATATTATCATTTTTCAATAAAATTTTATAATTCTTTAGAAGAAGCTTAAAATCTTAATGGTTTTAAACATTTTGCTGAATTTATCATGTCAAAAGGAGATGTTGCTTATGATTTAGCTATTGCCTTAACAGAATAATAAACTATTCTGCCACATAATTAATTATAAGTTTTATTATTCTGTCTTATTAGCTATAAATATTTTGCTTGTTTAAATACTATGGGTATGTATACAAATTAAGTTAATTATTGCCATTTATCAATTATCAAACTTTTCACTCAATTTCATGATTTAATTAAGGATTATTCTACTTCTAATACTGAAGAGTGTTAATTAATGAGAGGAATTATTGTCTCATAATTAGGACATATTAATGGATATTATAGAGTAAAATCATAGTTTAACTCAAATTTAGGATTCATAATAATTAGTATCCAAAATTTCAGAACTCAAAAAATAACATCCTGAATTTTATTTAAAAGTCGTTGAGAAAGATACTGATTACAATAACTACTCCAGTTATTTAACTTGGTTTGCATTCTTCTATAATTTATGGTTTTCTGAGACAATCTTTCCTAATTAGAATCAAATTAATAAAGTTCTTTCTTTAGAAACTAATTTCCCTAATGAAAAATTTTGGGCCAAATCACCCTCTTAAATTATTAGAATAAGAACTAATAGTTTATGATGAAGCTATTATTTCAAATAATAAATATATTTATTCAAGACTTTATATATATATATGTAGTTTAAAATTTATAAAAGTGTGTTTAACTTTAATTAAATTTTTTCACATCATTTTCAATAATTTAAATAGAGTATTTATGGCCAAACTTAAAAATGTTAGAAAACACTAAAAACTATCTCAATAATAGTTTTTATAACATTAATAACCTGTATAATAATAAAACATTCAAAAAAATATAAAAAAAATTAAATAAGCACCATCTGAAAATAATAATTATATGTTAAAAAGAAAATACGATAACCTTATGGTATTAATTTAAGTAAAATTATCAAGATCAAGGATATTATCCAGAAGTTCCTAATTTATCATTTCCTAATCAATTACTAGATTGTTTGATTAAAGTTATTTGTTCATATGGGAATAGTGCTAAGTTAAATTAAATAATCAAAAACTTAAGTTTTTTTTATTTAAATGAAATACAAGAAGAAGTGCTTAATTTAGTTTTAGCTGAATCTGAGGAATCTGGAACAATTTATGAATTAGAGGAAAAATTCAAAGTTACAGATAGTTTCTTCTAAAAAGTATATTGTTAAAATTAATATTTTAGCCTTTACAAAAGAATGAATAACTTAAAACCTAATTGAAGCATGAAGATATTGATGATAATGATCAATTACATTCTCTTTCTAATAATATTGCTCAATGTATATATAAATAAATAAATTTTTAGAGGATCAAGAAATCGATGTCGAAATCAATTAACTTAGATAATAAAATTGAAAAAAAAATCATTATTAATTGTTTCAAAATATCTAAAAATTATTATCAAATGACATAGTTTTCATTGATTAATTTCATTTTTATTTCTTCAAATTTAATTCTTTTTGAAGCATCATAGATTATCATTGACTACAACAATTATTGAACTCTTTCAGGGGCCTATTTAAATATTATTTTAATCCTACCTCTCTTTTCATTTCAAATTCCGTTTCTTTAATTTATCTAAAAAATTATATTTGATCTAGTGCTGTTCTATATATATAAGGTAATTAATTAAAAAAACTAAAATGTAATACTAAACCTAGCTGATTAATTTAAAAAAATAAATACTGAAAAAATATCTTTAGTTCTAGATTATTCTTTCTCATAAAATATTTCTGGTGCAGAGAATGCTCTGTTTTCTCTATCTAATTATTTGTACAACTATGATATACCAAAATTTGTTAACTTATCAAAATAGAATAACATATACTTTATAGATATTATTTTTAACTAAAATATTTGCTGGTTTAAGTTCTCTTAAATCTAGATCAGCATCAATTAATGTTTAATATCCTTCTAAGAATTAACTCAAAAATTAATAAGTATCTTATTCTGATAGTGGTTTTTTCTCGACTTATGTTTTTAAACTAAAATCACATTTTTCCATTATTATGATTACATCTTTATCATGTTCAAAAAAATCATAATATTTTAAGAGATTTATGTTATTAATATTTTTCAGTTTTTCTATTTTTAATGATCTTGGTAATGTAGTATTATTTAATATTTTAGCACAAACAGGAATTGATTTATTAAGTTCATATACACAATCGTAAATGAGAGAATGTCTTCCTTTTCCTATAAGTTTATCTTTTTAAATTATATAGTTTCCTTTTTAAATTGGTGATTTATCTTTGATCATGAACAAATAAAAAAATTAAAAAATAAAATATTTTAAATTATATAATTTTAAATTAAAAAGTTTAGATTATTTTATAACAAAAAATCGATTTCATAAATTCTAAAATAAATATTCAATCGCCTCATTTTATGTAAAGCATACTTTTATTTGTGAAACAGCATTCTATAGAATATTACACTCTTACTGTGAGTAAAATACTTCACTTTCTCCAAATTAATTCTATAATGCAATCAGACTATATAAAGGATTTCATATTATTTTTACATATTTATTTCTGCAGGATTTTCAATAAAATCATTAATTTATTTTTACATGTAACAATTAACTATTTGATTGTAAAAAAATTAGTTTGCTATCTCTAAAAATATTTCATAGTCTAAAGATTCTTTTTATTAAGGATTATCAAAATAATCTTTAAATTGAATTAAATTTTAATAAAGAGATTAATATATGTGTTGATTAAAATTCTGAGATCCTAAAAATTTAATGGAATATTTAACAATCTCTATTGTATAGAAACTATTTTGAAGAAACATTTCAGCACAACTATTCAAATCTTAATCTTCTTTCTTAAGATTTTTAAAGAAACTTTCAGTTAAAAGTTAAAATTGATTTTGAGACATAAATCTTTTGATATTTTTACTCAGTATCTTGTAATTGTTATCATAAAAGGACTTAGAAGATAAAGCTACAATGTGTCTGTAACAAGCTAAAAAGGTTAAATATAATTTAAATATATCTAATGGTATTGATAAAATATTGAGTTAACTTGAAATAATAAAGATAGAATTACCAACACTTTTTGTATTAACTCATCAAATTTGTTACCAATTGTAATTTCTGGTCTAATAATTTAACATGCTATTAAACAATAATATAATTATTTTTGTCATTTTATTGCAAATTAGTAAGTTAATAAAATCCATGATTTTAATTATATTTATATTATGAAATTATATTATGCAAAGATTACCAATCCATTCTATCTTATTAATTGAATACTATAGTATTTTATAATACCATTTTAATGAGATTTAATTATATTTAATCACCATTAATGTTATCTACATTTATTTTAAATTGCTAATTTTAAAGTTAGTTAAAAAATTGTTATTATTAGTTTATTTAGAATGGAATTTGTAAAAAACAAAATTCAAAAAAAACAATACCAAATGAAAATATATCTGCTTGGGCTGAAAATTTTTATTGAGTGATTATTTCTGGAGAAGAGTATATTTTAGTACCCCATCTTGTTAAATCTTCTTCTTTTCTCAAATCCTATACTATTCGAGCAGATCCAAAATCACCAATCTATTTATTAATTTGAAATTACTTTGTAGTTTATATTGTTTTTATTGTCTTTAGCTAATAGTATATTTTATGGTTTAATATCTCTATGGAATACATTTTATTCAGCCATAAGACGAGCACCATCAATTACTTAGGAAGCAAAATCAATGATTTCTTCAGCCTTAAATTTTTGGTTTTGATTTTTCATTTATTTTATTTTTTTACTTAAATCCCCTAATTCACATTTTTCCATTACGATTATTAAATTTTCATCAATTTATCCAATTTAATAGCATTTCACAATATGAGGGTTTTGGAATATTTATAAGGATTGTAGAATCTCAGGTTCTCTATTAATAGCAGCAATAAATTTTGTATTTTTACTACCACAACAAGCATTTATTACCTATTTAACAATATTTATACTTTAGCCACTAACTTTAAATTTGGATTTAAAATATCGACGCATGGAAATATTTTACCATAAGTTCCTTCACTAACTACATTATAGCAATCTATTTAATATCTATTATTCAATATCATTTAAAATAATATATAATTATATTAATAATCTAGTGATAAATTTAAATAACTAAAGAAGTCAAAACTAAATTTATTTGAATTAGAGTTCTTGATTTAAGAAAAGACCAAAGTCAGTGTAATAAAATTTTTTTTTAAAATGGTCAGAAAACTCTTCAGAGATACTATATTATTGAAATTCTTCATCTACTTATAAATCTATATTTTAATCGACTCTTTAAATTTCCTCTTCAATAATATTGATTTATTATGAGATTTCATTTTATTTCTAAACCAAAGAAAAAGAGGGTGGCTTGTATGGTTTAAAAGAAGGTTAGAAATATTAATTAATTTTTTTCTATTCATGTTTTATTATAATTTTAGAATTTTTCTTTTTAACTTAATTGACCACAATATTATTATTAATTAATTATTTTTATTTAAGTGTTTCTTGTTGGCTTGAAAATAAATTACTTTATTCAAAATGTTATTAGTTATTAATCAAAATTTTATCATTGTTTTCTGTAGATTTTGAATTACCAACTTAAGAATAATTAGATACTTTTTCTCCTGATCTTTCAAAAGATTCTTCTGGATTTATTTTAGTAGATTATGATTTTTTAATAAATTTAAAAACTTAAACAGTTTTATCCTTTCCATATATTGGTAATTCAAGTTAATCATTATTATTTATTTATTTATTATCTATATTTTATTACTTTAAATTCTTTGATGATTAAGAATATGGTTTTAAATCTTATGGACATATTTTACCATCAGCTATATCTTATATCAATGTATCTGTGTAAACATTACCCAAAAAATCAAGATTTCCTTCTAAAAGTGATTTCATTTATGGATACAAGAGATCTGTATCAAATGTATGAATTGTTACCATTTTTCTTTAAACTGGACAAAATACTCTCTAGAATAGAAAGGTTAGATATGCTTTCTCAAATTATTCAATATAATCAAAAGGAACAGATCCTTTTTACTTTTTTGAAAGATTATCAATTGCTTATCTATAATTTTATGATGTTGCTACTATTTAATATGCTTTTTTTATTCCTATACCATTTATTGAACCCAAATAATCGCATCCTGATAAAATACAAAAAGTAAGAAATTTTTAATGATGCCAATTCTAAAAATTATATTCACTACAAGTTTAAATAGTATCATAATCGATTTCTTCTCCATAACCAAATTTATCTAATTTATAAAGTACTTTTTTAGCTCCATAAGCAATTAGATCCGAATCTTCAGTTATTATCACATCAACATATTCTGTTAAGGATAGATATGCTAATTATGCATCTGCTTCATATGGAGCTACTATACATTCAATATTTCTGATTCTCAAAGCTTCCAATAATTTAGATGCCATCTAAGGAGTAACATCTATTGATTCTACTAATTTTTAATATGCTCTCTCTTTCTCGCCTTGTTATTTTAATTCTAAATGTCTTTAAAGGTTATCATTCCTCTTTCTAAATTATATATATTTATTTTACTTTTCCCGCTCTTCTTCTGTACATTTTTTGCTTGGCAATTTTGCTCCATCAAATACCATAACTACAGTAATATTATATTTTTTAAGCTATTCTACTTTCTTTAAGCAATAATTTATATGCTCATTAGTTTCTCTGCCATCTGATAATTCTTAAGCACATAAAAATATTCCTTTATGTAACCTAAGTTATTATTCTAGAATTACCAACAATATGTATCAACAGCTATTTTCTTATTTGAATATTCAGAAATATGTCTAGGTTTTGTGACAGATTTGAGAACTTTTAATAAAGAATCTATTCCCATATTTTTAAAAATAATATTATTAACAAATATTTCATCTACAACATCCACAAATGTAATCTTTTTATTCATACTCTCCTTTTTTCAACCCCACACATGTAATATGATACCATTTCTAACACTTGTCACACTTAAATTATAGATTAGATAATACCTAAATATATATTTAATCTGGATTTTAGGGTTATTTACAAGTACAATGATTTTATAGTTTTGATAATCCATCAAATTTCTTTTTTGCTGGCAGCCATTCTAATCTAGTGAAAAATACTCCTTTTTCAGCCTAAGATGAACTTTCATATTCTTCTAATGTGACTATACGACAAGGAGACAATATAGCAGACGCCAATATATAATCAGTACAAGAAGTGCTGAAAACTTCATTATTGGATATCCATGGTTTGGCTTATGGTTTAAATTTAATTATTTCACTTTTTCGATAAAACCTTTCTTGAATTTTAGATATACCAATTGACTTCGCATAAACAAATTAATTTTTTTGATTTGTTTTCCTTTATTGTAACAATCCTTTATATTTTGCCAACGAAATCTTCAGAAGGATTCTTTGCATTTTTTATTAAAGCATATTATCCAAGTTTCAACGTATGGGAATTAACCTTCATTTCGTCATATTCATGAAGTGTTATAGATGGATCTTTTTCAGCCCAATTCACAATATCCTTGAATTGTTATTTTTTAAACATTTCTTTTATTTTTTAGGATGTTGAAATTATATCTTACTACTTTGGTTTAGATATCTTTTTTTTTAATTTATCAACAGAATCTTCAGAATCTCCAGGTTTATTAAAGAATTTATCCTAAATTTTACTTAATTTTGTACTTCCTTAAATTCTGCCATTTTTATTATCAAATAAATTATAAAAATTATAGATAATTTAAAAGGATACTCTTATTCTTAAAATTTAATCATTAGATTCCAATACTTATGTAATATAATTTTAACAATTTATTGTCCATTTCTAATATTTGTGAATACTTCTATTTATATAATTATTTTTATCTTCATTCTATCCTTAATAATTATTTATATGTAAAAGGATATTATAATAGAAAATAACAAAATCTAATCCTTTATAGATGTTATTGTAGATGATTTATCTGAAGCCTTGTAAATATCAAAGGCTGATTCAATCTTTATTCTACATAAGATTGAATGGGATGAGATGAAAATAGGAGATTTATTTTTAAAAAACAATAATGTTAATCAAATTTTAAACAATTTAGGCTTATCATAAAAAATTTAGAGTTCAGAAATGAATGAATCTATTTTATGTCCCATTTGTTTTAATAATAATACTAATGTTTAATTATCTTGTAATCACTAATGTTGCAGTATTTGTTTAAATTTATATGTTGAAGAATAATTAAGAAATACTATCTTTCCAAAATGCTTTTAAAATTAATGTGATAAAATTCTTCCAACTGATTTTTATTCAAATATGAATTAGTTTAAGTCTTGGATTATTAAAAGTGTTTAGAATAATAAAAAAAAATGTGGTAATAATAAATGTTAAGAACTTATTCCTAATTCACTCAAAACTTATACTATAAAATGTATTTGTGGCTTTATAAATTGTTCTATTTGTAAAAATGGTGATCATAGACCTTTATCATGTGCTTAAGCATCAAAATTACGTTTTAATTAAACATAATGTCCAAAATGCTAAATTACAATAGAAAAATTTGGAGGATGCAATAAAATGATTTGTAAAACTTAACTTGGATGTGGATATTAATTTTGTTGGAGCTGCTTGGAACCTTGGAAACAAAATCATCAATGCATTTAAAAACAAGAAAACAAAGTTAAATAATTAATTCCATATTTTTCAAGTTAATTCATTAGAAAAAAGTAAGCTAATACAATTCCTCTATTTTCAAAAAAAAAATTTCTTGATTAATTTTAGAACCCATAAGATCGAGAAATCATCGAAAATTGTTTCAATTTTATAAATGTAACTGATGATTTAAATACTAAAGAAGTAATCTTTTTTGCCAAAAGCAACTTAAATAGAATGTAATTTCATGAATCCCTTTAATACGAAAGATTGATGCATTACAAAAAAGAAATTGAAAATATTATTTAGAAAAAATAAAAATCTGAAAATACAATTAGTTAACTCTAAAAATATTGTTAAGTAGCTAAAGAAGTAATTATTTCAGTAATTTTAGTTTTTGGAAGATTATTTGGATTAATTCAACCAAGAATAGAGTATTCTTCAATGACTTATTTATTGTTTTATATCATAATAATTTTAAATAAATTTTTGTTATTTTGAAAAAATGTTTAGATATAAATGTTAGCTTGAACATGTGAAAACAATATATTAAACTTTAAATACTATAAAATTAGTAATAAAAATAATGATATATTATGAATTAATTTTTATAGTGAATAAAATTAGCACTAAATTTATTCACTAAAATAATTAGTTGAAGTTTTGAAGAGTAAAGTCAATAATAATTTTATAAAATGAGTACAAATATAAATAATGAAGTGAAAAATGTATCAACTCCAGAGAAATTGACAAAATTGTCTAACAATCCAAAAGCTCCTTAAAAATTATTAGGCGCATCAAATAGGGTGAATGAATCAGATATAAAAAATGTTAAAAGAAAACTGTTTACAGACAAAGAAAATGAAGTGAATTTTATTACAAATTAATTTAATTGAATAATATATTATATGCTAGTCTTATTACTTTTAATTAAATAGTGTTTATAATAGACAACTCATCATGGATTTTGGTTTCAATATTTACCTTTCTCTAATATAAAGGCATCAGGAAGTTTTATTTTAAATGATAAATCTACATATACTGGATAAAATATAATGGCTAACTACGATTTTATTATAGGAGGAGAGTCTAAAAAATTATTTATGTGGCTATCTTTCAACTCTGTGAATTTGAATATAACAGTGAGTGATGCTGGAACGATTACTAACTTAACTTAAGATCCAATAAATTTTGAAGGAATTTGGAATTATGCTTATTTTGAAAGTTTGGATGATGGATCAAAATTATATATAAAAGGTAGTAAATTGTGGAGTGTTTAATTAAATACAAAGAACGTAATCCCTGTATTAAATTAATATGGAAAAGTAATTAAAAAATAAATTTATTGTTTAGGTGAGTAACTTAAACTTTGATTATTTTCATGGGAAATACAGTAAAGTAGAAATTTTCATAAGATCAGCATTTAAAGATGATACTGAATTTGAATAATATTTTATGGAAAATTTTAAAAATCCTTAGTCTTATAACAAAACTGTTGTTGATATTTTTGATGGAATAAAATTACTTGGCGATACATTTTACTCAACCCAATTATCTATGTTAGGTCACAAATATTAAGTAAGATGTTGGGTTAAAGTAAGTTATGAAAATGTTATAGAGAGATAGAGATATTTATTGATGAGATTAACTTTGAATGAAAATTATAGAAATGATAGTTATTTAGGAGATAGAGCATTATTAATGAGTTATATATTGGATCCAAGTATTAATAATTATAATTTATTTAATGTGAGTGTATTGGCTTACGTATATCCATATCCTTAATTAGCTTATTAAACAAGAAGTTAAAATATACTTGTGATTTAAAATTCCACAAATAGAGATAGATTTTAAAGATGGCATTATATATACTTTTAATATTTAGTTGAAAAGACTTATTTAAAGATAATATATCCAGATGATTAAGAATTGAGTTAAACATTTAATGCATTATAATTTCATGATTAATATGTTTACTTATATGTTGGAGCAGATAGTTTTTTTTATAAAAGTTATTTAGGAGGAAAAATATAATTAGAGATAACCTATAATTATTAGGAAGAAGAGTCTTATGAAATGAAATGTCATTATTCATGTTTAACTTGTAATGGACCAACTTAAAGTAATTGTCTAACATGTCCTTAAGATTCTTATAGATAATATAAATTTGGATTTTGTGCTTGTGAATTTGGATTTGTAGATTTAGATTTAAATTAGAAGTGTAATAAAATGAATGAATTGTATCCTATAATGAATTAAAAATTTTTAAATAATACTTTTAAGTGCAAATATGGAGAATTCTTAATTGAATAATAGTGTTTATCTTGTCCAAGTTCTATTAATGATTATTAATTAAATTGTGCAGATTGTTTACTTAATTCAACAACTTGGTATTTAAATCCAGTATGTACTTTTGATTATAAAAGATATTCCTTAACATCAACTTATGTCAAATTTAATAGAAATGAAAGTTAGCATGAAATATTTTTTATTAATAGTTAATTATTCAATTTAGAACTATGTTAGGGTTGTCTAAAATATTGTAATGATATTACTAAACTTACTTGCATTTAATTTAATCATTTATATTTTAGTTGTAAGTAAGGATATTTTGTATCAAGTAATATCTGTGAAAAATGTATAGACAATTGTTTAAATTGTTATAATAATTAAACATGTACAAAATGTATTTAAAATTATGGATATGATGGTTCTAAATGTTAAAAATGCCCAATTAATTGTGCAACTTGTAATTCAACTATTAATTGTTTGACTTGTTAACCTAGTTTTGCTTTGTTTAATGGTACATGTTTTGGATGTGGAGCCAAATGTTCAATTTGTGAATTCTATTTTGATGAAATTAAATAATCTTTTATTAATAGATGTTTAAAATGTATTGATCCTCTTTTATTTGAAATTTCTTTTGATGCTCTTAAATGTTAAGCAAATACAATTAAAAATTGCCTATATAGCATCTCTTAATATTATTTTGTTGATTATCCTTAAACCACCATAGATCTATACTTTTAACCTATGACAATCAATTCATCTATTACTAACATTTGTGCTCGATGTATATCTGGATATACATTTTCTAATATATCATTTGTTTGTTACAAATCTTCTTAACCATGCTAAGAATCAGGATTTTATTATTATGTTCACTCTTGTTTAATTGGTGGAGAAGGAGCAACATCTATATTAGGATGTGAATTAAAACTATAAAACTGTTATGAATGTGTAAATTATCTAAATAAAGTAATTTGCTTAAATTGTTTTCCTGGTTATTATGCAGATCATATTGTTGGAACATGCATTTAATGTCCTAAATATTGTTTATCTTGTTCATAATAATTTAAAAAAAATAAGAGTAACTGGAAAAAAGATATTAGACCATTTTTTGAATTTTATGTTAACAAAAATGTTAATCATGATTATCTTACATATGTAGAATCTTCTAATCCAAATGATTTTGAAATAATCTGTACTGCTTGTTCCACTGGATATGAAGTATATAATGACATTTGTATTAATAAATGTCCATCAGATTGTTTAGAATGTTTAATTATTAATAATTCTAAAGTATGTTCTAAATGCTCTTATTCAAGTAATGGATTAATCCTTAGTACTAACAATAATATTTGTTATTAATGTCATAGTTTATGTAAATTTTGTGCTCCTGCTACAAATATCCCAATTACTTAGTTCACAAATTAATGTTTATTACCTGCTTTCGAAAATACTCTCTTTGATTCCAATATTTATTAATTCAGTAATTGTTTGGATAAATCAATGTGCTAAATGAGTATGTCAATCACATTAAATTTAATATGTATTAAGGATCAATAAACTTCAAATATATTTGATATTCCCTATAATTAAGAATCTGATTTATCTTTTATTTTTTAATTGTTGTATTCAAATGGATTGTTCAATTATATGAATGAATAAAATGTATAAAATTTGGATATCTATCTCAAAACATAAACTTGCACTTTTCCTAAAAATCTAGTCATCTCTTAAGAATTTTCAGCTAATGTTTACACTTTGAAAAATGTTTCACTTTTTATATTAGGTTCTTCATCTAATACAACTATTTACTTTTCAGGAAACTTCTACATTAAAGAATTTCATTCTATTTGGATTAAAAATTTGAATATTAATTTTACAGATCCTTCTATTAAATTTAATTTTAATTTAGAATTAATTACTATTGGTTTTGAAAATATTAATTTATATGGAAATGGTGCTATTTATTTTGAATATATTCATCTCCATTCATTCTCTATGATCAATCTGAATCTTTATAACTTTTAATTTTACAATATAGAATCAATACTTAAAGTTGAATCAATTAAATCAATTTTTATCTAAAATGTTAAATTAACTAATTTACTTATTAAAAATTCTACTTTATTTAAATTTTAAAATGTTGATGAATTAACTCTTAATTCTATAACACTTGAATCTAACTACTTATATAATTCAACATTATTTGAAATCAATCAAATAGCTAAAATTGAAAAATTTATAATAAATCAGAACACTTTTGAAATTTCATTTGCTTTTCAAGGTTTAAATTTTCAATTCGACAATCTAGAAATTTTAATGAATTTATTAATGAACTCATCTTCTGTAAGCTAAAGTCAAGAATTATAATTTAGAAATTCAATTTTTGAAGGAAACTTCATCACTTAAAATAGTTAATTGATACGTGTTAATCAAAAAACATAAATATCTGATATTATTTTGGATCATATTTAATTTTCTCTTAATTCCATAAATTATTCTTCAAATTTTCTTTATGTTGAATCAAAGACTATACTGTAAATTTCAAACATGAAAATGAAAATGCTCCCAATTTAAGTTGATGTCAATTTTGCCTTTCAAATATTATCAAATTCTTTTATTTTATATGATAGTACAATTAAAATCAATAATCAAATTAGTGCTATTTTTGAAGCAAGTAATTTAGAACTTTTTAGTCTCAAAAATATTTCAATTAGTTAATAATAATATTTACCTGGATTATCATAAAGTTTGGATTGTATTTCTTTATTAGATTCCTAATATCCAATAATTAATTTATTAAATATTAAAAAGGTAGAATTTTAAATGGTAAACTTTACTAATATTTTGACTTATAATCAACCTGTAATAAAGATAAGTAGTACTAAATTTAATTTTAAAGGCCTAATTAATATAAATGGTTCCATATTTTAAGATTCATTGATCATAAAATCAACTAATAATATTACAGTAGCATTTATAGTAATAGAATCTAAAAATTCAATTTCTATCAATTTTTCAAATTCATCATTTTAAAATACAATCTATAAAGAATATATTGGATTAAACACTTATGGAACATCTGCTAATAATTTCTATTTTTTAGTTCCTTAGGGCTTTGTTTACTTTTATAATAATATATTTAAATAAAACTTAATAATTGATTCCTTGAATTCAAATATGTATGTTTAATGTTAAAAATTTATAATATTGGATTGTTAATTTATGGAAATCAATATAATAAATAAATTATTTAATTAAGTGCTATCATTTAAATATCAAAATTTATAATACAAAGAATAATTGGAACACGATTTTAAAGTTAAGAGCTATGGTGGAATAGCTCAAATTTATGTTGAGGAAATTTAAATTCATAACAGTTATTTTGACACATATGTTGGCTATAAAGGAGGATGTATGTATGTAATAACATTAAACAACGGGATTTTTAAAATCTTGAACTCTTAGTTTAAAAATGGATAAGCAATTATTGGATAAGTTGAAAGTTAAGGTGGAACCTTCATTGTAGATAGCAAAGGTTCTAAATTGAATTTTTAAATCATTAATTGTACAATTCAAAATAGTTGGAGTTTTGATAAGGGAGGATTTGCAATGATAGTTTTATCAGATCTATCCTCAATCATTTTTTAAAATGTTTCAATTTCTGATGCTCATTCTCTATTATCTTCAGTTTTATCTATTGAGTTAAATGATTTTCTATAATAGTAATATACTTTACAAGTTGTGGATTGTTTAATTCAAAATACTATAAAAGGAACTGATGATTATCTTAAGTTAATTTAAATGAAAGATCACATCTATATATTCACATTTGAAGATTATGATTCAGTACTTTTTGAAACAAAAAAAGGGAAAATAATATTTAAAAATTTAGTGCTTCAAAATATTATTGGATATGGTTTCATGACAAATAAGTAATCTTATTCTATCACATTGGATGGAGTAGATTTAATAAATTTTTATATTTAGAAGAGACCTTTAATTTTTTTTGATCGTTCTCTTGGTCCAATAATTCTTACAAATAGTCACTTTCATAATGTATATCAAAATTATACTAAGGTTTTATGTGTTTTTTCTCTATTTTAATTAGAAGAAGCAAAAAAATAATGTACAAATTAATCATACACATTATCTTCTGAACTAAATACTTATACTAAATAATGTGATTAAAATATCATTATTTCTTAAGATTAATAGAATTACAATATATTCTAAATAATTTAAATAGAATCTGAAGTATTAATTAGTAATGTCATTTTTTCTAATATTTAATGTGCTCAATGCAACATCTTTTATATTGAAACAAATAATCGAGTTGTAATTTAGCAAACTAAATTTTTGAAGAATATTGGTAATAGTTCAATTTTAAATATTCAAAAAACTTAATAAAATAGATTACTTTTTACATTTTAAGATGATTTAATAACTAATATTGGTCAAATATTAATAAAAGATACTTTATTTATTTAAAATTAAGCTATTAATGGAGGTGGCATATATGTCTTTGGTTTTTCTATTTCATTATATTCTGTATTATTCTAAAATAATACAGCAATAATTGGAGGAGCAATGTATTTAGATAAAGGATCATTAGAAATGACAGATTCAAGAATTATAGGTAATGTTGCAGTATCTGGTGCTGGAATTTACTCAAAAAATGCATTATCATTTTAAGAAAATAGAGGAAATGTAATTTTAGATAATTTAGAAAGTAATACGATAGGATATATGTAATCTTACCCATAAAAATTGGGTTTATCATTAGATACATTCGGAGTATTTGAAAATTAATTAAGATTCAAAAATGATACTTGTGTTATTGAAGAAGTAATAAATGAAATAATGTTACCAAATAATGTAGAAATATAAAATTATAAATATTTATCAGAAAACTTTACTGAACATGGAATAGGAAATTAATTAAATTATGTTTCTAATTTTCAAGTTTATGATAATTTAAATTACAAATTTCGATTAATCCCATTGAATGCATTTAATGAAAGATAATATAATTTATCAAATTCTTAATGTTGTATTCGAAGCAGATTGAAATCAAATAATAATCAGAATTTTTCAATAGATTATTTATCAATAGATAGAGTATATTTTAATATGACAACTTAAGATTATAATTTAGATAATCTAAGAATATTAATTAAGGAAGATTTATAAATAGAAATAAAATGTGATTCAATAAAGATTCCTATATATGATAGTTAAAAGTAGCATATATTAGACTTTCATGATAATTATTCTATAATAATTAATGTAACATCATTTCCATGTTAAAGAGGTGAAATATTATCTAAATAAATTTGTATTTAATGTGTATCTTAAACATATTCATTAAAATAGAATAGTTTAAAATGTTCAATAGGGGATTAAGAAATGATAGAAAGTGTAATTCCATCAAATATAGAAATAAAACCAGCATATTGGAGACCATATTTTGATAATGATGAAATATTTCCATGTATCAAAAGTCCTGAAAAATGTTTAGGTGGTTGGACTGCAGGACCTGATTCATGTATTTAAGGAAGTTTTGGAGCACTTTGTGAAACTTGTGATATTTATAATATAAGAGGATAAGGATCATTTTTTAAATCAAATATGAATTGCTTTTAATGTTAAGATTCTAATCTTGCTTATTTATCTCTATTAATAGTTGGTTTATGGACATTAATTTCAATGGTAATATCTGTAAATAGTTCCTTAGAAAATTTAAAATTAGAATTACTAAGAACTAAATTAAAAAGAGGAGGTTTTAAAACTTATTCAGAATAATAAGAATCAAGTTCATTGTATAAGATGATGTTTCATTATTTGTAGATTATATCTACTTTAACTACTTTTTAATTATAATTTCCAAATTTAGTCAGCATAGCTATAGGTAGTGTAGGTTCTCCAACAAAATCTCTCGAAAATTCAGTTGATTGTTTTTTGATGACAATAAATATGGATATTTTACATTCACGAATCCTTTGGATTATTTTAGCACCTCTCCTTTATTTATGCTTCGTATTTTTTATTTATTTCTTTATTATTTTGGCAAGAAGATAAAACTATAAAAAAAGTGTATCATCAATAATATTATTTTAAACTTTTCTAACTATGTAACCAAGTATGATAGGAGTATTGATATCAATATTAGGATTTCGTCAAATTTCAGGATATTATTGGGTAATTGGTGATGTTTCATATAGATATGATAAAAATTTCCACTTTTCATCTATTTTAGCATTCCCAATATTATTTTCCCTTTTTATTATTTTTCCATTCCTCATGTTCATCAAATTATTTTAAAATAAACACTCTTTAAATAAGATTAAATCTACATGGGGTTATTTATTTTCTGAATTTAATGAAAATGCATATTTTTGGGAGTTGGTTAGACTGGGAATGAAAAATTTGGTTATTATAATAATAACATTATTTGATTAGTATATTGTACTAAAAGCTACTATGGTATTTATATTAATTTAAGCCTATTAATCTTTAACTAAATCATATTAACCATTTAAAACTAAGAATTTAAATTAAATGGAAGATTTTGGATCTAAAGTACTATCAATAAGTGTTGTTCTTGGAGCATCTTCTTATTAGATGTTATAAACAATAATGAGAAACTACATCTATATATTTTATGTAATTATTTTAGAAGTTAATTGCACATTCTTATACTATATTTTTAGTAAGATTATTTAAGAATATACTTACAAAAATAAAATTTTAATAAATAAAATAAAAAACTATTTAAAAATTAAATTTCCCATTTTGATAAGATTGCCTATTTGTAAAAATATTTTCTATTCTAAATAAATGAATGCATCTTCAATTAAGTTTAGAAAAGTTGCAAGGGCTCTTAAAGAATCAATTCAATCATAAAGAAAAAAGAATTTTATGGATTTATAATAAGATGAATCTGTATTACAATTATAAAGTCCAGATCAACTATTTAAATCAAAAGATTAAAAACATGGTATTAATTGTTCTGGATCAATAATGTTACTAACTGATTAAAGAGAATCAAAATTATAAAGTAGAATGATAACTGATAGATATGGATTATAAAAAAGTAGCGGAGGTCATTTTTAATGATTAATTTATTATATATATCATATACACTATTTTTTTTGATCAAAATTACAAAGATCCAACACGATTATAAGACTTCTTTTAAGGATCATCTGATATTAAATTGAAAGTTTCTCTCAAAGTCTTAATAAATACAGGTTTTACAACTACATGTAGCATACCTGCTTAAATACATAAATCTATAGATTCAGCATCTCCATGAGCAGTACAACCTATTATAGGAAAATAAGCCAAATTAAGTTTCATCATTTCTTCAACTAAAAATTTTGTTGCTGCAATACCACCCATAATTGGCATATCAAGATCCATAAATACAACTTAAATTTCATTCTATTTTGCAAAAGCTATATTTATTGCTTATTAACCATCAAAAGCCTTTAAAAAATTTTTAAATCCCATAGATTTTAACATCAAAATTAATGTATCATGATTAAATGGTTCATCATCAACAATTAGTATTGATTTTGTAACATGATCATTTAGTGTTAAAAATTATTATTATGCTTGATCCTATCTTTTTTCCTACATCCAATTCCTTTTTGATGGCATACCCATTTTCACTACTAATGGTGTATTAGCAAATGGTTCATCTATTGAATCTTCTAAAATTGGAACACTTTATTCTTATCCAGAAAATATAGATTTTTAAGATATATAATGATGAGTATGTAATTACTTAAAACTTCTTTATTTTAATATATATCCAATTCTATATTATTCCTAAGAATTTTCTGCTGATCTATCCCTATTTATATTTATCTTAAACTTATATACAATACCAATATTCTATGTTAAACATAATTCCAAATACTAAAGGTTGAATTAATTTAAAGATTTTACTAATTTACTAGTTAACGATAAAGTTGTTAACATTTCTTATTAATGATGAGGTTTCTTTTTAGAAAGTTTAAAGATATTATTGCAAACTATCCATTAATTTATTTCATCTATTTCTAATTAAGATAATTCCAATCCACTATCTGATATTGTAAATTAAGCTTCTTCATTATCTTTATCGATTGTTATATTTAGAGATATTATCCCATTTTAAGTCGTATTTCTATAAGATAAATTTAGTAAGTTAAAAAGTATTCTTTCAAGTTTTAGAACATCTGAGTAAATGCAGATACTAAATTAATTTGTACATAATTTACTTATCTAATTTAATATACCTCATTTCATTGATAGTGAATAGTAAATGAATATTTTTCATGTTACATTGTTATTGGATTAGCTCTTATAATGACTGCAATAGGGTTTTCAAATTAATTTTGCATATTTACAAGTTGTAATTATCTTAATCAGAATTTAAATACTCGAGCAAGTCTTGAATTTAAAATAGTTATAATTTCGAATTTATATAAGCAGGTTTTATATAATTATTTTGAATTTAAGAATCTACATCTTAATCATAATATGCTTATGTTAAATGTCCTAAAACTGCATTTAAAGGTGTTTTTAGTTTATGAGTAAAAATATTAGATATATCTTTTTTTAATTGTAAAAATTTTTCACATGATTTTTTTTAAATGGTCGGATCTATTCTCATAAAAAATAACACCATTGATTCATTATTTAATTTTGATTGAGTAATACGATATTTAGTTTTAATTTTAGTTTGCTAATCTATAAGTGTGGCAAAATACCAATTAATTCCTAAACAATCAATATTATCTGATGTATCTAAATAAGATATAAACTCATCAGTATTATGAAATATTTTTGTTCTATTGAAAGATTTTTAATTTGAAGGAGAATTGCTAAATTCTTAATCCATATAAACTTTAAATTGACATATATATTAATTATTTTCTATACATTCAAACTTTTAAGTTTCATCAGTTTAAGGATAAGTAAATGCTAATTATTTATTTTTACCAAACATTTTAATAAAGCAATTTTTTTTAATTTCATTCAGCAACATCTCTTACATCAGATTTAAATTTTCATCTTGTTTTTGGTTTTAATATATGTAATAAATCAAATAGCAAAAACATTAGAATATTTCACTTCCCATGCTTAATTTTTAGAAACCATTATATTGTAAACTATACACAAGTACAAATATTAGAAGAGTTAAAAAGTAACATATTATTTGCATAGGCCGATTTTTCTTGAAATTTGCATTAAGTAATTAAAATGAAGACCAAAGTTAAGTAGAACCGAAAAAATAGGCTCTATAAATAATGAAAGAAAACTAAATTGCTTAGGAAATGTAAAAGTTTTTGTTATATTTAAAAATATTTAGATAGATGACTATAAATATTGAGTAAATAAAATACGTAATGTAAAAAAGAAAAGTATTGAGCTGATTATGATCAAAATCAAATTTTCATTGAAGCATCCTATAAAAATGTCATGTCCTATTTATGACATCTATAACACAAATATTGAAATAAATTAAAAATACATGAAACTAAAAATTATTAAAGGATAATTAAAAACAGTTTGTGTTCCTATTGAATTAGATTTATTTATTAAAATATAATATCTCTATCCTTGATAAATATATTAAATTCATAAGAAAGAATGTAAAAGAATTAAAATTTCAATATTTTTCTAATGAGTTTGACATTTAAACACTTCTATGTTCTTAATGTTCTTCTCTAATCTATCTATAAGCTTCTTGTAGGCTCTTTATAAATACAGGTTTAGTAACTACATGTGACATACCAACTTTTAAACATTTAATTTGTGTCTCAAAATCATCATGGGCAGTGCAACCAATAATAGGAATATAATCTATATTACCATCAGTCATCATTCTTATTAAAATTGATGTAGCCTAATTAATAATTAATTATTTACTTATAATCCTCCCATAATTGGCATATCTAAATCCATAAATATTGTTTTAATACAGGAATGATTCCTCTATACCATATCAATACATTCTTATCCATTGAAAGAATAAAAGAATTACTTATGACCTAATTTTTATAACATTAAGGTTAAGGTATTATGATTAAATGGTTCATCATCAACTATTAAAATGTAACGATTATCTTGATGATGATTTATTCCATTTTAATTTATTTAATCAATGATATGCGATAATTATAAATCTCGGATTCCAGATAAAGTAGGCCGCTTTATTTAATTCATTTACTATTTTTACTCATGATTTTATTAAGTTTTAGATAGTCGAGGCTTAATTGGTTTAGGTTCTTCTTCTATAGGTTCAATACATTCATCTTATTACTTCTTACAAAAAATAGATCTTTAAGAAGAAGAATTAGATGAACGATTTATTTAATTTTATAATTTAATTGACGATTATCTAGACTATTTAATATAATTCGAGTATTTAATCTATTCCAATGACCCTTCTTTTTATGTTGAATTTATAATAATAAAAAATTCAAAACTACAACCTCCTATTTATTTATGATTTTTAACTTACAAAGAACAATTTGAATCACTCAGAATATATATTAATCTATTGGTTATTTGTAACGTTAATCCAAATTTTGATTTACTTTTT
Organism: Paramecium sonneborni; assembly: GCA_905182985.1. Taxonomy (NCBI): domain Eukaryota; phylum Ciliophora; class Oligohymenophorea; order Peniculida; family Parameciidae; genus Paramecium; species Paramecium sonneborni. Next base: position 88,496 of record CAJJDN010000077.1, on the reverse strand, counting down.
GAACTTATATATTTATTAATTATATTGTATTTATTTTATAATTATGCTTGAGTATTTATTAAGTTTATTTAATCTTCTGGTAAACCTTCTCCATTATCATTTATTTTTACATGTAATTTATTACTTTAAGTATCATATAATAAATCAATTGTTAATTCTCCATTTAAAGGAGCAAATCTATATGAATTATTAATTAAATTAAATAAAACCCTTTCAAATTTTTAACAATCAGAATAAAGATAAAATTAACTAAAATTTATAATTTTTATAATTATACCTTTCATATAATTTCCAATCAGATCCATTTATCATAAATTTAATAGCAATATTTTTTACTTTACATTAATACTCAATAAATTCATAAATTTGACTTAAAGATTATTAAAGATTGAATTTGGTTACTTATAATCCAATTTAATCCTGTTCAGTATTCAAATAATCTAGTAAATCTTAAACTTAATATAATTATATTTTAGAATGAATGTAAGATGGATTTATATAAGATTACAAGATCTTTTTTTATAAATTTCTATCATTTTTAGCATTTGATAAATAGCCTAATGTTGCATTAAGAGATGTTTTTAATTTATGAGTAAAATTATTAGCCAATCTTGCTTTGAATTTAGCCATCGAATTATATTGTTTTCTAACAATAGCAGAGTCAATTTTAATAAATGCAACAATATAGTATTTTTAAATATCTGTATTAATAATCACTTTGAACTTTTATTTTTTACCTGAATCCAAATCAATTTCAGAAGCAATTATTAATTTCTCTTCACTTAAAATTTATTAATTCATAACAAAAGTATTAATAAATTCCTTTATGTCTTTGTAACTTTAATATTTATTAGGACTATTGACTATTGAGTCTTCAGATCCTTCTATTTGTATATCATAATTTAAAAAACTTTTAATTTTTAGTTCTCTATTCACTGAATTAGGAATTAATTCAAAATTTTCTGATTTATTCCTTGTTGTAAAAATGATTTATGTAGAAGATTATTAATCATTTCTTAATGAAACATTTGGTGTTAAATCTTCTAAATTTTTATTAAAGACTTTTATATAGCTATTTTTTAACAATTACTTAATGATGACTGATTCTGCAATAGATGCTATGTCATTTTATCTGACAAAACAAAGGATTTGATAAGTAATTATAATAGAAGCAGATGAAATTGAAAATCCAAATGTTCTGGGCACAATAAAATCATATTGAATTACTTCTAAAACAACTTAGTAAATCATTATTAAAAAAGAAGCTATAAAGTAGTAATTGACTCTTTGGAATATATTCATTATATAATAAGCTTGCCAAATAGATGAAGTTCCAAATAAAGTTATAGATATTGTGTTATAAATAAATGAAAGGATTATTTCAGAGTGAGATATTCGAAATTTGATCTTAAGTAATTGTTAGACTTGAATATATATGAAATTATTTACTTATAATAATAGATAAAACAATCAAATAAATGATTGTCGGAATTTTAGATTGATTGAGTATGCAATAAATTAAATCCTTTGAACTCAATCCTATAAGCAAATAGTTTGCAAAGTTTATAAACATCTTTAGATAAAATTAGATAAATTATTAATTGGGAATATTGAATTATTCCTTCTTTTAAAATCATAATAACAATAAAAGTTGATGCAATTAAATAAATTAACTCTTCAAATTTTTTTATACATTTCTTAACTAAATTGTATTATATCACTAAATTAGATATAATTCTTCATTAAAAAATGTGGATTATTAAACATAATCATTATAAGAGTATATCTAAATTTTATTATTTTTAATATTTAGAAGATCTCTGACCCTAATAGATAAATCTATTAGATTTTTATTGTAACGATCTTTAAAAATAGTAATGCAAAACGATTAAAATTTTGTTAATTTAGTATAATGAATTGAATATAACTAAATAAGAAAATAATAAAAATATTCAAAAAGTCTGTTAAATTAGATTAAATTTTTAGTAATTGATGCAATCAAATGCTTAAAATTTAATTGATAAATTTTTATATTAATTTTAATTAATTTTTCAAAGACAGTAAAATATATACTGATCAACTTGAATAAATTCTTGACAATATTTGCTGAGAGTTTCAATCAGAAATCTAAATATGATTTATAAATATTAAAGTGAAAGAATTCTTGTTAAATATTAATTCAGTTTAGATAATATTAGTTTAAAATTTCTATAATAAAAAAGAATTTAAGCAGAATGAGTACAAATTTGCACTAATAAAATCATCAAAATATTTAGACATATATTTATTTCAATCATTTCTCATTCTTAGATATTCTTTAAATTCTCTTTAATTTGCACTAAATAATCCAATTACTTAAGAAACTAATTATCTCTTTCTATCATTTTATTCTCTACTTTATTTATATTCATAAGCAGCTTATGAACATTCTTTTCTTCTATCTTCTTTAGTTTATTTCTTGCTATCAATTCTTGCATTATAATCTGATAAATCATTTTATCCCATAGAAATTTAATTATCTAATTATTCTAATCCTGCATCAATCATAGATTTATCACTTTAAACTTACTATAAATCTTTTTATAAAGATGAAATCTCTTTTTCAAATATTTCTTTTCTTTTATCTTCCTATTTTCTTATTAAAGACATATTATCTGAAACATTGATTAATAATTCATCACATAAAGATTTTAACTTATCTGCTCCTTCATTTTTAATCTTAGCTGCTACTTAAACAAATAATCCAAAAACTTCTTAATATCTTGTGTTCTATCTAAAATTCCTACTTTCATCAACAGCATTTTCTAAATCATCCATTAATGCTTCATGATTATCAATTTAGATTAAATTAATTCCATTCAATATAAATTTCTTTTTTACTTCTGAAATCACAGAAATTACATAAGAATTTTCATTCATTTCTTATTCATATCTATCTTATTCTTAATTTCTTATTGTTTATTTCTGAGATATCAATTCTTGAATTTATTTTAACCATTAATCTTTAGCATTAGCAATTTATTTCTTTCTTTATTAAGCATTCTTTAATTCATCTAGTTTTCCTTATTTCTCAACAATAGCTAATTATGTCTAATTAATTTCACTATCTTAGTTTGTTAAATCCTAATTATATGCTCAGTTAATACTTCATCACATTTCTTTTAAAACTATTGATTTGTAATGTCATCATCCTTTTATTCATTATCAATTTAACCTTCTAAATCACGCATTAAATCAACTACTTTTTCTAATGATTGTCCTCCTTATACATTGATTTCCAATGTATCAATTAAAGTTTTACCAAAATCATCCTTATCAATCTAATTTATCTTCTATGAAAATAATTACTTCCATATATTCAAAATAACGACCATCTTCTACTGCTATACATACTAATAATAGACACATCCATAAAACTTATGTTTTCATCTAATTAAAAAACGATAATTATAAAAATAAAACTTTGATAAACCATAAAACCAATAATTATCTAAATCATAATTCAATATAGATAGTTTCATTTCATGTTGATGCTAATCCTAACTTATAGTGACTAATTCCTTTATAAAATTCTAATTGATTAATAAAAAGAAATTATCAATTATCAAACTAGATCAACAAGTTAATGATATTATAAATTAAATAAATAAATTAGAAATGAAATATGTAGATTAAATTGAGGTCATAAAATATATAAAAATTATAAAAAGAGGGAACATAAAATACAAAAAGCTCTCACAAGTATTTAAAATTTGTATAAAAAAATAAGAATAATTTAGTGAATATAATTAATTTTCTAAATGATGTTGTTATGTATTTTGCAAACCATCATTCTTTTAATTTTAGTAACCGTGCTCTGTAGTTAAAAAAGTCTTCAGTTTTAACATACAGTTAGTACTGTATTAGTTTCAAGAATTTTTTTTACATTTTGTTGAGATTCTCTCTCTTTGTTTCAAAAATAATTGGATAAATGTTTTAAACAATATGATTATCATCATACATCTTAAGACAAAGAATTATAGCTGTCATGAGTAAACTTTCAAAATATAAATGTTACTAGTTACTTGTAAATATTCCTTCGGTTAAGGTAAAACTTGTTCTTTGTTGTTAATCGATCAACCAAAAACAATCCCATTATAAAAATCTCATCATTTACTCCCATATTTTGAAGTATAACTAAATTCTCAATTATATCTTACTATCTGGTATATATTTATTATATTTTTACCTTATAAAAATATTCGGACAAATCCCTTATCCCTTGTTCTCTGCCAAATTGTTATATGCAAAAATCTTATTCAATAATATTTTTATCTTATCTATCACAACTTTTTATGAAACAGGTACTCCACCTTTCATAAATTAAAAATTAAAAAAATAAAAACTAGGAACTGCACTAATATTGGTCAGAGCCAAATTTATTATACAATTTTTCACAAATTCTTAATTCAATAATTTAAATCATACTCTTCTTCATGATCCCAAAATATTTCATGAAATTAAATACATATCTTCAAAACTTAAACTTTCTCCTAAAAGAAGGTTTGTAATTATTCTTCACAAATAATCTTCAAAAAAAAATCTAATACTATTTCTAAAAATGATAAATGAACATTGATGCAATTTATAAACCATAATACATTTTTATATCAATAGCAACTATTTCTCTAGAAAATGAATACAAATTACAATTACCATAATGAATTTGTTGTTGCACGATAAAAGCTGATAAAATAATTATAAATCATTCAGAAATTGATATAGATAAGTTTTCTTTCCTTTCTTCATCTTCTTCACTCTCAGATGTCTGATTTGAACTTAAACTTAAACTATAAATCTGAATTTGAACTACTAGCCAATAATCTGTTTCGCTGTCTCTAAGAATTGTAGTTAGCCAAAAACATTAAACTTGTAATCTAAAATGATTCCAATGAATCATAAATTATACTTAATGACTCTTCACTTGCTTATTATTTAGATATTGAAGAATTTGTATCCCCATCATCTTTAGTTTCCTCCATATCAGTTTCGTAATTTTGTTTAGCATTAGTCTTTATAACTTTTCGAATCTAATCTAAAATTATCAAATCCTCTCTATTCATTATAAAATTTTAATTTATTTATTAATAAAATTTCAATTTCTTTTATAAGAATAAAATATTATAAATTATTCAAAATTATACAAATATCTTATAAATATACATTCTTAATCATCAATAACTTGTCCACATATTTTTTATTTTTAAATAAAGACTCATATGAGGAATCTACTTTATTCTTTTTCATATGATTATAAAATCATAATTTTTATCAATAATTATTTGATGACTTTTGCATTTCTATTTAAATAAATTAATTATATAATTTTAATCGATAATGTAGTTAAATTGAAAATTAAATTGAACGGCTTAAAATTATTAAAATATGCATTTCTTAATTAAATATAATATTCGTAATCTAAATTATATTCTAAATTGTCAAATATTAATCAAAAAATAATGAATTGCAAAATTAATTAATAAATAAATTTTAATATATTTTATTATCGACATTATTTTATATTGAACAGAAATATAAAGATTTATTAAATTAAAAAAATTGAGGAAAACTTCGAAATATATTGAACAAATAACCCAAATCTTTTAGATTTTCTAAAATGATATCATACATGAAAAATTTTAACAAAAATAATGAAACTTATGAAAATTGATTGATTGCGTTATAAAGCTCCTGTTATCATTTTTTCATTTATAACCATCACATTAATCTTTAATGGAAGTATTTTAGATTATATTGATATAATAATGAAAAGGTTTTCCGAACGATTTTTCAGCAATATAAATATTTTTCCGTTTTATTCATATATAAATCTATTTATGTATTGTTTAGTCATATATATTAAATTGCAAAATCTATAAATGTATTTAGATAAGAGGATCGAAAGTTATTTCTATAATACAGGTCATATTATTGGAAAGGGTAGTTTTGGATGTGTTTATAAGGGAATTGATCAAAACACTTAAAAAGAAGTAGCTATAAAAATTGTCAAGAAGGCAAAGTCTTAAGAGTATTACAAATAATTTATTACTTTTAGAGAAGCATATTCTTAGAAGACTTTTATAAATGAAATGACAATTTTAAAAAAACTTCGTTCCAAAAATATAGTTAGATTGGTGGATGTATGTGAAAGCTAGTCAAATTATTACTTAGTATAAGAGCTTTGTAAATAGGGAGATTTGAAAAGAATTTTAAAACAAAAATAGCTTGAAGAATAAGAAGCAATTAAAATTCTACACGATATTCTCTCTGGATACTAAATTTTATTAAAAAAAGAGATAGTACATAGAGACATCAAACCAGCAAACATACTAAATTGCAATGGAATATTTAAACTAGGAGATTTTGGATTGGCAACTTAATTGTCATAATAGATGATGTTGAATTCACGAGTTGGGACACCTTTATATATGAGTCCATAAGTATAATTAAATAGTAATTATACTAATAAATGTGATATATGGTCGATTGGTATTTTGTTTTATGAATGCTTATATGGAAAAAGTAATTTATTTTTTAATCAATAGCTCCTTGGTTTCATGAAAAATCTTCAAAACTATTGAAAAATATTTATGAATAACCTCTTTCGTTTCCATCTACACCATTCGTTAGTAATATAAGCAAATCATTTATAAAAAAATGTTTAGAAATAAATGAATCAGACAGAATAGATTGGATAGATATTTACAATCATAACATATTTCGATAAAATCCTTTTAAAATTTAAGGATGTAATCCTCAATAAATTATCACAAAGATAAGAAATATAATTAAAACAAGAGAATTAGACATAAATTAATTAATTTAAAATATTACACAGCAAAAGATATTGAAAATTAGTGATCTAAAAGTATTTTTATAATCTATCGATAAACAATTCAAATTAGAAGATGCTGAATCAGTTTTTGATAAATTGAACAATTAAAATGAAGATTCTATTTCTTTTGAATGTTTATTGTTATGGTTCTATTAAAATGATGTAAATATATTTAATATTATATTATAGATTATTTAATCTAAAAACTAAGATGATATTTCGGCTCCTTTAAATCTATAAGAACAATCTATAGTAAACAATTTGCTAGATTGTTTAATTAATCATATAAGGTTCAATTCGATTTCAATAATTTAAATATTGAAAGAAGTATTTTTTTATAATTATCATTTAGTTGAACGTTTATTAAAATGAAGCAATTCAATTTCGTAAATTTGAACAGATATTGTTAAAAATTAATTTTTAATTGTCCAAAACTGATCTAACTCTTCTATTTAGAAAATTTTATGATGAAAAATCAGGATTCATAAAAATATAAGACATCTTAAAAGTTTTTTACGAAGAATCAGAATTAGATGATACTGATGATGAATTTTCAGCTTCACCAGTTCAAATACCAATAAAAGGACCTGGTTTAAAATTGTAATCTTTTAAGAATTTAGAAAGATTATCTTGATTTTGATAATTTTTTGATATAACTATTTAATATTAATATAATTAATATTAATAATGATATTTTGAATATAATTATATGGAAATCACTCTGATAATTTTGAATTGATGTATTCAATTAATCTATCAACTATATCAATTTCAGTTTATCTAAAAATAGTAAAATATTATTCACCTGCTAACTTTTTAATTACTATATTCTGCATCTTCTAATTCATTGATTTTAGTAGCATCTTAAATGTTTAATTGTGTAACTTCAACTAAAGCATTTGAAATATTAATCAATCCATCTAATTCATTTAATCTTGATTAGATTTCTTTAAGTCTATTATTGGCAGTAGCTAAAGAGACTTATAAAGTTTATTTTTCATTTCTCAAATCATCACCTAATCTAGTTAAATTTTCAACCTATTTATATATAATTATATATATTTACTTAAGTTTTATGATTGGATTCTAATTAATCTTAGCCTTCTTGGAGTGCAGTGATCAAACGAGCAACTAAACTTAGAACATTATTTAATGTTTCTGGGTTTACTTTAGTAGTCATTTCAGCTAATCCTTCAATAATAGGTTAGAATAAAGTTAATGAACTCTTTTTGGTGTGAGCTTCTAATATTTCTTTAATTTTTTAAAAGTTTTCTTTAGTTTAGATGAGATTGCTCTTTGTATCTTAACTAAAATTGTATATTAAAAATAAGAAATACGTAAGTTATATTAAAGATGCTCCTTCACCTCTTAAATTCATTAATAATCTTTAAGCTTCTTTACAAGCTAAAATGGCATCGCTGTAATCAGAATATTTGGTAGCAAAATCAGCATTTTCAGCATCAAGTCTAGATTAAGCATCACCACTTCCTCTACTGTTTCTATCTAAAGCAGCTTAATCTATAAAATTAATATAATATTAAAATAATTACCCTCTTTTACTCTTGTTTAAAGAGTTGTCAATTCGCTATTTAAACTTGATTACTCTTATCTTTGATTGTCTAAATCACTTTCTGCTTATTCTAGAGTAGCTTATAATTTAGCCAAATCAACTTGACTTCTACGAGTGAATGTAGCATTTTCTTAATCTTATAATTAAGTAAGTGCAATAAGTTCATCCTTAATTTATTATAAGAGTTATTTCAATTCATTCAGGGAACCACCAGTTTTCATATTCACAGTTACTAAATTTACCATAGACTTTCCAAAAGGATGATCTCCATATTAAGAAAGTCTTTCTGACATCTCTGTTATGGTTGTAGAATATGTCAATGCAATCAAGGCTAACACAAGAATGTGCTTCATTATTTTAATTTAATATTGTTTTTCTAAAAACGAATATAATTATGTATTTAATAAAATCTGAATTCTCTTCTTCAAAAAGACTAACTTAAAATAAATCAAAAAAATTATTACTATTCAAAAGCCATGCATAATATACATTTGATAAAAAAATAAGCTATGAAATACCATTCGAATTAAATTACAGAAGCTCATAAAAAGTTCTAATTCAACTTACTTGAGCTATTAAAATTATATATTTCATTATTTTATTCTCATCTGAATTTAACACAGCCTAATTTTTTATGAATTCTTCTGTATATTTTTCATAAGCTTATACATATTGTTCTCTTTTTAAAATAAAATATCACTATTGAAGTAATTCTAAGAAGCTTTACGATTAAATGACACATGATTCATTGAATTTTGATGCACATAATCTCATATTTAGACATATATAGGATGCTAAAGTGGAATTAGTGATCTGTATTAAGTAAAGCAAAAGATGGAAAATTCTCTGGAAATTTCAAAATAAAACTATAGTTATCTGCTTCATTTAGAGTTTCAATCTTGCCTTTCATGATGATAATTAATTTTTGATTAAATAAATGATCTTATGTATTTGTCATGTAAACTTTGATATATGTTGATCCTTTTGAGTACAATTCTTTAAGTTCATTAGATATACTTGATTAACTATAAATAAAAACTTTTTTCTCCATTAAAATCTAATTAGAGTAATTCTAAAATTTATTGTTTGTATTCTTAACTTATTTTTATTTGGTCAATTAAGTAATATCGATGATTAAATCACATAGTTTTAGTATGACTTTTTCAATAGGCTTTGAATAATAATTCTTAATTAGATGGCTACTTCTCTACAAAATTAAATTTTCTTTAAAAAAAAATGAATTAGAATTTAAATTGGGTTTTATATTTTCATGAAATTATTGAAATTAATTGGTTTTGCCTGAAAGCTAAAAAATATGGCAAGTTTCTTGAAATTTATTANCATCCTTAATTTATTATAAGAGTTATTTCAATTCATTCAGGGAACCACCAGTTTTCATATTCACAGTTACTAAATTTACCATAGACTTTCCAAAAGGATGATCTCCATATTAAGAAAGTCTTTCTGACATCTCTGTTATGGTTGTAGAATATGTCAATGCAATCAAGGCTAACACAAGAATGTGCTTCATTATTTTAATTTAATATTGTTTTTCTAAAAACGAATATAATTATGTATTTAATAAAATCTGAATTCTCTTCTTCAAAAAGACTAACTTAAAATAAATCAAAAAAATTATTACTATTCAAAAGCCATGCATAATATACATTTGATAAAAAAATAAGCTATGAAATACCATTCGAATTAAATTACAGAAGCTCATAAAAAGTTCTAATTCAACTTACTTGAGCTATTAAAATTATATATTTCATTATTTTATTCTCATCTGAATTTAACACAGCCTAATTTTTTATGAATTCTTCTGTATATTTTTCATAAGCTTATACATATTGTTCTCTTTTTAAAATAAAATATCACTATTGAAGTAATTCTAAGAAGCTTTACGATTAAATGACACATGATTCATTGAATTTTGATGCACATAATCTCATATTTAGACATATATAGGATGCTAAAGTGGAATTAGTGATCTGTATTAAGTAAAGCAAAAGATGGAAAATTCTCTGGAAATTTCAAAATAAAACTATAGTTATCTGCTTCATTTAGAGTTTCAATCTTGCCTTTCATGATGATAATTAATTTTTGATTAAATAAATGATCTTATGTATTTGTCATGTAAACTTTGATATATGTTGATCCTTTTGAGTACAATTCTTTAAGTTCATTAGATATACTTGATTAACTATAAATAAAAACTTTTTTCTCCATTAAAATCTAATTAGAGTAATTCTAAAATTTATTGTTTGTATTCTTAACTTATTTTTATTTGGTCAATTAAGTAATATCGATGATTAAATCACATAGTTTTAGTATGACTTTTTCAATAGGCTTTGAATAATAATTCTTAATTAGATGGCTACTTCTCTACAAAATTAAATTTTCTTTAAAAAAAAATGAATTAGAATTTAAATTGGGTTTTATATTTTCATGAAATTATTGAAATTAATTGGTTTTGCCTGAAAGCTAAAAAATATGGCAAGTTTCTTGAAATTTATTATGATATAAAATAATTTTATCTACCATAATTAGAATACTATTTGATGAAACTAATAATATTTATATGTTAGAGAATAAAATAAAAAAAGAGAATTTTATAAAATTGAAATGAAGTTGATTAAAAGTGAGAATATAAATAGTAATTAATAATTAAAGTAAAGAAATGTGATGGTTTTAAGGATGGAAATAAGAGGATTTAATGGTTAAGTGAGTGAGGATTATAAAAAATTTAATATAAAATCCGTTTGTGTATGGAAAAGTTGAATAAATTCAAAACGGCTAATTGATGAATGATGGAAATGAGAAAATAGGAAGATAATATTTAATTTAATGAAAGCAATATTGTTATTAGTTCTTGCATGCACAGCATTAGCAACAACAGAGACAGAATACATTCAATTGATTCACAAGATTGATGCAACACCATTTGGAAGAACATTATTTGACACAATCTATTTATAATTGGAAACAGGAGATCCCTTAGATAGATTATTAAATACTTTATCAGACTTAGAAGACAGATATTAATAAGAATAAAGAGAAGATGATGCTGAGAATAGAGAATTCTAAGATTCATGCAACGTTGACATTTCAGCCTATGATAAAGACATTGCCAACACAGATTCAGAAAGAATCTCATTGGAAGCAAGACTTGAAGGTGATTTATATCCAAGAAGAGCAATTATTACTGGATTAGTCACAGCAAAGAAAGCAGAAGTCAAGGGTATTAAATCAGTTTATATATTAATAGGTTATTAAAAAGAAATAGATGAATTAGATGCTGAAAGAGCTGCTTAACATTAAGATTTTGAAGAAATTGCAGCTGATCATAATACTGCAATTGCTGTTTTGACTGAAGCAAGAAATATTATTAAAGCAAATGTTGAAGCTACATCATCATTAGTTTAAAAGAAAGCTACTTAATAAGTTAAAGAAATTTCATAAGATCATATTTCATTATTCTAAAAACATATTAAAGAATCATAAAGAAAATTATCACATTCTAAACATATGTTGAGATATGTTCCTGTTATGAAATTGTTGAGTTAAATTGCAAGCAAAGCTAAATTTGATGATAGCACTATTTAAAAGTATAAAGGTTAATTAATATTCTTAGGGTTATTGATCTCTTCGACAGATTAATTAATGAAGTTAGTGATTCATTAAGTTTACAAAGATTTGCAGAAGACAAGAGAGTTGAAGCTTATAATAAAACAAGAAAACTCTTGGTTATTGCTCTTACAGTAGCTGGATCAGAATTGGCTAATGCTGAAAGTGATTTTGCAAGTGTTTCTGATATAATCAGATAAGTAGAGGCTTCTTTAGAAAATACCAATTTAAGACTTGAATTACTTCGTGAAAGAAGAACAGACAGATGGACTTAATGTGAAGAAGCTGCTAGAGATTATGCTGAAGCTAGATCTGCTAGGTATCATAATTTTATTAAATTAAAAAAGAGATGCTGATAGACAAGTTGTTTCTGATACAATTGGATTAGTCAACAAGGCTTTAAGAACTCTAAGAGAATAACTTGCCTTAAGATAAGCTGCTGGTGATTAGATTTGATAAATATGATAAGAATCCATTAATATTAATAATGAATTAATATCCTCATTCCTATTCACCAATTATAAAACAAAAGCATCGATTGATAGTTCAATAATTAAGATTGAAATCAGTGACAGTAGATGCAAGAAAAACATTTGTGCTTTCAAATCCTCATTCAAGAAAATAAATCCTCTCTCCTATTTCAAATAATAAATCTGAGCCATTGAATTTCTGTATAAATGGAAAAGGTTAAATAGAATGTTCTAATCCTTAGAGGAAATAGAGAAAGAGAAACAATAATTCTGAATATTAGTCAGCTTCGACATTTTATTCTGGAACTCCATTTACATATAGGAACAAAATAAATGATAGAGGAGTCGAGTCTATGTTTTGTATTAGAAAATATGAGCTTTTAAGAAAAAAGATGAAATGATAAGTTTTAATTAATTAAATAAAAAAATGAATTCTATCTTAAATACATATAGCCCATTATCTAAAGAATCATACAATATATATCGTGGAGAAGTGATGAGAGAAGCTCTATTTACATAAAAAGTATTAGTGATAGGAGCAGGAGGATTGGGTTGTGAGATTTTAAAGTGTTTGGCATTGAGTGGAATAAAAGAGATTCATGTAATAGATTTGGACACGATAGATTTAACAAATTTGAATAGATAATTCTTATTTAGAATGAAAGATGTAGGAAAATATAAGGCAGAAGTTGCAGCTGAATTTATAATGAAAAGGATACCTTCTTGTAAAGTGATACCTTACACAAAAAAAGTAGATTTTTAAATGTGATTATCAGATCTAAGAATTTGCTGTAAATTTTTATGAAGAGTTTCCAGTGATAATAGCTGGTTTAGATAATATTGAAGCAAGAAGATGGATAAACAGAGTTGTTATTTAAATGGTTTAGAGAGATGAGAATGATATAGTGATAGATGGGAGTCGTCATTATTTAATAGATGGAGGAACAGAAGGTTTAAATGGATAAGCAAGAGTAATATCTCCATTTGAATCAGCATGTTATGAATGCACACTTAGTTAATTACCAAAACAATTATAATATTAAATGTGCACAATAGCATCCACTCCTAGACTTCCTGAACATTGCATTGCTTATGTTTATGAAGTATTATGGTAGAAAGAGTAACCTGATCTTAAATTAGACAAAGACAATTTTGATCATATGAATTGGATATATTAGAAAGCACTTGAAAGAGCTAAGTAATTTAATATAGAAGGAGTCACTTATAAATTAACATTAGGAGTTGTTAAAAATATTATTCCTGCTGTTGCTTCAACAAATGCACTTATAGCTTCTATTTGTACTGTTGAATGTATTAAAATATTAACTGGAAATGGCAGTTAATTAAATAATTATATTTAATGGTATGGTCAAAACCATTAAACAGGAGTTGGCATTAATGTAATTTAATAGGAAAGATTGGATGAATGCACTGAATGTTCTATTTAATAATTGTAAATCAAAGTCAAACGAACAGATCAGTTATCTATTCTTTTAACTCTTCTACCACCAGATATTGAACTCTATTGTAAGGGAGAAACATTGATAACAAACAATAATTTGAGGAAATAAGGATTTGCACATCTCTTAAATCAAACATTTTAAGAATTGATTAAAAATAACATCCTAGATGAAAATGTTGTTCTCAAAGCAATAGATAGAAATAAAACCCTTAATATTAGAGTCTAATATGAATGAATCATATATTAATATAAAATAATCATATATCAATATAAAATAATCAAATTTCAAATCCTGGCATACCTTTATAATCAATGAAATCCATCATTGCACACATATCCCCTACACTTCCAATCATCAAACTAAATGGTTGATCTGATACTTCAATCAAATATCGATCATTAAATGGAAAATTTTTTATTTCATTATAAACATAAACATTTTTCTTGTATTATAAAAACTAATAAGCATATTGTCTTTACTTCTCATTTCCCATTAATCTATAAAGTTACATAAATCCATAGCTATTTCCTGGTATTCCATGGCATAATCCAAATCCTTTCTTAATCATACCAAATTTGTATAGATTTTCACTCATATGTATAGCTGCATCTAAATAGTCTTATTTATTAAATATTTAATAAGCTTTCAGTAGTGGAGCTATAGCTCCTGATATTCCATGACAAAACTAATATAGTTTCAAATTATTTAAGTTTTAAATTGATGATGGAATATTTCCATTTTAGTAATATAATTTAATTAATTAATCCAATGTTTTCTAAATTGAATCTAACATCTCTAAAAGTCCTTATTCATTTTTTAAGTGAAAATATTCTTTACATGTTTCATAACTCAATAATAACATTTAAATTACTCCCAAAATCCCATGAACTGCCCCAAAATATTATCTATTATGAAAATCACATTTCATTACATCCTTACCTACAAATTTACATATTATTTAGCATAATGTGTGAACATGAGAAGATAGATCCAATTAATATGGATCTTATTCATTTGAATATTTCTTATGTAATCTTAATAAATTGTAAAGGTAGCCTGGTATACCATATAATAATTCTTATTCATATTTCTCTGGTTAAGCAACTATTTCACTAAAACTACTAAGTACTTCCATAGTACATTTCTTAAAATTCTCTTTATCTTTCATATAATAGAACAAGTCAGTTCCCAATAAATATATGGTTGAACTACTCATGAAAAATGAGATGTTAGAGTCTTTTTTTATTTCAATTTACAAAGCCTAATATTATCTTAATGCCAATTATAAAAATGTTTCAGGATTATAAAATTCTGATAACTCTTAATCACTCAATCCTTTTGTACATTTTTATTACATCTCTGAACTCAATCCCTTAACAAATTCATAGATTCTCAAATACAAATATAGATATCCTCCTGCTCCACAAAATAAACTTAAATCAATTTTTTCTTTCTATTTTTTAGAGCATTTATCAGTAATACATCCAATAGGTACATTCATTCTAAACTATTTATACTCGGTAATAAAGGATTCAAACACATTTTCTATGTGATTCTCATCAGGAATAGGATGTGTTAAATGATATTAAGTATATCTTAAGTTAGACTCTTGCTACATTATAAATTAATTTTTAAATATCAATTTGATCATTAATGATCAAATCATAATATAGTATAACTCAATTAATAAAAAAGTATTAATAAACATTAAATTATATAAAGTTCATAATAATATCATTAATACGAACGGATTTTATAAATTACATAGAGTTTTCCAAACATTGCGAGCATACAAAAGAAATATATGGCTTAAAAAAAACCAAATTAATTATTGCATTCGTAAGATTCAGTAAAGCAATGAGCAAATTTATATAACCTTATTAAATAATAATAAAATTTTTACCAGTAAATATCCATGATTATTGAAATGCCCATACCGAATGTAAAAAAATTAACTTATTAAACATTCCATTTTTTTAGTTGATAAGGAATTGTCAACAAAATCAACATTAAACCCAAAAAGTCACATCTAGAATAAACTATATTAAATGTTATTAATCCAATTAAAGCTAGTAAAATCTTAAATCTTTCAGCATTAGCAATTTGATTAAAATTTAAACTTAAATCATCAAATTCTGTTCTTTAATGATTAAATAGATTAAATGCATCAATATAATTATTTTAAATTGTGTAATCAATCTAAATGGAATCAACCTATTTCAATTATAAATCATAGAATTTTGTGTTTTTATCTTGCTAAACCAAAACTTATTACTATTATGAGAATTGCTATGTTTATGGATTACATTATAATTTTTGTTGATCACTGATAACCAATTAATTCTAACAAAATAATTTACTATTAGACAAATGGGTTTATTATTTAGCTATCTGGTCTTAAACTATTTAATTAGTTAAATAGATAGGGGTTTAAAAGTTAACATTTTATTAAGTAGATTCTTTAATTTATGATAAGCGAATAGATTATTATTAGGATTCAATATTTTTAGGACTTTTATAATTTATAGAAGTATTATTAGAGTATAATTATTTCATGAAAAACAATTTTTTCTTAATTTATTTAATGTCATCTAAATATTAGTTAATAAAGTTTTCATAAAAAGAAACTTAAAATGTTACATATTCATTCTATTATATTTAAGATAATAAGTCTTACCCAATCTTTAATATATCGAATTTAAAGAATGACTTCTCCAACATTTTCGAAATTGCATTTTTCTTGTTTGTCAAATTCAGAATTTAAGTGTTTTTGGATAGCAATTTTGCCTAGAGATTGTTTTTCTAATTTATGGATTTCAATTAATTCAATAGAAAAAGTAGTTTATAGAACAATTTATTGAAGAGAATAATAAAAGATGTCTCCCCAAATAGGGAATTCACAATTGAGACTAGGTTTACTGAGTCTTTCAATACCATTCTAAGCCTCTTTGCATTGTATGATAACTTCAATTTATTTAGCAGCTTTTGTAACATCATCTTAAGAATGATAAAATGGACTAAAACATCCTGATTGAAGGGTAAGTATAATTTGAGAACAATTAGTTTGAGTGAGTTTAGATTTAATATCTTCTTCTTAAGTTTAAAGTTTTTTAATTTTAAATTCATAAAATTTAATTTCTTCTTTGAGTTTAGATTCTTTATTAAGATAGCCATGTGTGAATTCATGTTTAGATATCTTTGAAGTTTAATTAGTATTGAGTTCATTGAAAATTTCTTAGATCAATTATTGATCACAACCTTTTCTTTTGAGATGTAATTCTAATTCATTTAAGGATATCCATCCACTTTGATCAGTTTGTAAGGCTTTGAATTCAGCTTCAATTTCCTAAAATCGTGCTATAGATCAATATTTAACAACTTGAATACAGTGATCAAAATTTGGATCTGAATTAGGAGCTGGATACTTTTCTAATTTTTCAACGACCATTCTTTCTTGGGTGATAAAAACTTGTCTTTACATTTTAATAAAATAAATTAAAAAAAATGGATAGATCAAATTCTGTACCACGTCCAGGATCTGTAATGGTAATTCCTCAATCTTAAGGATAATCCTACAGACCAACTGCTGCATAATAGTAATTTTCAAATTCTTAGATGAAATTCATGAATGATTTAATTCAGCAACAACCCAGCAGTTAAAGATAAGCTGTTAGTTAATAACTTGAATAATTAACTCCTGAAGAAATAAGTGAAATTTAAAGAAAGTTAGAAAACGGTGAGATTTTGCATGGTCTCTCTACACTTCCCGAAGGAGCCAATATGACACATAAATTTATAGTTAAAGTGAGAAAACATAATCAACCTACACAACCAATTAAATATGTAACATCTCCTCCACCACCTCCACCTCCATAAAAGTATGTTCCATCATATTGTCCAGAATGTTTGAATAAGGATTAAAAGGTAACAATTTTTTTGAAATTTAATATAGTTAAAACAATAAGATGCAAAAATCGAATAATTACTTGATGAAATGAATAAAATGAGTAAGTTCCTAGTAGACAAGAGTCAAGAGATTGAAATTTGGAAAAGGCAGTATATGGCAATTTAATAAGTATAAAAATTACTAATAATATTATTTAGGATCTTGCTAAACCTAAAGTGATTGATAATTCAGATAAGTATCTTAAAGAAATTAATGATTTAAAAAATAAATTAAATTAAAAGGATAATGAAATTTAATCACTTGAAACTAATATCAAGTAAATCTAAGAAAACTAAGATGAAGAACAAATTGAATTAAGAGCAGGCAATAATGATTAAGGGGATTTAGAATAGTTGTAAAAAGATTTATATGATGCCTAATAAGAAATTGAACTTTATAAAGAAGATAATGATAGATTGAATAATAAATTAGTTAATTTGGAGGCATAATTATAAAATAAAAAAACAGAAATTAAAACTGTTTATAAATCTGATCCTGAAACTGAAAAATAACTCAATGAACTATAAAGTAAATATTCTTTACTACAATCTTAATATTACAAAATCTCAGAATAAACTAAGACATTCCAAAAAGAAATTTAATATGAAACTAAAGTAATCTATTAACCTGATCCTGAAACTGAAAGGCAATTATAAGAATTAAAATAAAAGTATACACTCCTTTAATCTCAATATTACACTCTATAAGAAACTAGCAAAATTGTTCAAAAAGAAATTCAATATGAATCTAAAGTTATTTATTAACCTGATCCTGAAACAGAAAAATTATTACAAAAAAAAATCTAACAATATGAAGAACTCTATGCAAGATATGTTTTAATCTAAGATTAATATACATCTTTATAATAAAAACAATCAACTTCTATTTATGAAACTAAAACAATATATAAGCCTGATCCTGAAACAGAAAGATAATTAGAAATTAAAATTGAATAATACAATTAATTATAGTAGAGATATAATCAATTACAAAACTAATATTACTAATTAGAAGATAGAAGCAAAATAGTTTAGAAGGAAATTTAATATGAAACAAAAATAGTATACTAACCTGATCCTGAGACAGAAAGATTATTAAAATTAAAAACTCAACAATTGGAATCTATGACAAGTAAATGCACAATGTTATAAGGATAAATTGAGACAACAAGAACGTAAATAGAATAGTATTAAACAAAAATATATTAATTTGAAACAAGAAAGTCAGAGAGTGAGAATAATTAATTATAGATTGATTAATTAAAAGAGTAATTAAGAAGAGCAAATGCTGAGATTGAATAATATACGAGAAAGATTTATTAATTAGAATCAAATAATGAATAAACAACATTTCTTAAAAAGTAGATTTCTGACCTTAAGATGTAATATGAATAAGAGTAGCAATTAACAATATAATTGAAAAGAAGAATTGAAGAAATGAAGGCAGAATAATCTCAATATGAGGTATATTAATTTAGAATAAGAGAATTGGAGGTTATTGTGTAATAAAAGGAGGATAGAATTCGATAAATATAATTGGAGTTAGATCAATATAGATCAGATATGGTTACTTATTAATAAAGAATATCTAGTTATTAAGTGAACATTGATAATAATGAGACTTTGAAATAATAGATTCAATAATGGAGAGAGAAATATGAATAGTTGGAATAAAAGTAAAGATATTAGACAAATGAGGAGATTAATTAATGGAAGATTAGATATGAGCAAATGGAATAGAATTATATATCTTTATAATAAAATTATGAGACCATCTAAATAACATTAAATGAATATTAAGATAACGAGCAATCAGAGGTTTTGAAAATAGAAATAAAGAGATTATAGAAAACTGTATGTTTAAATATATATGTATATATAGATTGTTGAATTGAGAAGTGAAATTGATCGATTGTTAGTTTAAGCTTCAGATAATCAATGGTTATCAAAACGATATGAAGAATAGTAATTATTGATTGAACATTATAAATCACAATTAGAAGAAAGATAATCAGTGTAACGAGAGTATACATATGAAATTCAGAATACAAATCAAAGAAATGAACATGTTTCGAGTCAAAAGATAGTAACAACAACTTAATAATAATAATCAATAACACATGATTCAAAAATGATTTACCCATCTTCTATAACCTAATAAACTAAGACTGTAGAGTATAATTCAATTCAACCAAAATTGAGTGAATATAGTTCTTATTAATCAAAACCTGTAGAATATACAAGTGTGTAATAGAATGTTCAATAAAGACAATCTTATTAATAATCTCAGTTTTTGTAGCCTTCATAGATTCTAATGAATGAGTAAAAACGAGTAATTAATTTTTGATTATAAAATTAGAGTAGAGTGGAATAGGAGTTTAGTTCTTAGAGATGGAATGATAATTATGAAGTAGTGTTGAACGAAGTAACATAAAAGGAAAAGTTATTTTCATGATATAACAAAATAAATTAAATAAATAAAAAGATTTTATTTTATGAGCACTACATCAATTCCAGCAGAACGTACACTGTTTGTTTCAAAATACCCTCAATAAACAACAACTGAATAATTAAAGAAAATATTTTCAGAATTTGGGCAAATTGAATAAATTGCATCTCAAGGCTCAGGAGTTTGTATTATCTATAAAGAAAATCAAAGTGGTAATTAATTGAAAATATAAGTTCTAAGTTACTTCTGCTCTATAAAAAGCAATAATTGTGAATGGTGAAGAACCCTATGTTTGTTAATACTTAAATATAGCATAGTTGGATCATGAAGCTAATGTCTTCATTGATAATATTGATAGAAAGGAGACCCAATCTTCTCTTCGCTAAATCTTTAGTTAATTTGGAACTATTCTCAGTGTCAAATTATAGAAATCTGATAAAGTAGGTGTTGCCTATATTTAATTTGACAAAAAGGAATCAGCTGATAAATGCATAGCTGAACAATCGAAATTAGGATTTAAGATTTAGAAGTATATTTTTAATCTTATTTTTTAGGTTTACATCTAGAAAATAACACAGAGATTAAGTATATATAAGTAACATTAAAGTGTTACCTAATATTACACCCGATTAATTAAAGTCTGATTTACAAACATTTGTCTCTTCTTTCGGAGTTGTAGAATCACTTGTTTTGAATAGAAATACTACAAATGGAACATTTTTTGCATTTGTAAAATTTGTAAATTAGGACAGTGCTAAAGCAGCAGTCAAATCAAATAAATTATTTAATGATCAATAAATTCATATTGAATGGGTTGTAAATAATGTAGACAAAGATATAGAAGCAAATTTATTTACTAAAAATTTGAAAGTAGATATTACAGAAGATGATTTAAAAAAAGCTATCAATATATTGGTTCCTATTGAAGACATTAAATTGATGCCAGCAAAATAACCACCCTATGGTATATAACATTAATTATTAATTAGGTAACAAAACACCAACCTAAGTAGCTTATCTATATTTCAAAACAGCTGATGATGGTAAGAAATTGATTGCTTATGCATATGACCATCCACAAATTGCATCATTATATGTGAATGGAGTCATTTCACTTTCACCACTCTTGCCACCATCTGAAGTCAATTCATTACTTCAAGTTAAAAAAAATACATTTTAAAGATAATTTCATTAAACTCCTTACTAATAATATTAATAGTAAATGCCAACTCCTCAATATTATTAACAATAATAATAAAGATTTCCTTAACAATAACCTCCTAGATAACATCATAATGGAAATCGCTATCCCAATTAGAAAAGACCCTATTATCCTTAACAATAACAAATTCCAGATTTAACCTAATTACAAATTATGGTTGATAGAGGCTAAAAATAGTAGGTTACTGATTTGATTGGAATGTAGCTATTTCCAAAGGTAACATAAGTTGTTGGCCCTATTAATGTATATAATATATTAAATAAAGGCACCATAAGTTACTGGTATTTTGCTTGATTTTGAAAATTATTAATTAAGCGATTAGGTTAAGATGATTCATGATTAAGCTTATTTGGGTGAGAATATCAGGTCAGCACTTGAAATTCTTAAATGAGTATGAGTTTATTTTATTTTTTGTAAAATAATAAATATGTAAAATGAAATAGCTATGTTAAAGATGTAAATGGGTATAATGGAGAAAGATTATAAAAGAAGAATCTAAACTCTCGAAGATAGAAATGATGATTTAACTTTATAATTGGAAGAAACAAGAAGAAATGCAGAATAAAGAGTTGATAATCTCTACAAAGAGATGAAGCAATCAGCTATTTCAACTGTGAGTGAACCCATTATCAAATATGAATACATAAAGACACCTCAAGCCTCATCTATTAAATCATTAAATAACTATAATTATCAATCACAAATTTCACAGCAATCAAATCGTCAGTTGGAAAATCTTAATTTAGTTTTAGAAACTAAAATGTAAGAAATCAAAGCTTTAGAAGAAAGGTTGTTATTACTGAAATAGTAGCATTAACAATAGTTGGATCAATTAACATAGCACTATGAAAATATCTTAAAGACCAAAATAAAGAATGAGTTAGCTGCATTAAATGTTTAACATGAAAAGTAAGTTCAGTAATATTAAATCGAAATTTTCAATTGGCAATACAAAATCAAAGCCTCAGATGAGAGGTTTAAGAAAGGTATTGAAGAAAAAAATAGATTAATTGATGAATTATAAATTAGAATCTAAGAATTCGAAAATAATGATCTCAAAGATCAAATGGTATAAATATAAGAGACTAATATTCGTTTAAAAGAAGAATATAATATGATGAAGAAGGATTTCTAAGCTGAATTAGAATTACTTAACGATAAACATTAAGGAGATCTATAACTTGCTTTCTAATAAGGCATCGAATAAGCAGATAACAATTAAAAGGTTTCTCTAGAATTGCAAAAATTGAATGCTTCACATAAATAAGCTAATGAAAAGGCTTTGAAACTTGAAGCCGAAAATAGATAGATTAATTTGCTATTAGCAACCTATTAGTAAGAAATTCAAGAATGGAAAGACAAATATTAAACTACTATCATTAAATAAAAAGAAGAAATTGAAAAACTAAGGTAAAGTTTTGACAGACAAAAAAAAGAATAACTAGATCTTACTTTTAATGCAGAATATTTGTAAGAGAAAAATAAGCTCTTTTTTTAATTAGAATAATGTAATAAACAAATTTAATAACTTTAATAAATAAATGAAAAAAACGAAAAAGAATTAAAATCATTTTATAGTGAATAATACAATTCTACATAATTAAATAATGAAATTTAATAATTATAAAGATAATTACAGATCAGTACTAGTGATTTTGAAAATTATAAAAAAAAATCAGTCAAAATTGAAAAATAATAATAAGATGATATTTCTAGATTAACAATGGAACTCAAAAATATTAAAAATAATTTAGCTAATAGCACTGAAGATAAACATAAAGCATTATAAGAATAACAAATTGAATTAGATCAATTAAAAACTAAACTCTATGAATTTGAGTAATAAAATAGAAATTATGCCACTGAAATAGAAAGGTTAAAAAAAGAAATAAAGCAATAAAAATAATAATATTAGGTATAAATAGAAAAAATGAATGAAGAAATAAGTTAGCTAAATGAAAAAATAAGTTTATTATCTATGGAGAGATACAATTTTGAATAATAGCTGGTAAAATAAAAATAATAAAATGAATAAATGGAAAGTTTATAAAAAAATTTATAAAATAATTTGTTGTAATTTAATTAAGCAATAGAGTAATTAAATTAAGAATTAGATGAAGAAAGAAATAATACATAATTGTTATTGAATAAGGAATAGAATTATTAACAAAAGATTTAATAATTAAATAAACAAGTGAAAGAGTTGGAATATTAGAATGAATAATTAATTTAAGAAATCCAAAATATATAGGATTAAATTTCTTCTTATGAATCTGAATTATAAAATATTGATCTTGAGAGGAAAAAGAAATAATAATAAATAGAAAATTTGGAAAAAAAATATAAAAATGCTATAGAGGAATTATAAATGAAAGATTAAGAATTGAATGAATAAACTACAAATCATTATAATGAATTAGAACAACAAAAGTCTGACTATAATAGATAATTTGAATAATAGAGAAAAGAAGTATAAAAATTAGTGAATTCAATTTAAGATAAGGAAATTTAGAACTAAAAATATCAAGATTAGCTTATAAAATTGGAATCTGAAAATAGTAAATTGATAAATTAAATTTAATCTTTGTAAATAGAAAATAATAAAATGGAATAGCAAATTCGAAAATAATAAATTTAATTCCAGAGTAATATAGATAAATTAGCAGATTAAGAAATTTAAAGATCCTCTTTAATAGAAAGACATTCATAAATGAATTATTGAATATATGTTTGAATATTTCATGATTATTATTCTCGTGCCTTTTCTTATTTAATTTTGTTTTTAATTTCAACCCAATCATATTTTTTGATCTATACAAATATTAAAGTAATAAAAGTACATCATAAGCAAGTTTTTCAAATTTAGGTATTGTTTCTTATTATCCTGTTTATTCAAGATATTTTTATCTGTAAGCTAAGAGGGTATCTTAATGAACATTATATTGAAGTGCTAAATCAAGAGCTCTTTCCCATCTAGAAATAAGGATAGTATAAATATATTACTTATATAATTTGATATTCATTTTAATAGCTCTATAATATAATTTAGCTTATGTATAAATGTTTTCTGCTTCTTAAGGTCTTTTAAAGAATAAGGCTAAGAGAGCACTTTTCGCTTTTTCTGATTCAACATTGATAATTTTTTAAATAAAAAGAACTTTATCTGCAGCTTCAATGGCAGCTAAAGCAATTTCAGCTGTGTTTAATTCTTTAAATTAAAGAGAAAGTCCAGCTAGTGCAGCCCAAAGAGTATGTTCTTTGACATATCTACATAATTTAATAGCTTTTTCCCATTTTCCTCTTTCGCAAGCCTCAAAAAGTAATGCAGGATAAGGTGAAACACTTTATGTCATTATGGCTCCATCTTTTCTACGAATTTAAACCATAGTGTCTTAAAATGATAAAATTTATGAATTTCTTGTTAGATCAGTACATTCTTTGCTTACTTTGACTTATTCTAATAAATCTCTATCAACATAAACTGATGTTGGATAATACCAGACAACAAATCTTTAATCAGAAATTGCACATAACATATCAAATTTTTCATTCCATAAAAATGAATCTGTCATGGCAGCTAATTTAACTATATCTTTTTTATGAACAGGAGTAATATGTAAATCTCTATTTTAATCAACGAAAGCTAATTTTCTTTCTCCAATCATTTCTGTTTAGTTTAAATTAATTTCAAGAATTTCTAAAGAATGTTCAACTGTAAAATTTAAAGCTTTTCCTGAATTCATTTCATAAAATTTGACTACTTTATTATTTCCTCCATCAACTAATGCTAATAAATCATTAGAGATTGCTATCTTTTTATGAGATAAATGTTCAACTAAGAATGAATGGAATTATTACATTTGGTTCCTTATATTTTTGGATTGCTAATCAATTTGCCTTCATAATTATATACCATGATTCCTGAACTTACTTCAACTAAACAAAAGTAATTAGAACATTAACAAATTTAACTAACTGAATCTCTAATATCAAAAATATAAGGAGTATTCCAATTTCTAAAAGAATAGATATAACAATGCGAACTAGTGGTAATAATAAGATTATTATATTTCATAGACATATTAATTACTCTTTCTTTGAAATCAAATTCACTATTCATTTCATCAATTAAATCAATAATTTAGATTCTTAATTAATAATATAATATACTTATTATCTTCTGTTAATGTGATTTCCCACTTATCATAAGTAATACATCTTTCAACAACATGTCCAAAAATAACACTACCATTTCCAGCTGCTCCTGCACAAATAGTTCCATCACTTGTCCAAGCAATATTTAAAATACTACCTTAATTAGTCTTATGAAATGAATATGTCCATCCTGTCTTATCACATAATCTCAACATATCATATGCACCTACAGCAAAGTAATCTCCATTTGGACTCCAAGCAACTGAAGTTATTACATAATCATATGGAGCAGATGCAAACAATAATCTTCCATAAGTATCAAACACTTTGTATTTACAATCCTCTCCACAAGATAATATTAAATTATTTGTATGATTCCAATCTACTTTTACTACTAAACCATCATGAGCTTTCCATTAAACTTATTTTTAGCCTGCTTATAATGGTTTTATGTATATCATTTTATCAGAACAATATAATATTGCATCATTATCTGGACTCCATACAATACAATAAATTGGTTTATCTATTTACACTAAATTTGATCTAATTATTCCTGTTTTACTCCATATTTTTAAAGCACCATCTTCACCACAAGTTGCTAATGATCCATCTACACTCCATTTCAGACTTATTATCTATTTATATTAATTATTTTTATTTAATTACCGCTCCTTTATGTGCTTCCTTTTCTTTCTTTTCTATTTTCCCTGTTTTTTATTATAATATAAATGAGCCATCACTAAATGCTATAGCTACTAAATCTGTTGATCCTCTCTGTCCTTATAAGAAATCGAAATCTGTTCCATATCCCTCTAAATCTACAAATTTCGATGACTTTATATTACTATAGTATTTACCTCCAATGAATTTGGATCCCATTTCAAAATTGTATAATCATCACTCAAACTAATAATCATTAAAATTTTAATCATACCTATATGCTTCATTATTCAATCCCCATTTTACAGATGTACAAATATCTGCATGCTTTGTATTCTCATTTACCTTAATTTTGAATCTCATTTAATATATAAATTATCAATTATTTCATGTAACTTATGTCCACCTTTTATATATATATTTTATCATATAAATCAATCATTATCTTCTAATCGCTTTTTTGGAGCTGCTAAACGCTTTGTAAATTCTAATTGTTTTATTGATTTCTCCTATTATATCACCTACTTAATTGGTGGTAATTTATATGGATATTTAATAGGTAATTATTATGATTTGTATTTTCTTAAGGTTTCCTAAAAATCTGGTGACAATTAAGCTTTATTTTAAACTGTTTTTGCTATATATGTATCTCTCCCTGTACCATCAGAAAAATAAAATTATCTCTTCTCTATTGAACCTCCTAATCGTCCATTATTTGGAGATCCATATGCCCCTCAAAATTAATTTACTACATACATGACTCTGCCATTCTGTTTACTAAAAATCTTTATTGCGCAGGATAAAATCCACCATTATTGAAAAATATGTAGGAATCTCTACCAGTTCCATCTTATGTATACAATTTTGGCATTTGATGAGTCATTAAAAAAAGATTTGTGATTAAAAAATAAGAATATATAAATTAATATCATAAATTTTTACATAAAATAATAAAAACAAAAAATAAATCAATTTATTATTAAAAAACTACTACAACTCCCATTGACAACATTTTACATATTTTAATCATTGCTATAAATTTTGTAATATAAATAAAGATCATTTTGATTTATTTTAAATAATCAATAAAAATATTATCTATTAGAGGAGTTTTGTTCCAAACTGTTCATTATTTGAATCAATAAGTAATTTCACTTCAACTGAATTCTTCTCACATTTTATTTTACAAAAGAATTGAATATTCTTATAATTCATACTGCTAATATACTTCTCTCTATATATAATGTAATTAGGAAAGATTTTTATGACTTTTTCCTCATCTAAATTCAAATTAGGACTATGACTGATTAACAAAGTATGTGTATCATTGTTCTTGATTTCATCCATATGATTTAAATACGTTGCTTCTGAAAACTTATTGAATTATAAATATTTATGTAATAAATTTGGTATTAGCACATCTTTATCAAATTTTTACTATTTTAATTCATAAAAAATTTACAATTACAATAATTCATCCTTATCATTGTAAATTATCTATTTTATTGATTTTTTAGAACTCAATAATAAATCTCTAATCCTAAGATTAGTATTTACAGGCTATTTGTAAATGAGAGATAGTTTAATTTCCTCACTTGTTCGATTTAATATTGTTAATGAATATTCAAATTCAACAGCATCACTCATTTAGAATAATATTTGTATAGATCGATCATCATATATAATTCCATATTTAGAAAAGCAGCATTTTTTTAAAAATTATAATTCTGATTATCCAAATTCGTTGAGCACATTGTAATAATTATAACATTAAATATTTAATTTTCTTTAAACGAACTATACCCTTTTTTTTTATTTTTTATCATTTTCTGTCTTTTTTAATATTGATGAAATTTATTTTATCTAACTATTTTGTTCATTTTACTCTGTTAGATCACTGATTATTATTTAATCTTCTTCATCATCCTCAAATTTCATTAATTATTATGATTGAGCTTATTATTTTCCAAATGATATTTATAAATCTTATGGTTTCTATTATAAGTATATTGAAGAATGAGATTTTTCTATAGGTGGATTTAATTTTTGGCTTTTTTATTAATATTCTGCAAGTTCTTTTCTTAATTATGAGTTAATTTTTTATAATCGTTAATTATAATGGAACTAAAGTTCCCACTTATTTTTCCATCGTAATAATTCCTAATCTTCATCAGTTTAAATTTCTTTTTCTTCATATTTTTATTCTTAGCCATTTAAAATTATTGAAGCTCTTGATTCAAATTAAAATTTGAATTCTTCAGTTTTTGCTTTAATCACACTCATTCTAGGTTTTTCTGTTTATGTATTATCATAATATGCCAGAATTTTATTTACAAACATATAAAGTTCTATAACTTCAACTTCATCTTGTTTTAAATTAATATTTATACCTTCTTAACATAAATAATTGGATGAAAGAGTTTTACTTTAATGCTCAAAATATTCTTTAAGTAAGTCTAAAAAGTGTATTTGTACAAGTGATTTAAATTGGGTATCATTACAACAGATGATTTCATTTATCAATTGTAATATTCGAATTTTTTTTTTTATTTCAACCAATTACATTTGATCACGTAAATTTAGAATAAGCTGCTCTTATTCGTTTTGGTTTTACAATATTTCATCTATTAATTGATCATAAATATCTAAAACCTAATCATCATCACATTCTAAGTATTTTTTCAATTTATTCATTTTAATTAAATGTTTAGTTTTATGAAATAACTGATATTAATTTTAGGGTTAAAGGATCTAACTAAATAGATAAATTAGTTAAATAATATATATATGTAAAACCTAACTTGAATATTTAATTTAATAAATTTATTTAAACATACATGAGAGGTGTAATTTGATTAAAGTGGAAAATTGGAAATTCCAAACTCTAAACATTTATTCATTTTATAATTCAATTACAATTTGGTATATCATCACGTTTTATTTAATATAAAGATTTTACAATTCTTTGTTTTCTATATATAAAAATTGTATCTTATTTTATTAAATAATTATAAAATTTAGAAAATCATTTTTGAGAAAAGATTGATTTCTATAACCTATTTGTAATTAAGATACATTAAAAATCAAAATTAATTAAGATATTGTTGAGAAAGAATTAGAATATAAAAATAATTCAATAAAATATCAATAAATCAAGGTTGATCTTATGCGGTAGTTTGTAAATTTTCAAAATTTTTCTACTTTTAAGTATTCAATATAATTAATTCCAAAAAAATTTCTATTCCAAGCAAAACCAAATATGTATATGTCCATATTTCATTTGGATAAAAAAAGAATAGAGATGTAATATCAAAGGAAACAAAAAGTGTCAATTAGAAGACATCAAAATAAATATTAGTTGTTTAGAAAAATCTAATAATCCAAATTGTAATTAAGGAAAGCAAACTTGCTAATGCAAAATGCAAATTATTAAATAACATGCATCCTAAAAATCCTTGTAATACTAGTAACCTATTAATTAATTTAAAAATCGTTCTTGAATGTAGAAATTCTGTTCGTGTCTCATCTGTTTCTGTAATTGTTAATAAATTGGCATCTTAAACTCTTACTGTATCTGGCAATTCTTGCATTGAAGGTATGGATTATAATTTATCTTTTTATTAAGAAATATCCATAGTAAAAACATTAGAACTGACTTTGAGAATCTAATATTTAGATGAAAACAAATTTGATGGAGTTTTAACAGAGTAAGATTAACTTTTTTGAGCAGATTCATTAAAAGTTTCAACAGATTGAGTTCCATGTCGATTATTTTGACGTCTAAAATTTTTTTTAAGTGATTATTCAACAGATTAAGAACGATGTAATTATACATGTGGTTATTCAGGAGCTGGAACAACTTTATTTTATTTCTAAACAATTAACTTATTTTAGGATTTTCTGAAATATAGTAAATAGAGCATTAGTATTTAAAGTATAAAAAGCAAAATTGCGAAGACTAAATGGTAGATAAACATCTTAGAGATGATATTTTTTGGGCTATTTTATTTTAAATTGTTTATAATTTTATTTCTAATAAAATTTCTCTAAATTGACTAGATAAAGGACATTACAGTAAAAGATGAGAGAAAATAAAATTGAAAAAATCATCATTTTAATTTTTTGATACCTCAAAAATAAAAAGTGTATTATAATATTGTAATTTATAAAATATGATTATAATTCATTTTATTTCTTTTCAAAGGGATTTTATGATAACACATAATATTATAAAACATATAATACTATTGCAAATAGTGAAAAATTGGCATCCAACTGATTCTTCAGAGAAATTAGATTGAATATTTGAAATATATTGTTTAAAATTCTGAAAATTAGATTCTGTATTTTGATCTTATTCTTCTTTAAATTATGCATAATTATTATAGTTTTGAATACTTTATTGTTATTGAGAATACATCTACATATTAACATAAGGAGCAAATTAATTCTGATTATTTTCATTGTTAATTTAAGTGAGATCTTTTAGTTCTAATTCTTAAGGTTAATAATTTTAAGCACTCATTATTAATAACTAGAAATTATTATTATTATTATTAATAAAATGACCACATTAAGAGAAGTTTATAATGAAATATTATTTTTACTACCAGACTAACCTACAAATAAAACCTTATTGTCAATCTTATTAATTCATAGTATTAATGTCAAAGAAGGACTGAAAAATAATGGCATTAATGAAAATGATGAAATTCATGATTGGGTAGGAATAGCTGAAGGATGGGATTAATCAGAAGATGGTATTCTAATATTTTAATATTAGGTGTATATTCTCTTAGATACATAAATTAACATAAAGAATTATGTTAATTTAAATTTTTAACACTTCCAAATTTAGAAGACACTTTATCAATTAATGCTGTTGTTTTAGGAAGAAATGATTAGATATATTCGTATCAACTCCCAGTATCTTAATTGAATTTCGATAATCAAGATTAAATATTTAAATCAAATACTATTAGTGCTTATAAAAAATCAATTTTATCAAAAATATTAATAAAAAAGTAAGAACCTGAAAAAATAGAAAAATAATAATCAAATATTTTATTAGAAGAACCTCCTTAATAATAATAATAACCTTAAGGTTTATTATGGAATATACCAAGAAACTAACCATTTTCAGTTGGGAATTAAGATCTTAACCCTTTTAATAGAAATCCTTTTGATAATAGAGGAAATATGGGTGGAAATTTGATGGGACCTTAGTATTTCTAGAACTTTAATTAAAGATAACAATAATAATAATAATTTAATCCATATGCTCCTCCAGGTGCAAGATTTGATCCATTTGGTCCTGAACCTGATATTAATCCATTTGGAGAACCTAATCATAAGAAACCATGGCCAGATCCATTTGGAAGGGGAGGCTAATTTCCATTTTGATAAATTTATTTGATAATTTTATTTATATTTAATGACATTCTTATGGGCAAACATAGATTATGATTTTAACTCAATTACACTTAGATATATTAGTGATTGGATTTGGTATTATATACTATTAAAATAGGTATCATTACTCTATCTTAGCCATATTTCCACTTTGGATTATAGGGTTATATAGAATTTATTTACATATATTTGATTATCAAAAACACCTCTAGATAAAACAACAGAAATTTATGAATGCAATAGTTTTTTCTTTAGTAAAATTAAATTAATCTAGACAATATATGCTCCATTTTATTATTTGTTTGATGCTATTATTTCTGTTTTAGAAGGTACTTACTTAACAGAGTGTAGATTCCCATATTTTTTTCATCATATGGTATTTATTAATTTATAATATTATCTTAGATAGCAATAGTTGTTTAGCCATTCTTATTGAGTAGATATGTTCTTAATTGGTGGGATATAATGGTATGTTCTACACATGCTATTTTTGTAAAATATCCTAAAAATGCAATAATCCCATATGTTTACGTTTCTTCTATTTTCATCTTTAATTTGAGTTTGTATATAGATAGATCTAGTTGGAATAATCGATTTGTGGGTAAATATTTCCCAATAATCTATTATTCATTTTTTGTTATTTTTATTACATAGGATTGTGATAGTTCTTTACCATATTTGGCAGAATGATGATATTGTTAATTTATCATTAAATTTCATTAAATTTCATTAAATTTCATTAATTAATCATTTCAGTTGATTCAACCTTTATCATTTGTTTAGCTTCTCCATTTTCATTTAATCCGATAATCTCTGGACTCAAAGTTTAAAATGATTGCAGCACTGATTAATCTTATGAACCTTTATAAGTAAAGTCCTTATCTAAAAGTAATACTAATATTAAAACATGAATCTAATTCATCAATGATACTACATTATTCAGACATACTCGATTTAATAAATTAAGGATCAAAATAAGCAACATCAGCTTCATTTTATAATTTTGGTAAGAATGGTGCTATTTCTTTCTTATTGAATATTGCATCAAAATCAATAGTGAACCATTAATGATCTTTAATGTTAGAACTCAGTCTATTTTTAGGATTCTTTTCTAATAATCTATCAATAAGATCTTAGAGTCTGATAGAAAAATGACTCATATTGGGCTAAGAATTTAATATACAATATTCTAAATCTTATTTATTTGATGCAAAGAATGGAGGATGTCCTGCTACCATTTCATATAAGAAACAACCAAATGACCACCAATCTACAGCTTTACCATATTGCTTATATTATAATATTTCTGGTGCCATATATGCTGGAGTTCCACATATTGATGTTGCTCCTGTAACATTTGTGAAATTTCCCTTCTTGCATAAACCAAAATCTGTCAATTTTACATATCCATCCTAACATATTACTATGTTCTCTGGTTTTAGACTAATATTATTTATTATTTTAACTCTCTATAAATTATGCCTTTACTATGAAGATACTCCAATCCTAGAATGATTTAAGCTGCATAAAACATAGCTCTAAAATATATTAAAAAAAACATGTCTCACGTATGTTCACTAAATTATTTCTGTTTGCTCAACAGATAATACATTTCTCCACCTGGACAATATTCCATGCAAAAATACAAATGGCTAACACTTTGGAACGCGTACACTAATTTTATTATGAATGGATGTTAAATTTCAATCTTAATTAGATAAGCCAAACCATTATATTGCGTTCTATTCGTGCATCTTGTTTTAAACCAGATTTCTTTAGCACTTTTAATGCATAAAGTTTTTTTGTATCCTTTTTTCTCACCAATAACACTTTTGCATATTTTCCTTTCCCTATTACACAGTTCATTTCGAACGAATCCAAGCTCACTTCTTTTGAAAATTCTTTTGTCAAACAAAGCTATCCTATTTCATCTTCCTCTATAAAATCCATTAAAATATTATTTAATATTTGTATTTCTATAAATTCAAAAATAGAAATTATATATAATTANTCATCAATGATACTACATTATTCAGACATACTCGATTTAATAAATTAAGGATCAAAATAAGCAACATCAGCTTCATTTTATAATTTTGGTAAGAATGGTGCTATTTCTTTCTTATTGAATATTGCATCAAAATCAATAGTGAACCATTAATGATCTTTAATGTTAGAACTCAGTCTATTTTTAGGATTCTTTTCTAATAATCTATCAATAAGATCTTAGAGTCTGATAGAAAAATGACTCATATTGGGCTAAGAATTTAATATACAATATTCTAAATCTTATTTATTTGATGCAAAGAATGGAGGATGTCCTGCTACCATTTCATATAAGAAACAACCAAATGACCACCAATCTACAGCTTTACCATATTGCTTATATTATAATATTTCTGGTGCCATATATGCTGGAGTTCCACATATTGATGTTGCTCCTGTAACATTTGTGAAATTTCCCTTCTTGCATAAACCAAAATCTGTCAATTTTACATATCCATCCTAACATATTACTATGTTCTCTGGTTTTAGACTAATATTATTTATTATTTTAACTCTCTATAAATTATGCCTTTACTATGAAGATACTCCAATCCTAGAATGATTTAAGCTGCATAAAACATAGCTCTAAAATATATTAAAAAAAACATGTCTCACGTATGTTCACTAAATTATTTCTGTTTGCTCAACAGATAATACATTTCTCCACCTGGACAATATTCCATGCAAAAATACAAATGGCTAACACTTTGGAACGCGTACACTAATTTTATTATGAATGGATGTTAAATTTCAATCTTAATTAGATAAGCCAAACCATTATATTGCGTTCTATTCGTGCATCTTGTTTTAAACCAGATTTCTTTAGCACTTTTAATGCATAAAGTTTTTTTGTATCCTTTTTTCTCACCAATAACACTTTTGCATATTTTCCTTTCCCTATTACACAGTTCATTTCGAACGAATCCAAGCTCACTTCTTTTGAAAATTCTTTTGTCAAACAAAGCTATCCTATTTCATCTTCCTCTATA
Organism: Paramecium sonneborni; assembly: GCA_905182985.1. Taxonomy (NCBI): domain Eukaryota; phylum Ciliophora; class Oligohymenophorea; order Peniculida; family Parameciidae; genus Paramecium; species Paramecium sonneborni. The sequence goes on along the minus strand of CAJJDN010000077.1, from coordinate 53,611 downwards.
AAATCCATTAAAATATTATTTAATATTTGTATTTCTATAAATTCAAAAATAGAAATTATATATAATTATGTACCATTCTATAGAATAATATCTTTCAAATTATAAAAATCACTTTTATTTATTTTAAAATGTTAGAATTTTAATAATTTTTTAATCTTTGGAAGGGTAAATAAATTATCTATTATTTTAAATAACCTAAGAAAATTCTAATCAAAAATAATTGTTAGAATTTCTATGATTTTATTTGACAAAATGTAATAAATATCAATTAAGCTGTAAATTATTATTTAATTTTATGTTTTCTTTACAAACTAGTTTTTAAAATTAATTAAAAACAACTTTTATGATATATTAAATTAATAAATTTTAATAAAAAAAACTAGTGTAACTTGAAATTAAGTTAATTCTAAAAGTCTTATTTAAAGAATTAATATAGTTTATAAGGAATAATTATATTGCTAGAGTTTTAATTTAAAATGATTGTAATTAAAATGCAAATTAAATCATTAACACTTTATACTAATATCAGAATATTAATATAATTTTTGTCACAAAAAATCATTTATATTTAATTTTGTTTTTCAATATTAAGACTTGAGTGAGAATTTTATTATATCTTAAACACAAACATAATTTCCTAGTCAACAATATTTCGATTTTTAAATTCAAAAATTAAAAGTCTTTTTTTTTTACTATTTTAAACAATTAAATGCTGAGAAACTCTAACTATAGAATCAGAAATTAGTTGAAATTCAATATCTAAAAATTATAATTAATATGTTAGTAGATTATATATACGAGATATAATAGATGAAATTATTGAATATATTTTTAAAGAAATAGGGGATCTTTAAAATTATTAATTAAATAAATTGAGTAATTAATAGAAACAAATTCTACTTGTTCTGTTTTATTATTTATGATTTAATCGAGAGATTATTTTTATTAAGCAATGGTTTTGATAAATTATATTTGGATATTTAAAATTAAATAAATTTTGCTTAATTTTATTTTTAAATCGAATTTCAAAATTCTTCTTAAAATTTTTTATTATTTTATAAAAAAATATTTAGAATTATGTATAAAAGTTATTATTTCAGGAATAAAATATTTTATAATTTTTAACTATTTCTACATTTTTATATTACACATACACTAATTGTAATTTTTGTAATAGTTATCATATGTTTAATTGAGTTTGGAATAATTAATATTAAATAATTAAAAATAAATATGCTAAAATTTATTACTAAAGGATATCAGTTTGCAAGATAATCAAAATAATCAAAGCAAAATAAATAAATGCTGGAAAATAAAGAAACTGAAGATAAAATGAAAAAAATGCAATAATTAGTAAAAATGCCATATAATTAAGGAATAAATATTTAGATCCATTAACTTCAAATGCCTTAGATAAATACATAGATTCCTTTAACAGTGGATCTTTTTCAAGTCTTATCACTAAAATTTCTAAAGATATGACTTCAGAACATAGTCATTTTAAATGTATTTTATAATCACAATTAAAATAGAAATTTGTAAATAAGCTTAATAAAATAAAGATTTATAGAAATTGATGAAAGATTCGAATTCTGAATTTATGAAGCAAGTACGAGAATTGTAAAAAGGTTTTGCTCCTGATTTATTGACAAATAATGATGATAAAAATTATTCATAATAATCATAAACACCATAATAATCATAGGCATCATAATTATCTAATAAGTATAAGAAAAAGAAATGAAATGATATTATTATAGAGAATGCGTTATGCAATCTATAAATTTTAATAATTCTTATTGATTTTGTAAGATTAATGCAGAATATAAAATTCTTTCAATTAAATACTTTGATTCTACCTTAAACTTATGGATTCACAGTAATATATATATCACCTTAATATTCTGTAAGGCCACTAATTATAGATAGAAATCTTTTATATTTAGTTTATTCTAAATCTTTCAAGTTATTAATGATTATTTTTTGTTTCCTTAATCCTTCAAAAAATGAAACAAAAACAGACTTTAATTAAATTCCCAAAGTTTTATCAATTAAATATTCTGTTTATGGTGGATAGCCATCTCCTCCTTCAGCAATAAATTGTTTAGTAGCACAAGTATAAATTTTTTATAAATCTAAAGGTTCATTATTAATAGTGACACTCGAAATTCTATTCATTGGATTTTTTAGCATAGAATACTCAAATTTCATCCCAGAAATTCCTAAAAATCTACCATCAGAGGAAGGAAGTTTAGATACACTAAATTAATATTAATAATAATAATAATATATTACCTAATTTCCAGTAAATATAAAAGTTTTTCTCCTGTAATTTTGAAGGATACAAGATTATCTGGAATAGCGAATAGTTTATCTAATGTCTAATATGTAATAGGACCAGATTGAAAATATTCATCTGCTCTTATTGTACCACAGTTTAAGACAGCTAATAAATAACAAAAATAAAAACCAATATCAGTTTAAAATTCTAATCTTATTATATCTGCGAATAAATTAGCTGTTGTTGTCTCTTAGCTTCTTACAGTCACAAATCTAGCATCAAGATCATTTTCTATAAAACCAATAATTTTTAAAGATTCTAAAATTTTACGAGTTAAAATACTTTCATTATAGACTTTAATTTTTTATTGAACATACGCATCCATCGTTTAGTCAATTGGAATTTAGCTATAGATATTAATGGGATAATAGCTAAGATTATATTTTTGAAATTAATATTCAATAGGTTAGGGAATTTCAAATTATAAATTAAGTGTTTATGGGTTGAATGAATCAGCTAATTCTATAGGAGTAATTTTAATTAATCCTAAATTTCTAAAGTTAGTTCCACTTTTACAATAAAATGTTTGTTTAATTTATTCGTGATGCCATATATGATCATGACCTCCCAAAACTAAATCTATTAAACCTTCATCGATGGCATTAATTAAAATTTAATCATTAGGAATTCTCATATGTGTTAATGCAACAATAAAATTACAGTTAAGATCATTTCTAAGGTATTTACAGAGTTCATTAGCAGAATCTATAAAGTTTCTATATTCAATCTGAGCTGTAGGAATATCTGTAATTAGACCTAACCACTCTTCTTCAGCTAATCCTATGAATCCAATTTAGAAATGGCCAAACGATTATATTTTGTATGGAAGTACATTTGCTAAAGGCATTTATGTAAGTTTATCATAAACATTACTCAAAATCCATGGAGTATTAGATTATTAAAGTAAATCTTCTAAATGATCCAATGGAAAATCAAAGTCATGGTTGCCTAGACATGCCACATCAATCTTAAATTCTTAGAGTGGATAAATAACATGGGAACCTATATACAATGATATTATAATACCATGATAAATATGTGTTAAACTTGATGGACTAAAGACGTCTCCAGAAAATAAGGTCAAGGTGTTTGGTAAGTTTTATTTAAGTTAATTCATAACATATAAAAATCTAGCGGCACCTCCTTTAGGTTCATGCAATTATTCTTCAATGTCATAGACATCATTAAAATGAAGAATATATATACTAGATTATTACATATATATTTTTTATTTAAAATAATAATTCAACAAAATGTATGAGTTTAAATCATTTTATTCCATCTATCCATTATCACTATTTCTTTAAATAAATATATAGCTCCTGAAATAGCACTTATAATTAAAAATAAACAAACTAAATAAATAACTAAGTAATTTTGTTTAGGATTTAATTCTAAATAATAATACATTGGTCCAGCTATAAGCAATCCACTAAACAAACCAAGAATAAAAAAAAATAGAATTTCATTTTTATTTAAATCACCTTATTAATAAGAGAGGATTGTTGTAAATAAAGAAATAAACAATTTTTAAAATCCTCCAGTAGCAGATGCCACTCTTGAATTTACATTTTAAAGAATAAGAATTGAAACTATTATAGCTCCTGCTCCAACTCCAGTCATTCCTCCCATTATTCCTCCTAAAAACCCAGAGATCCAAACTATCATGAAGAATTTAGATTCAATAAAATTGAAATCCACTTTTTCATTAAAGTATCCAATTTCTATCTTTGTTCTTGTTTCTCTACCTAGATGATACTTGATCCCATAAGATATCAATAATAAAACTACTATTATCATACCGGTGGTAATCCAATAGACTAACTAGGTATTAATTATTAATTTACCATCAGAACAATATTATATTCCTATGAATGATTATTATTATTTCCCTCCTCTTATCATTAATACACATTATACTATCATGAAAATAATTAATAAAAGTAAAAATTTGTATAAAGGAATGATTTATTGATCTTCATTTTTATATTATTCAGCTATTAAATTAGTATCTTCTTAATTTGGAGCTATTTTTTATTTATCATCATTAAGTGTTTCTTATTCTTTATTTTATTTAGCTTTATGATATAGTTTTGGAACAAAAATGGAAAAAAAAACTATTAAGATTGAAATTAAAAAGATATCTGGTAAAATTTAATGCAAAATATTTCCAAAAGCACTTCCAAATAAAGCAGTTGGCAATAATATTAATGAGAGTTCATAATCAATAATCTATTTATTAGCTAATGGATGTTTTTAATAGATAAGCATAAGAAAATTAACTAAATTAGTTCCAAAAGTCAATACATACACATAAAGTGTTGCTTTAGATTGAGAAAAATTCAACATTACAATTAAAATTGGGATCTTTTCAATACCACCTCCTAATCCTCCAACTGTTGATAAACCCAATATGACTATTATTAAGAGATATCCTAAACTATTATAAAGAGTCAAAGGGAATAAATCATCATGAACACAATGTCCATCTTGAAAATGGTGGAGATAATCACATTTTGTTGATTCTAAATGATTAAACATTTTATTTATTAATTATATTTAATAATTGTCTAAATAATCTATATCCTTCATAACAACTCATTCAAAAATACTTAATAATTTATTTTTGATCTATTGTAATACTATTTAACTTTTATATTAGATGCATTTTATATAAAGAATACTAATTAAAATTAATATTAATTATATGTTAACTATAATAAGAATAATATTATATGTATGCTTTTAGATGTTGATATTTATTTCATGCCGAATGGTATTATCTTTGTAAGTATTATTTTATTATATTTTAAAGAGTATTTTAGATTTTGAGTACCATAAGCTTTATAATTGTGATCTTCAAAAAACCTGGTATTCTTTGTTCTACCTAAATAAACAGTGAGCAAAAGGTTTAAGTTTTCACTCCTCAAGGGGATAAATAGTTTCATTTTACTGATAGAACCAATAAGACAACTGCTAAAATTTTGCAATCCTCATTAGTTATTTATAAAAGAAAACATCTCAATTCATTAAAAGAAGAAGAATCTATAAAAGATGATAAACAAATAGAAATTCCTTAAATTATTTAATAGGATAATTCTTAAATATAATAGCAATAGTAAAAAGCTCAACCATAATCTGTAGTATATTTAGAATAACTCTATTGTATTTCATGTTTGATTGATCAGATTTTAAGATCTCGTCATTGTAAAATATGTGGATCTTGTATTTTAGCATATGATCATCATAATTTTATTGTTGGAAAATGTATTGGAGAAAAAAACAAACTTTTTTATATCTTTACTCTAATATTCCATAGCATACAAGCAATTTTAGCATCATTATATCTAAATTCTATACCATTTAAAAGTATCTACATAATTTATGGAATTAAAAGTATATACTTTCTCTTTTTTTGTTACACTACTTTATTATTTCTCTATTCAATTTATTTGATTGTAACAAATTAAACCTAAGCTGAAAATAGATTTAGATATAAATTAAATTACATGAAATATGTCAAAGATGATATTGAACGACCTTTTAATTAAGGATTTAGTAAGAATTTTTAGCAATTTTTTATTTCCTCTTTTCAGAAGTAACCTTACAAATGGGCATTTGCTTAATGAAATTCATCATATAAATTTTATTATCATAATTTGTAAAACTTATTTAAAATATCTTTTAATTTTTTTAAGAAAATTTTCATATTATTAACATAATAAAACATATAACACAATAGTTTAAATTTTATTGTTTATGGAATATTTATTAAAATTTTAGGTTCTGTAGTTATATATATTATTTAATTTAAGGATGTCTAAACTAAAATATTGAATAAGATTTCAAATAAATTAGGCATAACATAAAATTTTATTATATATAAGACAGAAACTATAATTTTAAATTATAGATAATAAAGCCAAAATTTTAGAAATAAAAATTTTTAAAGTTGATTTCTTAAGGTGAACTACTCTTAATGAATAGGAAATTTCTAAAATATCAACAATTCGAATTATTAAAAAATTACAAAAATAGAAAAAAATAATCTTCAATGAAATATTAGTAATTGTTATAATGAATAAAAAATTATTTAGGGTTTTCTTTATACAATAAACTGTAGCTGCATAAAAGATCAAATGATGATAAGTAAGATTATTCGATTATATATTTTATTGTAATTTAATAATGATTAACCCTGCTTCAAATTCTCATTCTCCAACTTCTACCTAAGTAATTCTTTATTGTACAATCAGGAAAGAGATAATTTTATTAGACTTCAGGCCCTTTGAAAGGAATTTTAAAAAATAAATCGTTGTATGGAGATAATTTAGATAGAAATTCATTTTAAGGTGATAAAAATGTGGAAGATGAATTAATAGAGCAATCATTTTTATCATAAGGATCTTTTCATGCTCATAAGTATATTGAAATATATCATAGAAATAGAAATAAATAAGTTGTTGAGAAGTAATCAAATATAATTAAACAAACATCTAATAAATTTGGAAGATTGAATAGTGTATGGAGAAACAAGTCTTTAAATATAATATATTATATATCGAAATTTGCAAGATAATTGAAAACTAGTGCTAATAAAATAAAGTTTAAACTATTAACAGGAAGAATATTGGATCTCATAAGAGATTTAGGATCAGACACTGAAGAATTATTAAGACAAAGAGATAATTAATATCATAAAAAAAGTGATAAAACAATCCAATGTTTTAACAAAATATTGAATAAAATTTAATATTTGCCAATAATTGAGCCAGATTCTATAATAAAATTAAGTTGGGATGTAATAGTATTATTGGCTATAGTCATAAATATTATATATATACCTTTAGAATTAAGTTTTTCTGTTGATATGGATTAAACTACATAATTATGTTTGAACACACTTCCATCATGGTTATTTGTTGTTGATATATTTGTAACAATGTAAACTGCTTATTATGCAAAAGGTATAATTCATAGAAATTAAATTGAAATCTTTAAAAATTATCTTAAAGGAGGAACATTAATATTAGATATCATTATAGTAATACCAATTTTGCTATCATCTTTAAATTTTTAATTTTTTAAATATGCTTTATTATTAAGGATCTTTAGATTACCAAAAATAGCAGGCAATATAGAAGAGATAATAAATCCGAATCAATAGGTGAAGGCAGTGATTTCTTTAATAAAATTGATTTATTTCATTTTAATAACCTGTCATTTTTGTGCATGTATGTGGGCTTTTTTAGGTGAGACTTAAATATAATATGGAGAGCATTCTTGGATATTACATTATCAAATTAATGATTCAAATTGGACAGTTAAATATGTTTATTCATTTTATTATTCAGCTATTACTACATTAACTATTGGTTATGGAGATATCACTCCTTAAACTATTCCTGAAAAAATATATACAATTTTTTTAGCTTTGTTAGTTTGTGGTGTATTAGGATATAGTGTTTCTACTGTTGGGGAGATAATTAAGTAATTGCAAGAGAAAAATTAACTATTTAAAGAAAAAATGTCTTTAGTAACTAATTATGTCAAAAGTAGAAAGTTAAATAAGTAATTACAATTATAAGTGAGGAAATATTTTGAACACTATTTTAAATTAGAGCAACGTTCATAAATTGAAGCTGAAGAATTAATGTAAAAATTAACTGTTGAATTAAAATAGAAAGTTACATTTGATTTATACTGTTCTATATTAAAATAATCAAAAGTATTATCTCATTTGTGTGATTCTTGTTTAAAAAAACTCTGTTTAGTAGCACATGAATAAAAATATGCACCTGAAGAGATAATTTGGAAATAAAATGAATAAGCATCCAAATTAATATTTTTAGTTAAGGGGAAACTAGATTTAATGGCGAATGATATAGTATTGAAAAGTTGGAAAAAAGGAGTTATTGGAGAAAGAGAATTTGCTTCATAAACAACATATATTACTTATTTAAAAGCATCTAAATTTTCATAAGTTATTTATATTGAATATTCAGATCTATAAGATGTTTTGAGTGATCATTAAGAAGATTTAGAAAAAATCAAAATGCTATAAGATAATCTTATATTTAATGAAAATTACAAAACTTTTGGGAATGTTTGTGAAGTCTGTGAATGGACACATTCAATTGAAAAATGTCCATTTGTATTTATTAAAGTTAATAAAACTAAAATTATGAATAAATTTAAAGAGACAAAAGAATAAAATAGATTATTTTAAGATAGAAATATATTTAGATATACTTCAAGAAAAAAGATTAGTGATATTTAAGAATGTGCATTAGCTATGATAATAAATGAGAAATTTATACATTAATTAGATATTACTGATGCATATTTACAATAATTAGGATTTGCATTAGATGTAGATGAATAATTAAATGGGAGTGGTTAAAAATAAAATACATAAAGAGAATAAACAATTCATAACGATACTTTTACTGTTAAAAGTAATACAAATAGAGATAATATTAGAAAATAAAGTGATAGCTTTTCTAATGATGTATTAACTTATAGTGGTTAATTACCTCCGATTGTTCCACATTAATCAATCCCATCACCTTAAATATCATAAAAATTAACAATTAATAGAAAAAAAGACAATCAACCAAGTGTTAAATAAAATGATAGCACAACTATATTGAGAAAATTAAAGAGAGAAAACTCTTAAAATGTTGAAAAAAGAATTTAATTTGTATAATCTTAATTAAATGAATCCAAAGAATTAAGAAAGAATTCTAAACTAGATAGTTGGAGAAGTATTGAATAAAATCTTGCAATTTAATCTTATAAAAAAATATCTTACACAAGTTAAGCCAGTGTTAGCTTGTACAAATAAAAAAGTTTATAAAAGTAAATTAGTGTAGCTGCTGCAGTTAGTCCAAGAAAAAAGAAAAATTCTTCTAGTTTTGCAGGTACTCTAAATTCTAGAACATCTAAAGCTCAATATATTAATTCTAATGAAAATGATGATATGGTTATCATCATGGAAGAAGCAGAAGAAAGAACAATTGAATATTGTGATTTTGATCTTGATAAGTAATAGATAATGACAATTTATTTTCCCATTTTTAATTATGATGGAATAATTAAAAAGATTCAGCTCTAATATCAATAAAAGTAAATATCCTTAAAAGCAAGTATGAAAAAATCAAAAACTTTACAACGATTAATGAATGATGAATGATATTATTATTACTTTTTATTAAATCTATATTCATTTGCCAATTTATTTTTAATCATTTTGTTAGGCAATAGCAAAATTAAACCAAAAATAAAAATTCTACTTATTTGTTAATTACATATAAGAGTTTTTCTTTTAATTTAAATCTTATGTTAAAAAAACATATTTTAATATATTCCAAAAAGTAATAAATATATTCCACTTAACTTTTATTAAATTCCAAAAATAAAAATTTAAATTAACAAAATTAGGATTAATAAAAAAATCGTAAATTATATTTTATGCTTTATTTAGCTTTAAAATATGAATAAATTTATTCCTAAAATTACTTTTGTCGGTCAATATTGATAAAAAAGATAAAATACATAATATAGAAGAATAATAATTAAAATTTTTGGAAACAAATTCTAATATTTTACAATTCAAAATATAGATGTTGATAAAAATATATTAAGAAATTTGATTAGATATAAAGGATAAAAAGTCAAAAGTATTATTTAACAAATCTGGTTTGTTTTCTCTATAATTTTTTTGTCAAGGGCTTTGGACTTCCATCAATTTAACCTTTCTTCATTATGTTATTAACAAAGTCAATCACCATTATTGAGGGTCTAAATTCGACTTTTTTTAATTCTTCATTCTTAAAATATCTAGAATGTTTTGGTAGTGTCTTTACTTCTGGACTTTTTGAGATAACAGGCAGTTTATTTTCAATCTTTTATTATTGTAACGATGATTCTTAAGCAACATTTTTTAAAATATAAGACACACTTCTTTCCTTAGAAGGATTAATTAACTTAGATTTTAACACAAATTTTTCTTCAATCGAGGGTAACAATTATACAATATGGTTTTCAGATATCACTCTTAATTATCTATTGGTTATTTAATTTTCATTTTTTGAAGCAGTATTCATATTACCTTCTGTTTTCACTGAAGTTGTATGAAGAATTGTTTATAAATCTAAATCATTCAAAAATCGAGAAGGTCTTAATTAATTTGCAAGGGTTTTTTATGTTTTTCTTCGTTCAGTCAGAATCATGAGTAATATCAATAATATTTATTAAATTATTTAATTTAAACTATAATCTTAAGCCTTGTACGCTTAAATATAAAAATACATTTGCATGAATTTATTTATATTAATTGATTTTTATAATATCAAGAAAACATAATTAGAATATGGGAGACTTTTTTAATTCAAATTACCAATAAATTATTATGAATTTTAAATAAAATTATTGGTCAAATATTATTCAATATGGATCAATTTTTGGCCAAATAATGTAGTTTTCTTACTCTACAACTTTTTTTACTAAATTAGAGTCTAATTATAATTACTCTTCAAATTTAAATTAATAACCTGAAAAAACTTATAATTTTTCTTTATTAATCTTAAGTAAGATCATTTTATTTCTTTTTTGATATGTATTATAATTAGAATAAGTTTTAAAATATAATCTTGTCAAACTTTGAGTATCCTTATTTTCATTATCATTAATTTCCTTTAATTTATAATACAAATGAATAGTTCCATCATTTTTAGTCATGTTATAATTACTTTAAAAACTTATACATGCAAACATTTCATTTGGTCCAAAATATAAGTTTAGCATTTTCTTTGTTTGTCCCCTATATAATTAAAATTTTAATTTTGGTTATTCTTAAGGTGAAATACTGAAAATAAATATTCTTTAATTGTCAACTAATGGAGAAATTGCGATTAAATTGCTATCATCAGAAATGGTAATACAAGTTTATATATAAACAAAACTAAAATTTATTCTAAATTAGGATTCTGTTTATTTTTGTTATGATAGAGATTATTTTTAATTATCGATAATTTATTCATCTGAAATTATTGTCATAGTTTTTAAATTTATTCCTTGCAAAGTCTAATAATGTAAGAAATCAATTAGTAAGTAAGATGCATTTTAATTTTGATAAGTTAAGATGCAATTATATAAATTTTTATTATTTGCAAATATTTTCTAATCATTTAAGCTTTATATTTTTAAATATCTATAAGCTTAATTAGTTCTAATATTTAATACTAAAATAATATTTTGATATTATTATTTAATTCCTGCAATTATAAATGGATCGCAAAAAGAAATTTATTATGGAGTTGAGACCATAGGAAATTATTTTAAGACTTGCCTTTAATTATAATCCCAAATAATAATTAATTAATCTAAAGCAATAACAAATTGACTTTCTTAATTTTCAAAGAAATCAATAGAATATATTTCCCCCAATTTTAAATCTTCTTCATAAATTAGAAGTTTATCTTGCAATAAATCATACAATTTGAAACCCTCTTTTATCACAAGTAGAATTTAGTTTTAATCCTAAAATCAGAATTTATTTATTTTACAGCAGAAAATTTCATATCCAAAACTAGAGATTCTGGCCCTTAAATAAAGGTTACATCATCTTCTTTTTCTATTGGTTGATTTCCTTCATATACACTTTCATGAATATAAAATGACATTTATATTAGCTTTTTAAATAAATAAATATATAAAATAAATAATAATCTTAATTGATAAATAAGCTTAATAATTGTGAATGAATTTGAATTAAAAGTAATTAATTATCAATTTTTAGATCAAGATAAAAAGTTTAATAATTAACTAAATTTATCTATTCTTGAACTCTATTTATTAATAATAATATGATACTAAAAGTCATTTATAAATGAGTTTGCTAAAATACATGTATAAATGGAATGATCATTCATTTAGTTGTATTTCAAAACTTGAAATTCCGTTTAGTTAAATTTCCAAAATTTATATGAAGAAGTTTGACTATCATTCATGTATTTCACAGTATGACATCCCCAATTTAAATTTTATACTTTAATGATTCTATAATTCTAATCTAATAAATAGAAATCTAATTCATTAAGGGATGTTGATAATTTTTAAATTCAACTAGTATGTGTTTCACTTAATGAATTCCAAAATGCATCGGAAAAACTAGATGAAAAATTAAAAATAATTATAACTCCAATATACTTTTATATAAAGGACTCTAAATCAACTCTCTATGCACCAAAAAACATCCAAATGATTAAACATTCTAAAAAGTTTTCATTATAATTTTATTTTAGAAAACTTTTTCTAATTTTCAAATTATCATATTGTTTAATTTTCAACTCAACTAATTAATTTTAAATTATAAAATTAGACATAAACATACGAGAAATGTTTTTTTTCATTATAAAGTATAATGTAATGTTTTTTAAAAATTAATGCAAAAATGATTATTAAAAATAAGTTAATATACAAAATTAAATATAATTTATTATTCAAATAAATGGTTATTTTTACGTATTTACCTAACTAATTTAGCAAGAATTAAATATTATAAATAAACTAAAGGTAAAACTAATTAAATTAAGAAAGTTATTCAAAATGGTATATAATTTAATAAATAGCTAGTTCTTATAAATTGTTATAGAATTTAATCAAAACTTCTAAACTAGTTTTTGAATATTTATAATTAAGAATAAAATAAACTTTTCTTTTGAGCCTCTAATTACAGACAATAAGGAAAAGATCATAAGAACTTTAAAGTTGCCTCTCGAGGCGCCAACAGCTTTAAGTCTCATAGTTTAAATCTAAGGTATCTTTAAGGACTCAAAAATTTTGATATAGAATCAAAGAAGAGATAACTTATTCGCCTATTCTGTATCACTCTATCAAATAAAGAGTAGTATTTTAAAATTAGATGATGCTTATGGTATTTTAAAGTTAGATAATTCTTAAAGTTAATTCTACAAAACCTCCTTTAGTAAGATTATTCCCCAAACTTGAAAGTATTGCATAGTTCATGTACTTGAAACTTCATCTGTGTAAATTAGAATCATAAAATTAGAAATGGAATTTAAATAGCAGATTTTTGTTTTTGGAAAAATGGAATATTTGGAAACAAAATTATGAATAAATATATGTTCACTCTAAATCAAAAAAATAATGTAGGACAATTTTGAATTTAAAATTTAAAATATCAATCTGAACTTATATTAT